>JAHRHZ010000053.1:2197062-2235266 GCA_024137785.1 Ginglymostoma cirratum | reverse complement strand
ACCCTTCATCTAGGCCCGAAACGTCAAGTTTTCCTGCTCCTATGATGCTGCTTGGCCTGCTGTGTTCATCCAGCCCCACGCCTTGTTAGCTGGTAAAGCCTGTCTGTCGCTCTGGTCTGAATCTTCCCAACAATTTACACTCCTCCTTCCCATGACAAAATAAAGGAGGAAACAATGGTTACACTCAATTATCTGTAAAGTTCCTTTTAAAGTTTTAGGTTGCCTTCGTTTCATGTTTGAAGCCACTTTGAGAATACTAGCATCTTAGCAATTGGATAAAAGATATAGCTCAACTTTGTGTTGGTTGCGAGATATATATTTGTAAGGAAAAGGAAATCTTCTTTTTGGGATAGGCCAGTTGGAGCTTTTTTTCAGTGTCTCATTAGAAAGACAGCATTTCCCGCAATGCAGCACTCCCTGGTATCATTCTAGCTTTGCACTTGAGTCTCTGGAGTAAAATTGAACCGATGACATTCCGACTTGGAGGGAAGAGCATTACGATAAGGCTGACAACTTTGGCACTGCAGTGTATGTGGAATATGTTTTTCGAATGGAAACGTTTAGGCCAGAGAGTTTTTTTTCTATTCATTTTGTGGGAAGTGGGTGTTGCTGGCTGGCTAGCATTTCTTGCCAATCCCTAGTTGCCCTTGAGAAGGTGGTGGTGAGCTGCCTTCTTGAACTGCTGCATTCCTCCTGCTGTGGGTTGAACCACAATGCTATTAGGGAGGGAATTCCAGGATTTTGACCCAGTGACCGTGAAGGAACAGTGAAGGACAGAGTAGGACATTTAAAAGGAGCCACCATTTTTAAATGAACAGATGTAAGTTTAAAATGAATTGTTACCCACGGTAAGTTCAACCTTCATTGGAAGAACTGCTGATATTAAATTCACTTATATCCTTTGACCTAACATTGAGGGCATGACCACTTATTCACCTCTAGGGTTACAAAAATAACTTGGGTCAGTCTGGTGCGCTTGTAAACTTTCTCGCCCCATTGAATTGGTACGTGTGTCTCCATGCACGTTCTGAAAATGAGTGAGTGAGCAGACTATCTGGAAAAACAAACTAATGAAGTTGATTGAATTATGTTGCAATGCCTCATTTCATTTGATTTTGTTTTTTAGAAACTGTAAGCCATTATCTGGTTAGAGGTGACCTTGGCTTAAGAAATAACTTGTGTTACTGTCTTGTTTTGTACTTGTTTTAATAAATGCAAATTCATTCTTAATGAGTTATTTATTAAAGCTTGGGTGGTGAGATTCTAAGTATTTTCTAATCCGCCTGTTCAGAGATGTTAGGACACAGATGGAAGACTTGAACTGGGCCTTCTGGTCCAGAGGTAGGGATGCTATGCCAAGACCTCTCTTCTAACCAGCAGACACGACTGAATTCCGTTTTCTAGGCAAGCAAGTCACCATCATCCTTCTCAAATCTGAAGTTTGAAGCTATTTTCTAATCAATTTGATAAGAGGTGTCATTACTTGCATCTAGAGCAGGTGGGACTCGAACCTAGACCTCCTGGCCAGAGGTGGGGGTATTGCTACACCATAAGAACTTGTTGTGGTGAGATTCTATTGTTATTTTAATCAATCTGTTCAGGCACACGATGCACTTCGTTGAGTAAATGGGACTTGAACCTGAATTTCCTGACCTAGAGGTAGAGACACTACCACTGTGCCATAAGAGTCCTTGTGGTGAGATTCTACATACTTTCTAACCAGCCTGTTAAAGCAGGGAGGGCTTGAACTTTGAATCCAAGACTCCTGATTCAGCGGCTACCACAATGCAACAAGAGTTTCCCTAACGCACAATGTTGGCCCCTGCAGGTCACTTTGATTTTCATTCCCCTTAAATGTTAACTGCTATGAGCAAATTTTCGATATTTTCTCACCAGCTTGTTCAAAGACCATTATTGCACACCTCTGAGGCAGGTGGGACTTGTCCTGAGACAGGAGATTCAGGTTCGTGAGATGCTATTTTTTATGTCCAGAAATACTCTTAGACCACAACGGAGTGTTTTTGCTTTTGTTTTTGTTCCCCATCATCAAATCACCCATAGTACTATTTCCATTTATTAACCACCACCACTAAATCACCCATGTTGTCAGATTGATTAATGTACATGCAAAGCTCATGAAGGGCACGTGATGAGATTCTAAAGTTGAATCTGTGATTCAGGCCAGCTCAGCTAGTATATTGAGAGAATGGACACTGACTAAATAAATCTAAGTTGTATAGGTAGCAGAAATAAAAAGGTGTAGAGTGTGGATGAGCGCAGCGGGCCAAGCAGCATCAGAGGAGCAGGAAGGCTGACGTTTCGGGCCTAGACGCTTCTTCTGAAGAAGGGTCTAGGCCCGAAACGTCAGCTTTCCTGCTCCTCTGATGCTGCTTGTCCTGCTGTGTTCATCCAGCTCTACACCTTGTTATCTCAGATTCTCCAGCATCTGCAGTTCCTACTATCCCTGTACAGGCAGCATTCGTTTTGCGCTATAGTTGTTGTATAATGCTTTAATATTGTCAAATGAGTCTTGGGGAGCAGTGGTAATGTCTGTACTTGTGGGCCAGAACATGCAAGCATTATTTGGCAGGGAAATGTCTGACATGCCTGAACAGGTTGATCAAGAATCATTTTTCAATATTGATGTTTTCGTGATTTGCGTGGCATCCCAACTGAAGCGATAAAATATTTTCTGTCTTATCTAAATGGTTCATGTCAAGTCCCTATGCTACTCTAAAGGTGCACTAGATTTTTCTATTTTGAATATTGGAGTGTGGAATTAAGATATGGAGAGAAACAAACTAGCACAGACTGGATTGGCTGCTTGTCCTGTGTGCACTGTAGCATTCTGTAATTCTTTGATTTTGAAGCATGCTTTCTATTTTGTTGGATCGGTGATACTGTGGTTTATTGTTACATATATCAATCACTATTCAATTAGTGTTCAGAGCGATTGATGCATTAACGAGAGGCCCCCAGAAGCCCTTGTTGGATTCCTATCACTTGTGTCCCTGGATTAATCTGTGAAATTGATAGGCTAGATAAATTTGAGTATATAAAGTAACTTTGTAGTAAACATCATCTTGACAAAACCAAACAAATGTAAATCGTTTATTCAGTCGTAATTGCTTTAATGTTTTCTTGGAATGGAACATTGGATTGGACTTCTGTTTTGATTGGATTCCAAGTGTTTTAATTCCCAACAAAGTGAAGATTAAAAATTGACAGTATATGGCTTACTAGCTCACCATGCCATGAAGTGTTTGTCCAGACAAGTGAATTCGTTTTTTTTAATTGCTATTATTCCAACTTAAGTGCATTGTATTCCTGAATTAATAAATTATAGGGAAAGACTGTTCTAATTTTCTCAATTTTGAGACCAGTCAACTGGTTGTCTAAATGTTGTACTGACTGACCAATGACATAGCGACTTCATTACAACTCGCATTTCTGTTGTACTGATTCAAAACCGAAGTATTGAGCGTCTGGTGGTTTTGGATTTTGGCTGTATAAAAGCCGCTTAAACTGATGACAGTGCAGGACGTGTAATGTCAGTGTACTTACAAGAAGCATCAACACTCCTGACCTCCTAAGATATTCATGAACTCTCTCAATATTCTTTCTGTGGCACCTTCATGACATCTGTGTATATCCATATTCTAATTGTGTCATGAGAAGCCACCTATCTATTGTGAATTTTATCACCAGAAATTAGTCTGCATAATTTTGGAGACAGGGCAAATTTCCAGAGGACCTTGCAGTAATAAATGTTGCTCAGTATCTTTTTACTAATCGCATTAATTTTATTGTTATGGGCAGTAAGTTTTCAATTTCAAGTATGCTTCTGGACTAAATAATGCAATGATGCTTAGAATAGAAGAAGGGGCAAGTAGGCGAATGAAAACCTAATTGCTGACCTTCTCCTAATGCTTTGAAAAGAATAATAGGGATAAGCTTGACAGATCTTGGGGTGTATGCTAATATAAATAGATCAAAATAGCTATTTTTAACTATAGTTTTGGTTATGCATTGATTTAGTCAATATACTTGCTCCAGATATACCATTATTATAATGGCCTGAGAGTTTGAAAACTGTGCCCCTTGGTCAAATTAGAGATATTAGGAAGGAATGCAGATTCTACGACATTAACCATATCTTGCCAAAGCTTGAATGGTACTTCTGTATGATCTCCATGTTTATTCCCTTCTCCCTCCCCTTTCTACTCCTGACAAACTGGAAATAGTAGCTTTTTTTTTATCAAATTCCAGCGGCTTGTCTTGTGCATTGGCAAATGTTCTTTACTGTCCTCACTTGCCTCGCTACTTTAACTGTTTTCATGTTACTTAATTTAGGATTTTGTTTCAGGATATCCATGCATTCTGTTCATGTGTGTGACATCTTTCTTGTCATTAAATAACATGCAAACCTCTGAATTACTGTGTATAAACACATATGGTATCCTTATGAGTCAAAATGCTTTCATGATTCAAATCTTTTATTGAATTTTCTTTCTTTCCTTTTTGAGGGTGCCAACTAATGTTAAGGTGTGATTCAATAAACTGAAACTATTGTCCAAAGCCTTGTCTAAATTGGCATTCATTGTGTTGGCATGATGGAGCTTAGCTGTTGGGTACATTTCCTGACTTTGGTTCTTTCCTTGTCTAACGTTCCCTATTGCACACTTCTTTTTTTCTGTTCTGGTTGATACTAGCTATTGCAAGTGAAATTCCTGACAAATAGTTTGATCATTACTTTTCTATTATCTCCTTTTTACTGATGCACAGATCAATTTGAAGTGCAGTGCAGCAACTGGTATCTTTTTGAATACGTGGCCATTGAGGAGTTTAAGTGCACTGACCTTGCATCAAACTCTTTTTCAAGGAAAAATTATAACATAAGCCACTAACAATCTGAGGGTGTTCTCCAGCTGTTAAACACTAAATTTTGGCTATCACTGAAATGCCACAATCAAGTTGCATTTTTGGAGTTTGCACTGAAGCATGTTGTCCAATATTTTATGAACAGTAGTTGCATACTTAAAAGCATCTACTGTCACTCATGTACATTAGCTGATTTGTGTCCAGTAGAGCATATTAGAATTCTCAAAAGTAAGCTTTTTATATTAAATTTTGGAAAAAATGTTGGAATAGTATACTGCCATTACAAAATACTGCTGCTGCATTTTCTAATTTCGGAAAATGCCAAAATCATTTCAAATTTTCTGCTATTGACTTCCCGCCATTCCTGCTTTGCTTTCCTCCAAAATTCTCCAATTTTTCTCCAAGCTCATTCTGAATCATTAGTTCTGTTTCTTTTTCCAAGATGCTACCTGACCCGAGTATTTCTAGCATTTTAGTTTTGTTGCTTTGGATTTCCAACATTTATAATATTTTATCTTTGGACTCTGGTGAAGATCCTGATTTTAATGTTGGTGCCAACATGGACTGAACAAGAAGCTAGCAGAGAGCCAGCTGATCCAGGGGAGGTATGTTCAATGTACTTCGACAAACTTACAGCACTTAGGATCCATAGTTTTATTTATTTCTTGAAGTTCTGAAAGTTTTCAAAAAAATGCTATCCGATAGGCTACTTTGTAAGAGAGACATCTAAAGGTAGGATATACAATAAGATAGATCAGGAATTGGATGCATTTTCTCTTACATAAGACTTCTCAGAAAATTAAAGAATATCAGTGTAGTAAACACATCAACAGATAGTTGACTTTAAATATTTTTCAATAGTTCGAAGCTGCCCGTTTAATAAGGTGATGGTATTCAACTCTATGCTAAGCATTGCCTGATGTGACTCAAACCTCACTCTGACATGGCAGTGTGTAGCTTGGTTGCTGCACTGGAAAACAGTGGGCTGTTTCTGTGGTCCCCCATTCTTCCAGCTGAGCTCCTATTTACTGTGCATTTTTTTTCCAATGCTCTTGCTATTAAATTACGTTGGAGTCAGACTCCAGAAGTCACAGCTGTCAGTAACTGTCTCCCTGTTAGTGTCAGTGTCTACCATCTTCATGTTTTGCTTGCAGGTGTCCTTTCAATGAAGTTATGGATGCCCAGGATGTTATGATCCAGTGACTGTACAGAAGATCTTTAGGTATATGGCCATCTTTCATCAATTAATGTGGCTGAGCCAACATAAACATTATTGGTGTAGCAATGATTGCATGTAATTGGAATTGCCACACTCGAGGATCTTTTGTGTTGGTGACCCTGTCCTGCCAAGACATGCTGGGGATATATCTGACACAGTGAGGGTGGAAACTGTTCAGCCTTTGAAAGTGGTGAGAAAAAGCTGAACATATTCCTTGCACATTTCTTATCACAGCAGAGGCTTGTATAGTTGAGCAATAGCTTCATTTTCTGAGGCAGGCCAGCTTTAATGTGCAATGAAGTCTCCTTTAAACTGGCTTATAACAATCACCAGCAACATTTCAGGGCATCAGTCTCCATCCAGACAAATCGCTGAACCAGCCTAGAGGTAAGGAAACATCAAATAGTCTACATTGGTGTCAGAGTTTTTCGAACTTGCTGAGAACAAGCCATCTCTCATAACTGCCCCAATCCCTCCAGCCAGCCCTTGGGACTTTCAATACCCAGGCATCCATCCTGTTTCAAAGAACCGTTTGGTAAAGTGAGGATTTTCTTAACCACCAAACCACATTGCTTAATACAGAAAGCAATAGCCATATACAGAACCAGTACAGCAGTATGGGAAAATGGACGTGTGACTCATTTGTTGAATTAACATGCTCCTGTTTGTTAACATGCAATTTATAGAATTTTAAGTTTATTTTGGAGACCTTCGATAGCAAATCAATGTCTCCATTCAGGTACATTAAAGTCATGTTTCACTGGAAGACAGCAAGGCAAAATTCACTTCACAACATTGAGACAGAAGGAAATGGAGTTTCCTTGGTACTTTGCAGGTGAAATCTGCATTCATCAGAACATGGAATTGAAAGAAAGCTGAATGGCTACCATGCAACCATTATCAATCATCATTAAAAACCCATCTGGTTCACTAGTGTCCTTTTTTTAGGAGAGGAAATCTTTCATCCTTACCTGATCAGGCCTGAATGTGTCTCTAGACCCACAGCAATGTGGTTAATTCATAAATACCCTCTGTGCAATTAGCGATGGGTGATAAATATTGACCCGGCCAGTGGTGTCCACAATCGTGGATTAATTTTCTTAAAATCCTTTTGAGACTGTGGGCAATGAAGTTTTGCTTGTGCTTTGGGTCAAGTTAGGATACGCTCTTCAAATTGAGCACCAAATCTATTCAAGAGAATTGAGTTTAAAATCAGGCATCAATTAATTGCTTATTTTATTTGGGTGTCAATTTTAGCCATTACTACAAAGTCTTGTGAAAAGTGATTTATAACTTAAAATAAGATTTATATCATGCTTTTCACAACAACCAAGTGTCCAGAATCGTTTTCTAACTGGATAAAGTGCTTTTGTTTTGGAAGTTATTCACCATTGGACTGTAAGAGATATGTCAGCCAATTTGGAAAGAGCTGCCTCCCACAAATAGTAATGTGATAATGACCAAATTATCTGCTTTTGCGATATTGGTTGAAGAATAAACTTTGTCAGGACCCATGATAATCTACACTTCTATTCATTGAAGTAGTGCGACGGTATTGTGCTTGCCTAAAAGAACAAGCAGGGCCTCTGTTTGAAATTCTCATCTGAAAAATAGCATTTATGAATGTAGTGCTTTCGCTGTGGTGCACTGCAGAGACAACATAGATTTTGTGCACAAGTACTGGAGTGGGAACTCCAGATTGACATACTGAAATTTTATTTAACTTCTAGGACCAGAATTTCCTAGCTCACTGTGTCAGAAGGCAGTGTCATTACTTGACTACAGAATAGCAAAAGGACAAAAACGTGTATTTCATATTACAAAAATTTTCTTACTCCTGCAAGGAAAAGTTGCACTTATCAGTTTGTCAGATATGTCAGCAACATACTACAGTAACATTTCAGCTGCTAAGTTTTCCTCACTTGTTTTCGTTCTTTTAGTCAATTAAGCCTGCTTGTTTCAATGACCATCCATCCAGAAACATGTCCCCACTAATTGGTTGCTTTTCTTCAACTCAAGTTTTAACACAGCATGTCTAATTGAATTATCTTCAGTAGGTAGTTTTCTGGAGGTTGGACTCTGCTGTTGACCCACTGTAGATTCTTGCCAAGGTGTCTTTAGCATTTTCCAAACCTGCAACTTGCACCATCTTGCAAGGGAAGGGCAACAGGTTCATAGGAACATCATCCTTTCTAAGTACTATACCTGGAAAATTTGAGCCTGTCGAGTATTTGGTGAAGTTGTGACTGATCTGAAGCCTAACTCCATATACCCACATCCTTTAAATTGCAGAATCTTGGACTGTTATAGATGAAGGTCTTTTCATCGCATTGTGTCTGCACTGGTTCTCTGAACATTTTAACTTTGTACCAATTTCTCCTGCCTTTTACCATAACCCTGTGCATTGTTTCTATTTAAATAATCATCAGTAACCAAGAGGGTACCTTGAATGCCTTAATTAAACCTAATTCTACCACAGTGCCGGGCATTCCATACCCCAGTGTCTCGCTGCTGTGCATAATTTTTTTTTCTCACTTTTTTCATTTGTTTCCTTTGCAAAACAATTCAAAACTGTATCCTCTGTTTGTTGATCCATGAAGAGAGGGACTATTTCCCCCTTATTTGCTCAGTCCGGATCTTGTTTCGAAAACTTCTATTGAATTTCCTTTTGAGCCTTCTCTTCAAGGAAAACAGTCTCAATGTCTCCAACCTTATCTCAACTGAACTGCCTCATCTCTGGAATCAGTCTCATAAGTATCTAAACACACTTTAGTGATTTCACACTCTTCCTATAGTATGGCACCCAGAACTATACACAATATTTCAGTTGAGGTCTAATCAATATTTTATAAGCTCCCTGCTCCCTACTGTAAGCCCCTGTTAATGAAGGCTAGAATTGTTTATGCTTTATTAATTGCTCTCTCTAACAATGCTGCTATTCTCATTGATCTCTTATACCGCTGTTCCTGCTTTAGAATTATACCATTTATTTCATATTGTCTGTCCATCTTCATCCTAGTAAACTGCATCGCCTTGCATTTCTCTGGATTGAATATCTTCTGGCACCTACCTACCCACACCACTAAATTGACTATGGCCTTTTGAAGTTTTGCATAGACCTTCTCACAATGTTTCTAAGTTTTATATCATCTGCACACTTTTTGAAAATGCCCCCTGCACAACAAGATTTAAATCACTGATATAAAGCAGGAAAAGCAATGGTCCTAACAAACTGCTGAGAAACTCCAGTACAAACGTTCTTCCAGCCAAAAGAAATCCACTGTTATTCTTTGTTTTCTGTTTGTATTATATATGCCAATTTTGTATCTATGTCACTTTTATTCCATGACTTATGTTCCTCAAGCCTGTTGTATAGCATTGTGTCAAACACCTTTTGGAAGTCCATGTACACTATTATCAAAGGGCATTACCCTCATTAACTCCTTCTGTTACCTCTTCAAAGAAAATTCCAAGTTAGTGAAATATGATTTCCCCTTAGAAATCCATGCCAACTCTTCCTAAACAACCCACCGTTTTCCATGCGACTACTAATTGTTCCCTGAATAATTATTTCCTGAAGTTTCCCCAATGAAATTTAAACTGACTGGTCTCTAGTTGTTGGGTTTATCACTACAGCCTTTTATGAACAAGGGTGTGATGTTTGCAGTTCTCCAGTGTTCTGGAACCTCCCCTGAAATTATGAAAGATTATTGTAACTACCCCTGCAATTTTTCATTCTCTATTCCTTCACGTACTTGGACATATCTCATCTGGTCCTGCTGCCTTGTCAACTTCAAGTAACCGACTATCTGGGCAGCACTCCTTCTCTACCCTTGAACCTTACGAGAGACCCCTTTTCATGCTGTGTCCCCATGGCCTCAGTTTCATTTGTCTCTTTGTTAAAAACAGATGCAAAATATCCATAGGATACCTCAACCATGAGCCGTGTCCTTGCAATTTTGCTTACTGATCCTTCACCTGTTGTAAACAGTATTGCGTTTACTCGGCAAACCCTGATATTAAACAGTTCTTTCAAATCTCATCTCCTCCCCCAAAACCTTTCTGCTCTAAGGAGAAGAACCCCAACTTTTCCAGTCTATCTATGTAACTGTGAGTCTTCACCCCAGGGAGCACTTGGCTAAATTCCTTTGGTGACCACTTCAAATTTCTTGGGACCTTCCTGATCTATTGTGTCCACAGTTGGACACTATTAGTTAAACAAACTGACATACGAATATGTGAATCAGGAGGAGAGCATTCAACACTATGAGCCTGCTCCCCATTGAACATGATCATGGTTGATCTGGTTGCAACTTCAAATCTATATTCCCATATACTCCTGATAATCCTTCAACCCTTGCTTAACAAGAATCTATCAACCACTGCTTTAAAAATATTCAAAGACTCTGCTTAAACCACCTTTCTCAGGGAAATAAATTCAAGCTGCTATGGTGAGATTTGAACGCATGTCCCTAGAGCATTAGCCTCAATGTCTGGACTACTAATCTATTGACAGTGCCACTCTACCACCATACTTTTGTTTTTCAAACTGTAGCATTATGCTGTGTAGCTCTGATTATGCCAGGTCTCATGGTACGCTGGCAGGAACAATTTGTGGTGATAAATTGGGAGAGCAATTAAAGGCCAGAAAAGGAGATAATCGCAGATAACTACAGGAAAATGTTTAACTTCCGGATTCATTTAATTGCAGTTATAAGCTGATCTCTTTCCCTTTCAAACTGCTGTCTGAGTAAGTTGGTGGCTGGTGTTTTTCTTTCTTCCTCACCATTTTTATTGTGTAGTCTTTAAAATTGTCTTGAGTGCTCAAGGGATTTGGTGGGAGATGGGAGGGGGGTGCGGGGAATGATACTGTTCCCTAAAATTTCCAGAGTCCTTGGGGTCAGCAAGGAGGAACAATTTTTAAAAATTTTTTTTTTCCTCTGCAAATGTAGATGCATTCTATGATTCCCTCATTGTTTGCACAAAATTTCAACTTTTTTGTTTTAGGGGAAGATGGTGCAATGACTTAATTTTTGATGTTTCAATTTTATATCTATTTGCAAGTTTAATGATTGTTGCGGAACAAAAATATATTTTTCCTTTCGAGTACGTGAAAAAATAGACTTTTGTTTCTCAATGTTATGTAAATGTTGGAAAATATAGGAGGGTAGATGGTGATGCCAACCTCCTTAAAATTGCAAGGAGGCTTAAAGGTAAGGAGCAGCAAGTTTGAGCTTGTTTCTTATGTTGTGCACCTGGTTTCTTGTGTTCTATATGATTTATTCAATTTCATTAACAAGTTAAGTTGTAAGTGGTCTCTTGGAGTTGTGGGTATAAATCACCTCTTCTCATTTTGGAACTTGTACTTGCATGGTAGTTTTGCATGACTGTTAATCACCCATATGCTTTATGATTGACTTAGTGGTAAACAAAAACGTTCATAGATTTAGTCTGACTGTTTTTCGAAAAACAATGCTTCCCTACATACACCAAAAACTGGAAATGCTTGTAGACAGAAATACTGTCAAATTTATTTTGTACGCTTAGCAATTCAGCAATTATGTTGGCAACCAATGATTATGAAGTGAGTTTGCTTTTGCTAAAGAATCTCGATAAGCTCCATAATCATGAGCATGAAATATTCAACTAATAGAGATGAAGGAGGGGGAAAAAAAACCATTGAGTTGATGGGGAGTGATTTGAGTTAGAATTAAACAGTTGCGTATCATGGAGAAAATTAAAACACGGAGAGGGATTAAAATGCATGTTAGTTTTGATTGAGTAGACTCTGGGATAGAGAAATGAAATAAAGACAACTTATTTTTAAATTGAGGTTTGCACACTGGGTGAATATATTTTACTGTTCTTTATCCTGATAGATCGAAAGTTCTTCACATGACTTGGATCTAGTTTTTAATCTTCTGCCTACCAAAATACAATCATGCAGCAGAACAAAAACTCTCTATGTTACTGTTTTTCATATAACAAAATTGTCTCATCACAGCCATTCATTGAAAATTATTCTTCTTTTCAGAGAATTTTGAATTGATGTTGAGTGATGAGTATAACCTTCTGCCTTTGTTAAAAATGGTGAGTAGCAAATAACAGGATAAGTACATGCAAGTAAATTTTATGGCTGGCTAAATGATTTTATTTTTGAATCCTGGCTATGCTTCTTTCAATACTACCAGTTTGAGTATGGCTGAGCTAGGAGATTAAATCCTAATGTAAATGGCATTTGTTACCATGGAGGGTTTAGAGAGCTAGGATCTCATGCTGTATGAGTGTAAAATTGATTTAGTGGCCTGCTTGTTTAGACATGAAAAACGTACAATGTGCAGGAGCACCATTAATGCGTTTGTATGGAAATCATTCCTGTATACTTAATAATTATAAATTCCTGAACAAGAGAAGAAAAATAAGTTATAAATTTGTAATTTTACTTGTTTCGTTCTCTCCTCCTGGAAGTTGGTTAGATACTTGAATTTATAGGTTGAACCAGTAACTTGTACTTTCTCAAATAAAGACCAGAAGCGATTCTACCAAGTGTGATTCCTAATTGTAATATTAGGTTACAGAATGATAGGTAACTAGGCGGCATGGTGGCTCAGTGGTTAGCACTGCTGACTCATAGCGCCAGGGACACAGGTTCAATTCTAGCCTCCGGCGACTGTATGGAGTTTCCACATTTTCCCTGTGTCTTTGTGGATTTCCTCCAGGTGCTCTGGTTTCCTCCCACAGTGCAGGTTATGTGGATAAGACATGCTAAATTGCACATAGTGTCCAGGGATGTGTAGGTAGGTGGGTTAGTCATGGGAAATGTGGGTTACAGGGATAAGGTAGGGGGGGGTGAGTCTGGGCGGGATGCTGTTTGGAGAGTCGGTATGGACTTGTTGAGCCAAATGGCCTATTTCCACACTGTAGGGATTCTGTGACTCTGAGTGCAGACTGAATTGCTGTCGTGCATTGTCAGGACTTTTGTGTGTTCTCCATAACTCCCATGATACCTCATTTAGTGATCTTGCTCTGTGTTGCCTACAATCTAGGAATTACTGGATATTGTTGGATTTTTGTAGCCTGTGGATGGGAAGTAAAAATATTAAGTTTTTTTTTTTTAAACTTAGATCTTTGTATTTTAGAAGAAACAAGATTCGGTAGCAAATTCATGAACAACTGCAGAATTTCGGGGTGCAGTGGGATCTAATTGGTCTAATGCGTGAGGCGCAGAAATGTAATAAGTAGGCACGGCAACCAATTGTGAAAGCTAATAGAATGCCATCCTTTATTACAAGAGGAATCGATGATAAAAGTAAGTATTTAAGCTCCTGTTATACATGGCATTGATGAGACCACGTCTGAAATACTGAGTGGTGTTTTGGTCTCCTTATTTAAAGAAGGATGTGAACGTGTTGAATGTGATTTAGAGATTGATGCCTGAAACGAAAGTGTCTTAGAGGAAAAATTGGACCAGCTGCACTTGTTTACACCAGCATGTACAAGAGCAAGGGTTGAATTGTCTGAACGGACTTGACAGGGTGGATTTAGAAAAGATGTTTAATTTGTGTGTGAATCCTTAACTTGGGGCACTTTTTTTGGGGGGAAAAGAAAAATTTAGGGAATACTATTTCGGGACACAATGAGAGGAATTTTTTTTTCTGAGGGTTCTCTGACTTTAGTACTCTCTACCTCTGAAGGCAGTAAGAGACAGAGTCATTGAATATTTTTAAGGTGGAGGTCAGTAGATTCTTGTTGGTTGAGAGTTGCAGGTTATCGGGAATAGATGGGAATACAGAATTTGGAGCAGGCAGATTAACCATGATTTTTACGAATCCCGTCTTAGGCTTGGAGGGTCTACTTCTATTCCTAATTCATACATTTAGTATGTTTTACATAAGCTAGTGTTGCATATTCCAGTACCTTTGTATCTGACACTGTTTTGTGCTCTGATTCTCTTTTCTGAAATGATAGAATGCAACCTACTTCTAGCCATACTCCTCAATGGTGAAAAGGTTAATATTAAACATAACTTTGAAAGTACTCAACACAAGCAGCACCTTTGTAGAGAAATAAGATCAATATTCAAGTGGATCATCACTGAGGAAAGAGAAAATAGGACAAATTTAACTCAGCAATTTAACACTCAGTAAGGAATGACCAATAACGTCATCAAGCTACATCAGAGTTGTCATATCAAGGCGGCATTTCACCAAATGGGGCACCAAGGAGACACGTTACTAATTGTACAGCAGAATGTTTTCCACAGTTCAAACAGGTACAGCATAAATATCACAAACGTTATTGTTCTGCTTTACAGAAATTTTGGTGACAATACATTTTCATGTTCGATCTCTGGTGAAAATGCAGTTGTAGTCTGTTGCTGTAAACATCCCCGACTGGAAGCTGTAAATTGTCCCTCCAGCTTTCAGTCAGATGTTTGCGACCACCGGCTACATCTAAACAGAATCTTCAAAATGCTTGGAGTTGCTTGACGTTTTTCTTAATTTTTAACTCTCACTCAGACATAATTAATTACTCCGGGATAACTACCTTAAAAAGTTACTTCAGGATAGATTCACAGTTCTCTTTGGGTAAAATAAAAAGTGTTAAAGGTTTTCTGATGTTTTGCCCTAATGGGTGAAGAAGCTAAGCAAACTCTTTTGAGATCTTGAAATTTATCTGTCCTGGATTGGACCAAGGTGACCTTTGTGCGATGAAGTGCTCAACTATGACTGTCAATGGTCGAGTAACTACTACTCGTACTTGAGACATTGGCAGGATCTGCATCGTAGTAAGAATCCCACTAATCAAAGATTTGGCTTGTTCTCAGTGCTATTTTCTTTCAGTTCAGTCAGTTGGATTTCAAAAATTATCACCGCTGTTTTCCCCACCTGTTCACTTTTTTCAACGGTTGCTCATTTGATGTGAAGTTGCAGTAGAAATTGATTGCAAGCTTCATTACTGTTGGATTAGATAGTATTGTGCCTATCTTGATTTTGGATTCAGTTGTTCATTTTTCCATGGCATCATTGTCAGACAGGAAAGTTTTTGGTACTAGTCCAAGATGCAACAGTTTTAAATTTAAACACAGCTGTCAGCTAAATGGTGTATCCTTGCAATCCCAATATGGTAACTTGATTCAGTAGTGAGTGCCCTTTTAAATGTGCCTTTCTATGTCTTGAATTTGATGTGTTTAACATAAGCATTGTTGCAAAGTTCATTTTTGACGGAGAACCAACTGCATTGCAGAAATAATAACTAATGGTCTGTTCAAAGGAAGTAGGATTGGGAACCTAATACCTGCAACGTGATATTCTGGGAAAATTGGAGAGGGAGGCGATAAAAGAATGGGTTACAGTATTGATCAAGGATTTGATTGGCGGGAGTAATATAATTGAAGAAATTATTTGGTCTGAATTAAGGAACAATAGAAAAAATTTTTTGCACCGCTGCCCGTTATTTGGTTGCCTATAATAATGGCAAAGAAGATAGGAATCAAATTATAGAATTTTACAAGGCTTTAGAATAAGAATAATGGGAGATTTCAAGTGTTCTAATGTTGACTTGAAGTCAATGTAAAGGACAAAAAGGGAGGAATTCCTGAAAGATTTACAAGAGAATATTCTGGATCATTTAAGGATGTTATATTAGAAAATCTTTGAGAGGATAATTATTTTGAAGAATGAATTGGCATTTAGAAAAGTATGGGCCATGAAATCCAACCAGGTTTGTTAAAGTTATATCAAGTTTGAAGTACTTGAGAGGTTAAAGAGGATAATGCAGTTTGTTTGATGTATGTGGACTTTCAAAAGGCATTTGACAGACTCCTAACTGTAAACTTAGTAAAATTAAAGCCCTAGGGATTAAAAAGACAGTGACCGTATGGACACAAAATGAACTTATGGACAGAAAGCAGGGAATAGTGCTGAATAGTGGTTATTCAGAGGTGTTCTGTAGAAGTTGATTTCAGGACCGCTGCTCAGAACTTGTATATGCAAGGCATAATTTCAAGTTTGTACAAAGTTTAGAACTTAGTAGTTAATATTCAATGAGGAGGGTGGTAACTGACTTTGAAGTGTTAGTCTGGTGAAATGGGAAAACATTTCAAATTAAATTTTGCAGTGAATCATTAAAGGAATCAAGGGTTATGGGATAAGGTGGGAAAGTGTAGTTGCGGATTATCAGATCAGCCATGGTCTTATTGAATGGCACAGCAAACGCGATGGGCCAAATTCCTACTTCTCTTGTCTTTGGTCTTAAATGTGAAGTTATGCATTTGATAGGAAGAATAAGAGTCAATTTTTATTTTATTTTAAAGGGGAGCAGTTCCAGAGTTAGCATGGATCTATGTACATAAAACTTCAATATTGATAGGCCAAGTTGGTGAATGTTTTGTTTTGAGTACGTGGGGTCATGGACTAAACTGTAACAAACTCTGGTTAGATAGCTGCATACAATTCTGGGCAGTATGTTCCAGAAATGATGGAAAGGACGTAGATGAAATTTTCTAGACTATTAGCGACTTTTCATTTATGTGAAGTGCCTAAAGAAGCCAGGGAGGTGGTGACTTAGAGGTAATGTCTCCAGACTAGTAATTCAGTGCCCCTGAGGAGATGAGTTAGAATCTTACCATATGGTAAAGTTTGAATTTGATAAAAATCTGGAATATCTAATAGTGAACCACAGTGGTTATTTGATCACTAATATCCTTTAGGAAAGGAAATCTGCCACCCTTGCCTAGTCTGGCCTACATACAACTCCAGATCCACAGCAATGTGGTTAACTGCCAGAATGGCACCAGGAATGTGTAGTAATGCTGGTGCAACATTCACATTCTATGAACAAATAAAGAGTTTTTAAAAAAGCTAACATCCTTCAGAGTTGAGAAAACAAAGGAGTATCATCTTGATAGCTTAGCTAAGGAGAAAGTGTTTCCAGAGACCTAAGGCTGGAAACCAAGGACTCCTATTTCAGTGGTGGCAAATGAACCAAAAAAAACTTCTTTTTAAACACAGCAAGTTGCCATCAGGAATACACTGTGTCTTAGAAGTTGATGGGAACAGATTTAAGACTAATTTGAAAAGTACATTGGAATTAACATTTGAAAGGGAATAAGTATGATGCTACGAAGACAAAATAGGGAATTAGGGACAAATTGTGGATAGTGCTATCAAAGAGCTGCCCCCACAATTGCGTTGGCTAAATGGTCTCCTCCCATGCTGTAGCATTCTGGAATGTATTGAGTCTTTTTTTAATGCATATATTGCAGTTGTGATGGTGCTGTAGGAACTGTCTGAGAACGTGCTAGAATGCAAACACAGGAGGTTATTCTGCAGATTTCAGTTTACGAGTACTGATCTTCATACGTAATTATCTCCCCTCGTCCTACTTATTTCCCTTTTTATCTATATCCTTCTATATGTATCCTTTCAAATTTACTTATTGATCTCCTTTCTAAACAGTGCTGCAGTTTCTTCCTCTTAATTACCTGTGATAAGTAGTTGATAGGTACCGTAGCATGCTAATATTAAAGGCTGGTAATCCAATGACCTGGAGTTATAATTGATGAAATGTGCCCTTTATCTGTAAAGGACCCTTTAACATATAAAACAAAAAATGTCAAAAATGTTTATTTTACCTCAGTGACTCTAGAGCTAGGACAAGTTGGATTGAAGGGTTGAAAGGTTGAAGTTTTCATACTGTATGACTCTGACTCTGAGAAGGAAGGAAATCGATAAGGGGTGAAATTTATATACTCTTACTCCTACGTTGTCTACGGGAGTAGGCGCTGCGAGGTTAGGCAGCAACGTGAAGTGTGCAGATCCTCTTATCTTTCTGAATCCCTCCAATTTAACTCAGAGACAAAAAATACTGCAGATGCTGGAATCCAAAGTAGACAAACAGGAGGCTGGAAGAACACAGCAGGCCAGGCAGCATCTGGAGGAAAGGAGCAGTCAATGTTTTAGGTATTACCCTTCTTCAGGCCTGCTGTGTTCTTCTAACCTCCTGTTTGTCTACCTTAACATAAAGATAGCTTTCCTCCTCAAAGGTCAGTTGAGAACCCCCTCATCAGCTGTCTTGACTTTCACTCACTTTGTGTCTACTTAGACTCTCACAGCATTTGTGCCTTGCTTTTTTTGCACTGTTCTGCCTAAATTAGAACTTACAGGCTTGCCATCCTTCCGTCTTGCCTTGTCTGTTAGCACAGACACAAAACCATGCAGCAGTGTTATTAGTTGTCGACAGTGGACATTATGTATGTGTTACTGTATGTACTATGCTACTTCAATCTCACACTAGTACCATCTGCCAGCATCTTGTATGGCAAATGTACTGTGTGTCAACTAGATGGTCATCTCTCAAAGTCCAAAGGAAGCTGAACAAAGCAAAGAAATGCAGATGCTGGACATCTGAATCAAGCAAAAACTGAAATTGCTAGATAAATGCAGCAGGTATGACAGAATCTTTGGAGAGAAATCAGTTAACATTTCGAGTCTAGTGACTCTTCTGAACAAGCGACCTGCATTGTCTTCCATCCATATATAAATCATAAATGTGAAAGTAAAATGGCTGCAAGCATAGCAGTGAGGATGGAGTATGTTTAAAAAATAAATTGAGTGACAAGGTCTTTTGAGAAATGGTTGCGTTAATCCGAGTGAAGACGTTTGTAATTATAGTACCCTGTAAGTGAAATACAATTGTGTGAAATACAAACAATAACAGAAATTGTTGGGAAAACTCAGTAGGTCTGGCAGTATCTGTGGAGAGAAAGCAAAGTTAATGTTTCACATCCAGTGACCCTTCAGAACTGATTGTAGCTTGGAAAAAGTTGGTATAAATGCTGAAGCTGGGCAGTAGGGAGGAGTAAACAATAGATGGAGATGAAGTCCAGAGCATGAGAACAGTAGTTGGACCGACAAGGGAATGCGTAAAAGTCAGCCTAGGAAAATCAGTAGCTGCTAATTGGGACAGTTTAATAGTTGACAATGGGATGATTGTGGTAGCAGCCCATGTGATGTCAAAGCCTGTTAGACGAGCGTTGGGGTAAGGAATTGGAGAAGATGCTCAGGCCCTAAAATTGTTGAGCTCAATATGCCCCAAAGGCTTCAGTGCAATCTGGAAAAAACGGCATTTGATATTCCACTTGGTGATCCTGCAGCCTATGTACCCTCAAACTGACTTTTTCATTCCCTGCCACGTGAACTAGTTTGCAGTGCTTACTAGGAGGACAGCTGAGCTTTAAGTATGTCGCTGGTGGCAAGAATGCCAGAGAGTCCTGTCAGTGGCAAGTGCTTCCACTATCGCAGAGCGCACAGTAGTACGAATGAGGTGTCATTTGAAACATAGTGCATATAAGATGAGGCAAAATGTACAGAATTGTGTGAAAACATTCAGTAGAATTCATGGTGAGAAACCCTCCATGCAACACCACAAGATTAACGCTTAGCATTTTTTTGATAAAGTTCAAGCCTATATTTCTGCCTGCACCAACAGACATGCTAAACACTTCAAGTATTTTCTAATTTAAGACTTCCAGCATCTGTGGTATTTTGCCTTTTCTTTAGACTATATAGATGACATATGTAAATCAGTCAAGCTTTAAAATCATGAGTAGCTTTATGTATGTTTATTAAAGGAACTAATCATTTCCCTAGTATGTGATAGTGTTCTAGTTCCTGTATATTTCAGTGCCAGTGAGAGCTTGACCGTATACAACTGAACTCCAGGCACTGTAAACATCCTACACTCAGCTGTAGCAAGAAAGAGGCTGAGAGAAGGTTGTTTACTCTAACTGGCATGGAACAGCAACTCTCCAAAATGAAGAATGCCTTTGGAGAAGATTTTTGGAGGATGTTTGGATGATAACTTCTCCAGATCTGTGTAAATTAGAAAGTAAGAAGTATTTAGAAAATGTTGAGCTCTATGGCTAAAAGAGTTGTAGAATTGATGGCAGTATTCCGGTTGTGGAAAAGTACATTACTGTTGGGCTGAAAATATTTTACTGCTAAGAAATTCTTTCTTCCATTCCTCACTGTAGGAAATCTGGTCGGCATGAACGAGTTGGACCAAAGCGTTGGTCTCGATGCTGTATGATTGTGATTCTATCTGAAATGTAGTTCGTTTGAATTGTGATCATTAGATCCCAATTTTTTTATTGTTAGCCTCTAAATGGAGCTAGGATATCTTTAAAAGAAAAGCTAAATTTAATCATTAAAAATTCAAAGCAGGTCAACTACAGTGAATTGACAGGAGGATGAAAAGGTGCTTTGTTACTTGGACAGAGAAGTTGCTGAAAAATAGCAAAGCTCAGTGTCTGACATGTTCCCAAGAATGATTTGATTGCTGCATTTAAACATTGTTATTGTCAGCTCTGTGTGGAACAAGTACTAACTTACTTGGTTTTTAACTGAAGTGCACTGCTTACAATATCTGATCATTTGGACAAGAATTGCATTGCTATATGCAAAACCTAATAACCCGGTTGAATTTTATAGTCCGAGTAACTCAAAACTCAAGTTTACCAGCATGTCCTGAGCAAGTTTTCTAATACGCTGAACTGACATTAACTTGGAATCAAAAAGCAAGGTAAAAATAACCTGAAATATTTTGCGTGTCTTCAAAACGTCATTTGAAAAAGATTATTTCCTGAAAGCTGGAGGTTACTTTTTAATATCAGTTATATACTTTTTGAGAAAATGGAGCTTTTTTATATCCCAGTGAAGATAGTATTTTGATGACATATTAAATTTGTATGTGTTACTGAGCTGTACAGACAAGAATGACCCCCCCCCCCCCCCAAGTTTAACAATGATTTATACTAATTCACTTGATCTCTGTATGAGCTAGCATGATAGAATTGGCCATGGAGGCTTTAGATCTGGTGATTAGTGGGGTTTGAGAGAGAGGAGAGGAGAAATTGGTCAGTCCTAAATCCCTGTTATCTACTGACAGGTATATGAACTCCTTGGGCAGTTGAGTAGGGTGGATTTCTTCAGAAAAATGGCATGGGCTGAATAGCGTTTTGTGTTGTCCTCCTCCTGCTTGACGCTAAGAATTTTTTTCTTTTTAATCTCTTCGTAGTCAATAACCTTCTCTGACAGGACTTTTTACATGTTTAAAAACTAGAGTTAGCTGCTGAAGTCCTTCTGACTTCTACATGACAGCAAGTAGCACCATTTTCGTAAGAGCAGAAAAAGTGTAAGCAGGAAAGAAAAGTAAAAGACCAAGTCATAAAATCATACCATCCCTATAGTATTGAAGCAGGCCATTCAGCCCATCGAGTCCACGTTGACTGTCCTAAGAACATGCCACCCCTCAAATCCCTGTAACCTGCATTTCTCAGGGCTAACCCATCTAGCCTGCACATCCCTAGACACTATGGGCAATTTAGCATGGTCAATCCACCTAATCTGCACATCTTTGGACTGTGGGAGGAAACCAAAGTACCAGGAGGAAACCCAACTAGATATGGAGAATGTGCAAATTCCTCACACAGTCACCCAAAGGTGGAATCGAACCCATGTCCCTGTTGCTGTGAAGCGGCAGTGCTAACCACTGAGTCGCAACAACTAGAATTTAACTGTCATTATTTCTGGTTTAAATTTGAAGTATTGTATTATCTCCAGGATTTGAAATAAGCTATAGTCTCTGAGGACAAAAGGTTTGACTAAAATTTCTGCATCTCCACTTAAACCAACCTGACAAACTACCTTGCATATCCAATTTTCACAAGCTGCAGTGAACAACTTTGTAATATTTTTAATTGTAAATTTTGCACTTAGCTGTATTGATACTCTTTTATAAATGTCTAATCTTACTGTAATAGCGCGATTATGTTGTTTGATAAATACAGCAGTTTCAGAAAACTGTCAATGTTGAATTTCAGTACTTAAACTAACAGTTGGGTTCCTGGTGCACACTTGATGGGCTGAGTTGCCTCGGTACTGGACTATTCTGTTCTAAGAATGTAAACCTTGATGTATTTAAATTCTGAGCAAATGAATAACAAACAGCAGGCAATCTTAAATTCCTTATTATCATGGGCAATTAAAAATAGTTTCTTTCTCTCTCTCTCTCTCGACAGCTGCGTAGTGCTTCCAGTGAAGGGATCTTGTCCCACAATAAATCGGAATAGTGCTTCAAATTATCCCAAACACGTTTTAATGCAGTTATCCATAAACAATACAAGTCCTATCAAACTACTGACTATTTACCCAATTAAAGTTAACATTGTGCTTATTTGCAGAAAAGAACCAAGTGCTTTGTTAAAATGCACACTGTCAGCGCTCAAGATACACCCTTGACCTATTTATCAACTAATAGGTTTTGTGCTGTTACAGAAAGTTACTCTTTCCAAAGGGATTGTAATGATAATTTACATTTGGGTCAACAGACAGGTTCTTGATCAAACTGACAGTTGTTCTGTTAAGCAGCCATAATGATTGAGACATGATGGTAGCTATCATAGATGGTGTAAAAAAAGGTGATTGGATTAGATTAACTTTATCAATTTATGGAAATATGTATGTAGCCAGACAAAATTTTAATTTTTGGTGCACTCGATTTGTCTGTTTGGGAAAATGTTGATTATGTCCATTGAATGTGAGTTACAATTTTAGGTGACAAAGTCTACTGGAGGAAATACTTTTCTTTAAACTTCCTAGGTAATGAATCTGTTCTTTTAGATAAAGGTCCATGCCATAAGTATCAACTTTTTTGTGTTTTTCCACAGTTAACTAATATGAGTATTTACATCATTTTAAAATTTTGCTTTTAATTAATTCAGTCCTGTTCGGTATAAAATTTGAACGAAAATAGTTTTGGGCTGTCAATGTCTTTGAACTAACATTTGTTTATAATTTGTGACAGTTGTGCAATTTGAGCATTTTACATATGCCCATAAATTTTCTATGCATTTTAAAGTCAGAGCAAATTTGTATTTTTTTTTGAGGTAGATGTGATATGCACTGCAAGCAGCAACTCCAATGTTTTGTCTGTATTTTGTTGTCATACACTAATAAACAATTTGTGAAATTGTTGCACTGTTTTCCATTCAGTTGTTGACATTGCCTTTCAGAAGTTAGGATCAGAGCTTCCCAAGAGAGAGTCAATTTATGCAGGAGGGCCCCACAGCGGCACAATTCCAAAACTATTATGTAAATAATACCAAACCACAGTTCTTAAACCACTGGTCATTGCCCAGCTATTTATAATTATGAACCCTCTGCATTTTAGATATAAAAGAAAATAATTGCTAATTAATAATCTGTGACATTCTCGAATTTGAGGCAACCATGTAGGTGAGAATAGCCTTATTGAATCTTTGATTCATTACCTTTTGATGAATCATAAAATATATCTAAATTGTAACCACAATTCCATCTATAAATTTTTGCAAGTTGTTGAATACCTCAGTTTTTACAGTGCTTAATATTTAGAATCTCGGAAGTGTCGCAGCACACAAGGAGACCATGTCAGCCCTGCACTGGTTCTCTGAATAGTTCACCTAGAGCCACTTCCCCCTGTAATTCTGCACCATCTTCCTTTTTCAGGTAAGAGATAATTTCACTTTTGAACCTGCCTCTCTCTGACTCATAGGCAATGTGTTTCAGATCTTAACCATTTACTTTGAGAAAATTGTTTTTCTTCTTGTCATGTTTGCTTCTTTTGCCAGTTGGCATAAATTTATACCCATTCATTCTGAATCCTTTCGTAGGTCGAAACAGTTTCTTGATGTCTACTGTATCCAGACCCTTTGTGATTTTGAATACCACTATCAAATCTCCTCTCAGCCTTCTCAATAAGGAAAATGACTGCTTCTCCGATGTAACTTTGTAATTGAAATCCCTTATTGTGGAACTATTGTCATGAATGTTGTTTTCCATGTGTTGTACAATATCATCACATCCTTCCTAAACAGCAGTGTCTAGAACAGGATGCAAAACCGGCATAACAAGGTGTGGGGCTGGATGAACACAGCAGGCCAAGCAGCATCATAGGAGCAGGAAAGCTTGACGTTTCGGGCCTAGACCCTTCATCAGAAATGGGGGAGGGGAAGAGGGTTCTGAAATAAATAGGGAGAGAGGGGGAGATGGATAGAGGAGAGGATAGGTGGAGAGGAGGCAGACAAGTCGAAGAGGCGGGGATGGAGCCAGTAAAGGTGAGTGTGGGTGGGGGGTGGGGGTAGGGAGGAGATAGGTCAGTCCAGGGAGGACGGACAGGTCAAGGGGGCGGGATGATGTTAGTAGATAGGAGATGGGGGTGGGGCTTGAGGTGGGAGGAGGGGACAGGTGAGAGGAAAAACAGGTCGGGGAGGTGGAGATGAGCTGGGCTGGTTTTGGGATGCGGTTGTGGGAGGGGAGATTTTGAAGCTTCTGAAATCCACATTGATGCCATTGGGCTGCGGGGTTCCCAGGCTGAATAGGATTTGCTGTTCCTGCAGCCTTCGGGTGGCATCACTATGGCATTGCAGGAGGCCCAGGATGGACATGTTGTCTGAGGAATGGGAGGGGGAGTTGAAATGGTTCGCAACTGGGAGGTGCAGTTGTTTGTTGTGAACCGAGCGCAGGTGTTCTGCAAAGCGGTTCCCAAGCCTCCGCTTGGTTTCCCCGATGTAGAGGAAGTCACAACGGGTGCAGCGGATGCAGTATACCACATTGTCAGATGTGCAGGTGAACATCTGCCTGATGTGGAAAGTCTTCTTGGGGCCTGGGATTGGGGTGAGGGAGGAGGTGTGGGGGCAGGTGTAGCACTTCCTGCGGTTGCAAGGAAAAGTGCCGGGTGTGGTGGGGCTGGAGGGGAGTGTGGAGCGGACAAGGGAGTCGTCCCTCCGGAAGGCAGATAAGGGTGGGGAGGGAAAGATGTCTTTGGTGGTGGGGTCTGACTGCAGATGGCGGAAGTGTCGGAGGATGATGCGTTGGATCCGGAGGTTGGTGGGGTGATACGTGAGGACGAGGGGGATTCTTTTTTGGTTATTATTGCGGGGACGGGGCGTGAGGGATGTGTTCCGGGAAATGCGGGAGACACGGTCGAGGGCGTTCTCGACCACTGTGGGGGGGAAGTTGCGGTCCTTGAAGAATGAGGACATTTGAGATGTGCGGGATTGGAATGTCATCCTGGGAGCAGATGCGGCGGAGGCGAAGGAATTGGGAATAGGGGATGGCATCTTTGCAGGAGGGTGGGTGGGAGGAGGTGTATTCCAGGTAGCTGTGGGAGTCAGTGGGCTTGAAATGGACATCTGTCTCTAGGTGGTTGCCCGAGATGGAGACAGAGAGGTCCAGGAAGGAGAGAGAAGTGTTGGAGATGGTCCAGGTGAACTCCAGGTTGGGGTGGAAGGTGTTGGTGAAGTGGATGAACTGTTCGAGCTCTTTGTGGGAGCACGAGGCGGCGCCGATGCAGTCATCAATGTAACAGAGGAAGAGGTGGGGTTTAAGGCCAGTGTAGGTACGGAAGAGGGATTGTTCCACGTAACCTCCAAAGAGGCAGGCATAGCTTGGGCCCATGCGGGTACCCATGGCCACCCCCTTTGTCTGTAGGAAGTGGGAGGAATTGAAAGGGAAGTTGTTGAGGGTGAGGACGAGTTCAGCTAAGCGGATGAGGGTGTCGGTGGAGGGGGATTGCTCAGGCCTGCGGGACAGGAAGAAGCGGAGGGCCTTTAGGCCATCTGCATGGGGAATGCAGGTGTATAGGGACTGGACGTCCAAAGTAAAAATGAGGTGTTGGGGACTGGGGAATTGGAAGTCCTGGAGGAGGTGGAGGGCGTGGGTGGTGTCACGGACGTAGGTAGGGAGTTCCTGGACCAAGGGGGTGAAAATGGAGTCTAGGTAGGTGGAGATGAGTTCGGTGGGGCAGGAGCAGGCGGAGACAGTGGGTCGACCCAGGGCATTCAGGTTTGTGGATTTTGGGAAGGAAATAGAAGCGGGCGGTCCGGGGTTGGGGAACGATGAGGTTGGAGGCGGTGGGTGGGAGGTCACCTGAGGTGATGAGGTTGTGGATGGTTTGGGAGATGATGGTTTGGTGCTCGGGGGTGGGGTCATGATCTGGGGGTGGTAGGAGGAGGTGTCAGAGAGTTGGCGCCTGGCCTCCTCAATGATGAGGTCAGTGCGCCATACTACGACTGCCCCTCCCTTGTCCGTGGGTTTTATGGTGAGGTTGTGATTGGAGCGGAGGGCTGCACGTTCTGCGGTGGAGAGGTTGGAGTGTTTGAGAGGGGTAGAGAGGTTGAGGCGATTTTGATGTCTCGACGGCAGTTGGAGATGAAGAGGTCGAGGGAGGGTAGGAGGCCTTGGGGTGGTGCCCAGGAGGGGGGATCTGGCATTTTGCCCATCCCCAATTGCCTCTGAATTGAGTGGCTTGTTGGATCATTTCAGAGGGCAGCTAAGAGTCAGTCACATTGTAGTTCTGAAGTCACGTATAGGCAAGACCGGGAGAGGATGTCAGATTCTTTTTGGTAAAGAACTTAAATTATGAAAACATGTTTGTAATAATTTTCAGTTGTTACATGGTTGTCATTAGACTAGCTTTTGCTTTCAAAATTTATTGAATGCAAATGTCACCATTGCCGTGGTAGAATTCAAATCTGTTCCCCAGAACATTAGCCTGAGGTTCTGCCTCCCTGATCTCGTGATATTACCACTTTGCCACCATTTTCCCTGAAACAAATTTAGCACCTAATCTTTGTTATTTGATGCTTTACCTCTATTAAAGAAGCTTCAGATACTAGATGCTTAATTAAATGTGCTCTCAACCTGTCCTACCAGTTTCATTGTGCATGTGTACAGTCAATTTGCTCTGCCACACCTCCTTTGTGACCTTCATCTTCTGATGTTTTTGTTCTTCCTAACACTGTCTCATTTTTTCCCCCCCCCCCCCCGCATTGATTTTCATATGCACTTATGTGAAAAAGTTAGCCTTTTTGGTTATTAATAGATCAAAAGGAGCAAGGGACCTAATAATGAACCCTGGGAACTCCACTGCAAACCACCTCTTGCAGGAAGAATATTCAGTAACTACAATTATTTCCAGTCCATCAGCCAACTTTGCCTACATGTTGCTGCTTTCCCTTGTATTCCATGAACTTTAATTTTGCTTAGAAGTCTGTGTGCTACTGTATTAACTGCCTTTTGATGTTGTGTACATGGTCTTCCAAAAGCCTTACCACCTTCAATCCTGTGTGCCTCTTCAAAAGTCATCAAGCTTTTGGGAGTCTTCCTCCATTTAAACAATATTCAATTCTCTATTCTTCCTGCCAAAGTGCATGATCTCCCACATTATATTCCACCTGCTAAGTTTTTGCCCGTTCACTTAACCTGCCTTTACCTTGCTGTAGTCTCTATGCCATCTTCACACCTTTTCATCTATTTTTGCATTGTCCTGGCAATAGTATATTCACTTTCCTCAGCCAAATCATATCTTTATGTAATTGTGGCCCCATTATTTCTGGAATTTTCACAATCAGTGAAGTTAAGTTGGTTGAATTATAGTTGTTGGGCACGTTGATACTCTTGGACAACTGCAATTCTCCAGTTTTCTGGCATCACCCTTGAGTGAAAAACTGGGAGGTTTTGGCCAATCCATCTGCAATTTTCACTCCGTTTCCTTTTTTTTTGTTTGGATGTATCTCTTTCAGGCTCAGTGCCTCATCAACACTTAAGTACAAGAAAACATTTGTAATGCATTCCACCTATCATATTTATGCCTACTGTATTAACTACCTTCTCTCATTGTACCTGGGTAGTATCTTTTTCCTTAGTAATGACATGCAAAGTGTTCATTTAATACTTCTGCTAGTCCCCCGTCTCCATTTGTAAATCCTCTTTGTTACCACCCTGTGATATTTATATACCGATAGAAAATTCTTTGTTAACTGTCAGTCACTTTACTCCCTTTGCTTCTGTACTCAATCTGGTTGAGGTGGGATGCTCTTTGGAGGGGCCGTACAAACTGGATGGGCCAAATGGCCTCTTTCTACACCATAGGGATTCTATAGTTGAAGTTACTCATTACGTTTGTCCTTTATTTCTTGCACTTCTCAACAAAAGCCTTCCAGACTTGATCCTGGAAGATCAGTAGGCATAAGGCATGTCTAGGTTCACGTCTAGTTCACATCCTGACTTGGGAAATATATCACTATTCATTTATGATCTTACAGTCAGACTTCAGATTAGGGTCTCTAAATTATTCCAATTCCTGATGGGATGCTCCAAACTATCAAGCTCTGTAGTGAGGTGGGGTGAATGGTCTTCCCTTCTTTATACACCTGCCCTTCCAAGTCCCCACCAGTCAGGCACAGCAAGATTAATTTACAAAGGATCCCATCCCTTATCGATACTTTACTCCCAGACTAAATGAATTTCTATTTCATAAGGGACTAACTTCAGGCTTTCTTGACAAAATTGTGATTATTAGCTTAGATTATTAAGAGTTATTGTTACTGAATGCAAAAAGAAATAAGACTACACACAGATTAGACGTGGAAAAAAAGTGGGTTCAAAAAGCTCAAATTTAGAAACTGGTTCAATCTCTGGGCCATTCATTTGGAATTGACAGTTTTATGACACCAGCTGATGTCATTACTGAACAAATCGGATCTCTGACTGAAATCCAGCTTGATAGACCATGTTTTGTTCTGATTTTAATGAAATACAAGCACACAATGATGTAGATTTGGTTTTAACACTAAAACAGAAGTTTATTGTGCAAAAGAAATGATCAAATAGAACAAACCAAACTATTTGCATCTAACACACTTTTTTAAAGAGTTCAGACCGAATGGTAACCTACAGTCACATTAATCACAATAGTACTCAACCACCAGAGAGAATTCTCTTCAGCATCACTTCGTGTTTGACTTAGCTCTGGCTTCAATCTCTGCTTTGGAGAATTTGACCACCACTTCCTTAAACCTTTCTTAGGTTAAACTTTCTCATCTTTAAATAACCCCATCTGGGGTTTTAACTAAATACTACTGGTCTGGCGCATGTAAACGAAACTGACCTATTTCTTATCCATTCTAAATTAGCCCCCTTTCTGTGGAGGAACACTCTTGCACATCCAGCTTTTGTCAAAACTTCCACTAAATCCCAATAGTGCTTTTCAATCTATGGGTATTCCCTAATCAAGAGAGGAAAAAAAATCCCTGAGCTTCTAAACTGAAAATCTAATGCATAATTGTTTATTCATAAAAACCTCCCAATGTGAAAATATCCTATTTGCATCCAAAAACTATTTCTGACTTCTTTAAAAATGATGCGTACAGAAATTTAGTTAATCATTTAAACTCCTTCAGATTAAAAGCCATACCACTAGCTCAAATCCAAGCTTGAAATAATATCAAGGTATAGATAAATCTCACAAGTTGCGTTACAATGTATAATGTTAATAATTCAGCAGTCAATTTTGGAATTTTTTTTAATTGAAGTCATTTCAAAATTCTTTTGTGCTATTTCTTTTTACTTGGCTTTCTGGCTTCTCGCATTGAGTCAAAGAAACACTTCACCCACAATGTAGGGGACCAGTGAGTGGTTGACTTTACGGCACACCAATGCTCAACTCCGCCTAATGCACGTGAGTGTCTCTACTCACTGTCACCCCGTTCCCACTAGCATACTCAAACTCGGCCTGATGTTACTTTTCTTGTGTATTTTTGAAAGGAGAAGACACAAAGCACGAGTCTTGGTTTCCTCTTCTCTTCACAGTCTGATGTACTCTCGGGATTACATTTCCTTCAGTACTTTGCTCTGTTTAAAACTTTGATATTGGTCAGAATGCCGTCGCGCGCTCTCGCTCTCACTCTCTCGCAGGTCGGCGCAACATCAGGGGCCGAAGGGCCTGTACTGCGCTGTTATGTTCTGTGTTCTAGTCTTATACTAAACTTATATCTACCCGTTTGGCTGTAGAAGTCATTTGAATTTAAACTGTGTTTGTAGATGCTTCAGGATTATGATCCATTGTCATGACACTATCATATGTACCAAATTCCGGAACTCCTCTATAGCAACACTATGGGTTCACCTATGCCCCAAAGACCTCAGTCATTCGAGAGGTTGGCTCACTGCCATTGTCTCAAGGTCAGTTAAGCAATATACATTAAATGCTGGCCTTGTCAGCTTTGCCCATATCCCATAAACGAATAAGTTTTTTTGAACAAAGGAAGTGATACAGATTGCTGATTCATTTACTTGCTTGGTATTATGTTAAACAGAAATGTTAAATTTTAGAGACGTCTCCCAATAAGAATTTCTGTAGAGTGTACGTGAACTGTAGAAAACGTGCCTTATCATTTGGGTAGATGTGTTTTTTTGGGAAAAAAACCTTCTGCTTTTAAATTCAAATTGTGATTAATGATATTTTGAACTGAATAATATGGTGGGTTACTGTTGGTGATAGCTTAATCTGATAAATTTAAAAACACTTTTGTATCCGATTTAATTCCATAGCTCCTATTGCCTGGATCACTAACAGGCAGAATTTGTGATGGCTGTCATCAAGGCCAACTCCATTATAAGAAAATTAGATTCCCAGTAACTGCCTGTGTAAATCTAGTAAGTTATCTTTGCTGCTGCCTCCAGAAATTAAAGACTTAGCACTAACGTGCTGTAAAAGCAAATGAATGTCGCAAAAAAAAAATCACAAGTCAAATTTTGAACCAATATGGTAAAGTTGCCAAACAGTATCACAGAAATAGTTCTAATGAATTTAGGATTTTGTTTCCTTTGCCTGTTTCAATAATATATGCTCTAATCTTGTAGCTTTTCCAAGGTTACTTTAGTGCATGTTTTGGAAATCGTTGAGGTTTGAATTGTGTTTTGTGTAGTATCACAACTTTACCTGAGCATACTAGTCTGCAAACTGCGCGCACATCTCCAACCTGCCATGCCTTTGCAGGATTTAGCATTATAAGTGTTGTGTTCTTCCTTCCTAAACTAGATTGAGCTAGATTTTGTGTCTCAGACACACTGTAATGCACCTACCTATCCCTCCTTTGTTGTTTTAAAAAAAACAGGGGATGAGATGACATTGTGGTAGCAATATGATGTTCATCACACCAGTCTTCTAAATTATGAAAGTGAGTGGGTGTGGAACTTGGCAATGTTTTGTCAAGCCATTAGACTGGTTAACAACCCAATCATCTTCAATTTTTCACTGCCGGCTGCATTTTCTGATGTCATGTGAGAAAATATTTTGTGTTTTATTGGCCGGTGAGGTGATACAAAGGTGGAAGCAAATATCTACTACTGGAACCATGGTTGAATGTACCTGTAGAAACTGCTGGATGTGTCGGGAGCCCTTGTGAACTTCTCTCAATATTATTTTTCCAGGCCTTCATTGGAAAAAAATGATACTGAATCTGAGGGCAAGGGACCTTTTATAATTCTAACTGTGACTGATTTCTTGTTCATGACATTGCCCTTCTGCTGCAATTGGCCTGTAGTGTTGATTGATCTGAGGTAATTCTGCCTATGTAATTGGCCTCCTTCCTACCAGGCACCCACTAAGTAGTTATCTGATGTTTGATTGGAAAAGCTGAGTCAATAGAGGGCCACATTTCAGGCAATGACAAGGGAGACAGTGGAAACTACAACTGCCTGCTTCCAGCATCTGCCACAGACCCCTGCCCACACACAGTCTGTCCAATCAAACGTCAGATGGCTATTTAGAATGAACTTGGAGCTGAATTGCAGGAGAAGCCTTGCCAGTTTTGAGATGAGCAGGAGCATTCAATAAGTTCACTTATTTGACATAAAATGCTAATTTCCCCCAATGAGAAAAAGAATCATTTTTGAGAGTTTTTTCCTGTACTAATATTAAAATGTACTGTTAATTTTAATCAGACTTTGGTTCATGGAAGTTTTGCCAGGGTTACAAAGAGCAAAGAACAATACAGCACAAGAACAGGCGCTTTGACCCTTCAAGCCTGCACTAACACATTTCGCCCTTCCATACTAAAACTCTTGCTTACATGATCCGTATCCCTCTATTCCTTTCCTATTTGTGTATTCGTCTAGGTGCTTCTTGAATGCTGCTATTGGGTCTGCTTCCCTCACCTCCTCTGACAACATGATCCACACACTCGCCACCTTTTTGTGTGAACAGTTTATCTCTCGCATCTCTTTTAGACTTTTCCCCCCTCGCATCTTGAACATGTGTTCCCCTAGTAATTGACGACTCCACCCTGGGGAAAAAGCCTCATACTTTCCAATCTATCCATGCTGTTCACAATCTTATAAGCTTCTATCACGTTGCCCCTCAACCTCCTGTGTTCCAGTGAAAACGAACGCAGTCTATCCACCCTTTCTTCGTAGCTAAAATCCTGCCTATGCCTCCAAGTGATCTATATCCTAAGAACTAGGAGCAGGAGTAGCCCATCTGGCCCCTCGAGCCTGTCCTGCCATTTAATAAGATCATGGCTGATCTTTTTGAGACTCAGCTCCACTTACCTGCCCACTCACCATAACCCTTAATTCCTTTACTGTTCAAAAATGTATCTAGCCTTGCCTTAAAAGCATTCAGCGAGGTAGCTTCAACCGCTTCACTGGGCAGGGAAGTCCACAGATTCACAACCCTTTGGGTGAGGAAGTTCCACCTGATCTCAGTCCTACAGCTGCTTCCCTTTATTTTGAGGCTATGCCCCCTAGTCCTAGTTTCACCTGCTAGTGGAAACAACCTCCCTGCCTCCACCTTATCTATTCCCTTTGTAATCTTATATGTTTCTATAAGATCTCCCCTCATTCTTCTGTATATCCTGCTGTATCCTGTGATGATCCTCCTCACTATCTGCAACTCCACCAATCTTTGTATCGACCATCAACTTATTAATTAGTCCAGCTACATTTTCCTGCAAATCATCTATGTAGACTACGAACAGCAGAGGTCCTAGCACTGATGCCAGTGGAACACCACTAGTCATAGCCCTCCATTCTGAAAAGCATCCTGCCAGCGCTACCCTCTGTTACCTATGACTAAGCCAGTTCTGTATCCATTTTGCCAGGTTATCCCTGATACCATGTGACTTCACCTTTTGTACCAGAGTTCTCCTGCTGAGGAAGGGTCGCAGACCCAAAACGTTAACTCTGTTTATTCCTTCACAGATGCTGCCAGACCTGCTGAGCTTTTCCAGTAACTTTTGTTTTTGTTCCTGATTTACGGCATCCGCAGCTCTTTCGTTTTGTTTTCTCCTGTGCATCTGTTTTTATTTGGTAGAAAAGCTGCAGAAATCCTGAAAAGATTTTAAGAGGATGAGCAGTAGAATCCATTTTGATAGTCCCACCTTTTAAAACCACCCCATCCCAATACCCTGCCTTCCAAACCCAGGCAAAAACCTTTAATGTTCACTCCCTCCAGCAGTGATGCACAGTGGCAGATAGTGTACCATCTACAAGATGTGTTGCAGTAGTTTGCCCAGATTCCTTCAACAGCAGCTTCCGAAGGCTAAAGGTGGCAGGTTCATGGAAACAGTACTACCTGCAATGTCTCCTGCAAGCCATATATCAACCTGACTTGGAGCCGTACCACTGTTCTTCACTGTCTGTGGGTTGAAATCCTGAAACTTCCTTTCCAGCCACAATGTAGATGTATCCAACTGCAGCAGATCAAGAAGACAGCTTACCGTCATCTTCTCAAGAGCTTTTAGGGATGGATAATGAATGGCGGTCTAATCAGTGATGGCCAGATCCCATGAATGAATAAACAAACCAATAAATGTTGGCATTGCCAAGGATGTTTGCTTACAAAAGTGAATAAAGAACATATCCATTGCAATCAGAGATGCAGAAATAAGATTTATTAAGTAGTAATTTATGAATACAGCTCAAAAATACCTTTTGACTATTGTTGGAGCCAAGTCGAAGTGGAAGGCCTAGCTGTAATTTATGTGGATGATAATAATAGGATTGCATGAAGTAGGCTGTTTACAGTGGAAAAGCAAATGGAAAATTTCCATTGAGAAAATTAATCCTCAGAATTGCCACATGCATTTTTCCAGCAGATTTGATAGAACTCCCTGAAAAACATAAAAAGGGCAGTTCATGCAATTTTTCTGAGGGCTCTAATAATGTCAATAAAGTATGGGTTGGATGGTGCACGTGGAAAAGTAATCCATAAATGAATGAATGCTACATTCATAACATATCTGCAAGATTCAAAATTAGGAATTTATATGTTCCATCATAAATTTGTGAAAATAAATTAGTGCAGTACTGAAGCAGTCCTACATTCTTTAAACATATTCTAAAGTGTGATTGTCAATTGAGATATTAAACTGTGTGCTCAAGTGAGGATCCCGTTAAATTATTCAAAGGAAAAGAGTTTCGATTATGTCCTAAGAACATTCTGTTTTCCACTTAAATTATCAATTTCAGACTCTGCTTATTTCCTGTTTGTGACAATTCGTGTTATTATCACTGTGCTTTCCACTAACTTCATCCTCTGCCTGCTCAGGTCGAACGCTGATTGCTATTTAGAAAATAACCCATTGGCTGTGATCATGATGTCTAAGGGTGATGATAATTAGTTGCAGGTCCTTTCTCAATAATTAAGTCTTTCTGAAACAAATTTGTAAAGACATTGTCCTGCTTTTCAGGGGAATCAGTGAGATAACAAAAGAAATCCAAAACCATGCTACACAATGAGGAAAGTGATTCTTTGTGGCAAGAGAAGCCTGCTGATGCAAATTGAGAAATTGTATACAAGTTAGGCTCATGACCCTCTCCGTTTGGTGCTAGTCGACTGAAATGGGTAATTTAGTCTCCTATTTTGGTCATTTGGGAGAAGCAGTCCTGCTGTTTGTCCATCTTTAGCACCTCACTATCATTGCTCACAACAAACTATGTTGTACAAACTATCTGTCCTGTTCTGAATATGACACTTCAATGCTTTTGGGGATAAAAGCATGAATGCTGTTAAAAATCCTTCAGAAATCCCATCATTATTTAGAAATGGAGACAAACAAAAACTGATGGAAGGGAGTGAGAAACACGTATTATAAAAGAAATGGAGAAACAACAAAATTTACTTAGAGAAAGTTAATTTCAGCATGTGGTGTGCACTATTGTATAATGCATTTTCTGGAAGTCAGGCAGCTTTCGTGCTTTTATCTGAGAACTGAGTCTCGCCTCCCTGAAACTGAATTTCGTTTGTGGGAAGCAGGAGTAAGTGAATTTAATGAGGTTTGGCTTTTATTTATACACTTCTATAACTAGAAAATCATAGAAGTTTATTTGATTCTATTGTAATCTGTATATTGTAAAAATGGTATGAAAACCATTCCTTTCCACATTTGACAGCAAGGTTTTTTTGTTTGAAAGTATGCACTTGCCAATTCAATAAGTATTTAATTGTTGTACACTGTGATCATAAAGGAGTCAATGGGATAGGTTTCCTTAAGTCTAACAAAACAACCAGTCCCTGGCTGAGGTGCCCCAATTTCCTACATTTCCAGATAGAAGATGCCAAATTTTCATGCTCGAAGTGAGAACGGATAAACTGGTTCCCCTTCTTTACTCACCCCCTCCGTGGTTGCAATGAGGTTAATTTAAAAAGAAATCCTTTTTTATCCCACACCAAATTAGTTTATTGGTTTCTAAATGCAAAAATAAGTAATAATGGAAAGTGTACACACATTTAGACTTAACACACATTTCTAATCAAAGAAAGATTAAAGTTTTAAAAGAAGATACTTAGATCAGTCTCTGAGTTCTCTGAGGAGTAGATGATGGGATGTTGCAGCTATTATGTTGAGTAATACCAGTAGCATGGTTGTTTGTAAGTGAGCAGTAGATTTCAAGATGCTTTGTTTTACAAGCCAGCTGAAAGGCCTTTGTTCTGTCCCATTTTGACTTATTTCTAGCTTGCAGTAAAAAGAAAGAGACTTTTTAATTCATTCGTGAGAAGTGTGTATTGCTTGCTGATTAGCATTTATTGCTTGTTCCTAGTTGCCCTTCAGAAGGCCTTCTTAAATTGTTGCAATCCATGTGCTGTAGGTTGGCTCACAGTGCCGTTGGAGAGGGAATTCCAGGATTTTGACTCAGCGACAGTGAATGAACAGTGATATAGTTCCAAGTCAGACTGGTGAGTGGCTTGGAAGGGAACTTGCAAATGCGGGTGTTCCCTGTCTGCCGCTCTTCTCATTTTGGGTGGAAGTGGTTGTGGGTTTTGAAGATACTGTTTAAGCATCTTTGGTGAATTTCTGCAGTGCATCTTGCACATGTTACATGTGACTACTACTGGGTGTCAGTACTGGATGTTTGTGGATGTGGTGCCAGTCAAGTGGGCTGCTTTGTCCTGGATGATGTCAAGCTTCTTGAGCTGTCCCCATCCAAGCAATTGGGGAATATTCCATCACACTCCTGACTTGTACCTTGTCGACGTTGGACAGACTTTGGGGAGTCAAGAGAGGAGTTACTTACCACAGTATTCCTTATCTCTGACCTGTTTTTGTAGCCACTGTATTTATGTGGTGAGTCAAGTTGAGTTTCTGGTCAACAGTAATCCCCAGGATGTTGTTCGTGGGGGATTCAGTGATGGTAACATCATTAAATTCAAGGGATGGTGGATTGTCTTTTATTGGTGATGGTAGTTGCCTGGTATTTCTGGCGTGAATGTTACTTGCTACTCATCAGCCCAAGCCTGGATATTGTCCGGATCTTCTTGCATTTGGATGTGGACTGCTTCTGTATCTGCGATGTCATGAATGGTGCTGAACATTGTGCAATCATTGGCAAACATGCCCACTTCTGACCTTATGATGGAGGGAAGATTACTTATGTAGCAGCTGAGGATGGTTGGGCCAAGGAGATAACCTTGAGGATCTCCTGCAGAGCTGTCCTGGAGCTGAGAAGACTGATCTCCAACAACCATAACCATATTTCTCCATGCCAGGTGTGAATCCAACCAGCAGAGAGTTTGCCCTCGAGACCTATTGATTCCAGTTTCACTACAACTCCTTGATGCCACACTTTATCGAATACAGCCTTGATATCAAAGACTATCGCTCTCACCTCACCTCACCTTTCTCTCTCTTACTGCCTGCAGTACAGGGATGATTAGGGGTTTTGTTTAGTTGTGACTTCTCAGTACACATCACACCCACTAGTGCACACAGACCAGAGTCAGAGATTTCTTTTAATTCCTGTTCTTGTGCACTCTTAGAAGGGAATTTTTTTTTTTTTTGCTATAATACTCTTCCCCCTCGTGCACAGCTTGAAATAACTCATAGGATATTACAGTTCAATTAGTAGTGTATTTCTTCTTTTCATGTTCTTGTTGACACTATCTTGGTACCTGTTTGGTGTTAAATTACAGACGCTCCCTTAACACTGAAGATAATCCACACAGACCTTCCACTCACTAAATGATGGTGTGCAGAATGTAGATTTTCAGTTTTTTTTTTTAGCTATACACCATCTTTTTGAGAAACATTTGTTGTAATTGAAAGCTCAATATGCTTATTGGTGATCTGGCATTATGATCCATTGTCATGACACTTGCCATGCACAGCAGATGAAATGAGATTAATTTAAATGGAGGAATTGAAGAAAATCAGCAAAAGAAAACCTTGGATACACATTCATTCCTCTAGCCTTGGGTCGATATCACCTTTTCAGTTCAAACCGGTCTCTTTAGGATCTGGATAACGCATTCAGTTTGGGTTATAACAATGTGGGTAGTTTTTAGGTGGTAGGGTTAAAAGAACAATCTTTAGCAAAATAATCTGGCTGTCTGGATTTTAAACCTTTCCACAAACGTTAATGGGCTATTGTTAGTATACCCTAGTCTCCTCATATCCATTTTGAACAAATATCACAACGTATTTGAGAGCCGGTGATAAACTGGAAGTTTCTTCCATTACTGCGGACTACCATTGTGTAGTCTTTTGAAGAAGTAATTGATTGGTGATAACAAGCATGGGGCTGGATGAACACAGCAGGTCAAGCAGCATCATAGGAGCAGGAAAACTTGACGTTTCGGGCCTAGACCCTTCATCAGAAATGGGGGAGAGGGGGAGGCGGATAGAAGATGGATAGAGGAGAGGATAGGTGGAGAGGAGGCAGACAAGTCGAAGAGGCGGGGATGGAGCCAGTAGAGGTGAGTGTAGGTAGGGGGGTAGGGA
>JAHRHZ010000053.1:2183521-2196662 GCA_024137785.1 Ginglymostoma cirratum | reverse complement strand
GTGAGGACGAGGGGGATTCTTTTTTGGTTATTATTGCGGGGACGGGGCGTGAGGGATGTGTTCCGGGAAATGCGGGAGACACGGTCGAGGGCGTTCTCGACCACTGTGGGGGGGAAGTTGCGGTCCTTGAAGAATGAGGACATTTGAGATGTGCGGGATTGGAATGTCTCATCCTGGGAGCAGATGCGGCGAAGGCGAAGGAATTGGGAATAGGGGATGGCATTTTTGCAGGAAGGTGGGTGGGAGGAGGTGTATTCCAGGTAGCTGTGGGAGTCAGTGGGCTTGAAATGGACATCTGTCTCTAGGTGGTTGCCCGAGATGGAGACAGAGAGGTCCAGGAAGGAGAGAGAAGTGTTGGAGATGGTCCAGGTGAACTTCAGGTTGGGTTGGAAGGTGTTGGTGAATTGGATGAACTGTTCGAGCTCCTTGTGGGAGCACGAGGCGGCGCCGATGCAGTCATCAATGTAACAGAGGAAGAGGTGGGGTTTAGGGCCAGTGTAGGTACCGAAGAGGGATTGTTCCACATAACCTCCAAAGAGGCAGGCATAGCTTGGGCCCATGCAGGTACCCATGGCCACCCCCTTTGTCTGTCGGAAGTGGGAGGAATTGAAAGAAAAGTTGTTGTCTTTATTCTAGGTTCATCTTCCTGAAGGGAGACAGCCAATGTTTCTTACATTAATGGCTACTTTAAAGGCTTGGTTGAAGTTCAGAGCTGCAGGTACAGGCTTACTTATTAAAATAGCCTTCAGTTTCTCAAAGCTGTCTGGCATTTCCCAGACCATGCTATCTGTTTTTCTTTTCTCAACTAGGTTTATCAGCAGGATAGTTACTGTGCTAAAGTTTTTGGGATGAATATTTGTTGGAATGTCCACATCCCCAAGGACCTCATGATTTCCTATTGTGTCACGGGAATGGGGAACTGTGCTACTATTTGTATCTTTTCAGCCCGGGACAGTGCTTGCCCTTAACCCACTCTGTTTCCTCAATAGGTCACTTAGGCTTTAGCAGTAGCAACACAAGTGGTTCTGTGGTCAACCGCTGATCTCACACTTGAGCACTGTGGTATATGAAATTTAATGATGGTGTGATGGCAGTTATTTTGGCTGCATTTCCCAAAGATTGGCGGATCCTATCGAACCGAAAACACTTTAGCTGTTCATGGCAACCAAGAGACTGACTACATCCAATCAGCCTACACTCGCAACAAAATCGAAGTTGCTGGAAAAGCTCAACCGGTCTGACAGCATCTGTGAAGGAAAAAGCAGAGTTAACGCTTTGGGTCCGGTGACCCTTCCTCAGTACTGATGGTGGCTGGGAAAAGTCTATTTATATACAGAAAATAGGGGACGGGGATGGGGTAGGGAGTAAATGATAGGATGGAGCGGCCTTCTCCTCACCTTCCCTCTGACTCCAACTCCTCTCCCAACCCCTGGTCCCTCCTCCTCTCAGGTATTCACCAACCCTCCTAACCTACTGCTCTCTGATGCTGAACGTTCTGTACTCTGCAAAGGCTTCAGCTTTATTCCTCTGCATCCTCACCTTTAACGAATTTCAGACACGACATGATGCTGAACTCTTCTTGCACCATCTTCGCTTCCATGCTCATTTCTTTGGAAGAGACCTCTCCCTGTCCTACAGACCCTTTTGCCCAGTTCCAAAACTCTCCCTTCACTTGGACCCCTCCCTCCGGCCTTTCACCTGCACTCGATCTGTTCATTGAAAACTGTCGCCATGATATTAGTTGCCTCAATTTCTCTGCCCCTCTCTCCAAATCCTACCTATCTCTCTCTGAACTGACTGCCCTCCATGCACTCAAGTCTAACCCTGACTTTGCTATTATGCCTTCTGATAAGGGTGGTGCTGTTGTAGTCTGGTGTGCTGACCTCTACCTTGCAGAGGCTGAGCGCCAATTCTCAGATACCTCCTCCTACCTTCCCCTGGACCATGACCCCACCATAACACATCAGGCCATTGAATTTACTATGGTAACTGATCTCATTTCATCCAGTGATCTCCCCACTCTGCCTCCAAGCTGGTAGTCCCTCAGCCCCGCACAGCTTGCTTCTACCTCCCCCCAGAAATCCACAAACAGGACTGTCCGAGCAGACCCACTGTTTCAGCCTGCTCCTGCCCCACAGAACTTATCTCTTCCTACCTTGACTCTCCCCGATCCAATCCCTGCCTGCATACATCCATGATTACTCTGATGCCTTACGCCAGTTTCAAAACTTCCAGTTTGCTGGACCCAGCCACCACCTATTTACCATGGACGTACAATCCCTTTACCTGTCCGTTCACCACTAGGAGGGTCTTAGGGCTCTCCATTCTTCCTGGAGCAAAGACCTGAATCATTCCCACCCACCACCATCACCCCCCTCCGCTTGGCGGAACGCGTCCTCACCCTCAACAACTTCCCTTTTAACTCCTCTCACTTTCAACTGGTCTATCTCTGACTCCTCCCTTCCCTTCCTCGATCTTTCTGTTTCCTCTTCTGGGGATAGGCTGGCTGCTAATATCCACTATAAACCCACTGACTCCCACAGCTACCTGGACTATACATCCTCACACCCCAATTCCTGTAAAGACTCCATCCCATTCTCTCAGTTCTTCCGTCTCCGTCGTATATGTTCACATGAGGCCAACTTCGACAAGGGAGCCTCCAAAATGTCAACATTCTTCCTCAACCGAGGATTCCCCAGCTCCGTTGTCGACAGGGCCCTCAATCAGGTCCGATCCATCTCCTGCACTTCTGCCCTCGCCCCTTCTCTTCCCTCCCGCAACAGCGATAGGGTTCCCCTTGTCCTCACCTACCATCCCACCAGCATCCACATCCAGAAGATCATCAGGTGCCATTTCCGCCATCTCCAGCAAGATGCCACCACCAGGCACATATTACCCTCCCCTCCCTTGTACGCCTTTCGCAGGGACCATTCCCTCCGGGACAACCTAGTCTACACTTCCTTCACCCTCAGCAGCCCCCCCCCCCCCCCCCCCCCCAACAGCCCTATAGCATCTTCCCCTGTAACAGGCAAAGGTGCAACACCTGCCCATTTACCACCTGCCCATTTACCTCCTCCCTCCCCAGTATCCAAGGGCCCAAACATACCTTCCAGATGAAGCAACACTTCACCCGCACTTCCTAGAATCTAGTCGACTGCATTCGCTGCTCACAATGTGGTCTCCTCTACACTGGGGAAACGAAGCATAGACTTGGCAACTGCTTTGCAGAACATCTACGTTCTGCTTGTAAAAAAGACCCTTAACGACCCGTTGCCTGCCAGTTTAATGCACCACCCTGCTCCCTGGCCAACATTTCTGTCTCTGGCTTGCTGCAGTGTTCCAGTAAAGCTCAATGCAAGCCAGAAGAACAAGCTGGGTGGCACGATGGCTCAGTGGTTAGCCCTGCTGCCTCACAGCACCAGGGACCCAGGTTCAATTCCACCCTTGGGTGACTGTTTGTGTGGAGTTTGCATATTCTCTCCGTGTCTGCGTGGGTTTCCTCTGGGTACTCCAGTTTCCCCCCACAGTGCAAAGGTATGCAGGTTACGTGGATTGGCCATGCTAAATTGCCCATAATGTTCAGGGGTGTGTAGATTAGGTGGGTTATAGGGGGATGGGTCTGGGTGGAATGCTCCAAGGGCCTGTGTGGAATGCTCCAAGGGCCTGTGTGGACTTGTTGGGCTGAAGGGCCTGTTTCCACGCTGCAGGATTCTATGATCTGTAGGGATTCTGACACCTCATTTTCTGCTTGGGGACCCTACAGCCCTCCGGACTCAATGTTAAGTTCAATAATTTTAGGGCCTAAACTCTCCCATGTCGCAGCCCCCCACCCCACACACTAGGCCTTGTTACCACATAGCCTGCCATTACACACTATCTGTTATTAGTCACTGATAGTCCCCGTTAACAACTATTCACCCTCCCAGCCTGACGACTACCAACTCTTTGTCTGTCCAACTGCTCTTCTCTCTCTTTAGGCTCTATCCTATCATTTACTCCCTACCCCATCCCCCTCCCCTTTTTTCTGCATATAAGCTGACGTTTTCCCAGCTACCATCAGTTCTGAGGAAGGCTCACCGGACCTGAAACATTAACTCTGTTTTTCCTTCACAGATGCTGCTAGACCTACGGAGCTTTTCCAGCAACTTCGATTTTGTTCCTAATTTACAGCATCTGCAGTTCTTTCGTTTTTAAATTAGTGTACACATGCGAAACTTGCTACACATTTTCCAACATTAGATGTGATTCTACAATTGGAAGAGATTTGCTGGATAATCCAGAGTGTGCAAAGAATTATGTTGGTATCCAATTTAGGATTGTCAGTCAGGCTCATAGTGTGGTATTTTAGGGTGTACTTGAAGCTACTGAGAAGCGAATGCAGTTATTAGATAGAAACATATGTACATGGATTGCATCTGTTTCAGTTTAACAAAATAAGAAGGTTCCTGACCTGAAACGTCAACTTTCCTGCTCCTCTGATGCTGCCTGGCCTGCTGCGTTCCTCCAGCTCCACACTGTGTTATCTTGACTCCAGCATCAGCAGTTCTTACTATTTGTACCATACATCTGCTGTTTTGTTGTTTAGGCCAACATTGTATCAAAGTCAATCTTCCTGGTTTAAAATTTAAATAAAGCCTGCAAATTAACTGTCAATCATCAATAATTGGTATATTCTCCATGGCAATACCTTCAACTTGCCAAACAAGCAGCACTCTCCTCTCATGCAGTTTAAATGTTGCTTTTCCCCTTGAATTCATATTCTTGTGAAATATCCTGCTGGGTGCAAGACAAAACGCTTTCACAAAATGTGCCTTTTTATAGCAATATCATGAGATATGTAATTTTATATTTACGTGTTAGCTATTTTAAGTTTTAAACAGAAAGCTCAGTGGAAAAACAATTTCTCAAGTCAGAATGTTTCATAGAAACAGAAAACAGGAGCAGAAGCAGGACAGAGAAGAAGCAGGACAGTACAGGAATAGGCCCTTTGGTCCACCAAGACTGCAGCAATACATGATGCCTTTCTAAGCTTAAAAACCTTTTGCCTCTACATAGTACATATACCTCTATACCCTGCTATTCATATACATGTCAAGATGCCTCTTAAATGTTGCTATTGTATCTGCCTCCTCTGGCGGCACATTCCAAGCACTTCCCACCCTGTGTAAAAAAAACTTGCCTCTCCCCTCTCCTTTAAACTTACCCCATTTTACCTTAAAAACATGTTCCCTAGTAATTAACATTTCTGCACTGGGAAAAAGACTGACTATCCATTCATCCATGCCTCTCATTGTGTCTATCAAGCACCCCTAAGCCTTCAACGTTCACGTGAAAACAAACCAAGTTTGTCCAATCTCTCCTCATATCTAATAACGTCCAAACCAGGCAACATTCTGGTAGACTGTTTCTGTCTCCTCTCCAAAAGCCTCACATCCTTCTGATAGTGCGGCAACTAGAACTGTACACAATTTTCCAAATATGACCGAACTAAATTCTGAGACAGCTGCAACATGAAATTACAGTTTTTATATACCATATGCCCCAACCAATAAAGGAAGGCATACCATACACCTTCTTGACCACTTTATCCATTCGTGTTGCCATTTTTAGGGAACTGTGGACCTGTATGGCTAGATCCCTTGGATGGTATTAAGATTCTGCTATTTGCAATATACTTTCCTCCTGCATTAGATATTCCAAAATGCTCACCTGGCATTTGTCAGGATTAAACTCCATCACCTATTTTTTCACCAAAGTCTCCAATTTATCTATATCCTGCTGTATCTTCTGGCAATCCTCCTCACTTTCTACAGTGCCCCCAATCTTTGTGTCATCTGCAAACTTACTAATCAGGCCATCTACATTCTCCTCCAAATCATAGAATATGGTCCCAGCTCTGATCCCTGCAGAACACCACTGGTCACAGAAAAAAAATCACCTTTCCACCCCTACTCTGTGTCTTGTATGACTAAGCCAGTTCTGTATCCATCTTACTAGCTCACTGAGGATCCCATGTGACTTCATGTTTTGTATCAGTCTGCCATGAGGGACCTTGTCAAAGGCCTTGCTAAAGTCCCTACAGACAACATCCACCAGCCTGCCCTCATCAGTCATCTTTATCACTTCCTTAACAAACTCAATCGAATTTGTGAGACACAACCTTCCCTGCACAAAGCTATGCTGCCTATCCCTAATAAGTCCATATTTTTCCAAATGTGAGCAATTGCTATCACCATGTTTATCAAATTACTAAGAGTCCGGTAGTAAGTTCACAAAAAGATAATAGCTACCTTGAGCAAGATATTGGATGACTTGAACTCTACCCTAGCAAAAATTCACCATCTTCATGAAGGGAACGGAGAAAATTAACAGTCAAATAGCCAATACTCATACAGGAATTCATGACAGACAAGTCTATTGTTGTCCTCAAATGTTTACACATTTATGTTTTACAGTAAGGATTGCTAGATACCAATCAGGAGCATTATTCAATTTCTCTTTAGTTCTGTATGCTGAAAGTTCCCTTCCTTTGCCCCAGGTTAGAATTCAAATCACTATGTGGGTTTCAAACTTATTACAACCTAGGGATCACACCTTTTATAATCTGAGTTGAATTTAAGTATTACATTGGTAAAGCACGCCATTTATTTCTACTTTTTCAAATTTCAAAATAAGAAATTTGAAAGAGTACAAATTTAATAATTTGGAACATTCATATTTCCAATGTACAGATAATATAAATGGAGTTGGCGTCACAGCTCTTTCACTGGAATGTACATAAGCAATTTGTGTACTATTAATAATTTTAATCTTATAATGCTACATAACCTTTCTACTTTTTATACCAATAAAAGTTATTAACATTTGGAAGATTACTTGAACTACAGAATATCAGATAATGGACATCGTAGCCTAAAATTTCCACTTTTGACATGTTTTAGACTAGAATAGCTATTAGTGTTATAGTGTGATTGAGAACTGTGGTCAGTTTATTAGCAGAACTACAGTGCACATTTGGATGGAATTGGAAAATTACATTGTAGTGAACTTTAAAGGGGTAAGGACAAAAAACATTTGGAGAGCCTAAAAGCATCTCGACCCAAGATCTTCTGAAGAAGGGTCTAGGCCCGAAATGTCAGCCTTCCTGCTCCTTTGATGCTGCTCGGCCTGCTGTGTTCATCCAGCTCCACACTTTGTTATCTCAACCCAAGGTTAGCTTGGGTTGAAGAAGTGAGGGGATGAAGTGGAGGGAAAGGATGCCCAAGAAGCTAAAATTAGTTTGCAGCAAGTGATTGAGTAGTCCTTTATTTAGTTTCCTTTTTGATTGCTTATGAAGTTTCACAACATGAGCTTATGCCACATCACATCTTATTCCCATAGATAATTGGGGAATGCCTGCAAGGAAACAGGGCTAAGTTTCAGGCCATACCTTACCATTATCATCATTCGCTTTACCATTTTCACAGTTATGGCAGTTGCAGGTAATATTGGAGCAAATGACATATCTCTGCATTTGCCTTTCTGAGAAGAATGTTCCCTATGATCATTTCCAAGTTAGTCTTTAAGTCATAGAGTCATACAGCATGGAAACAGACCCTTCGGTCCAACCAGTCCATGCCGAATATAGCGCCAGACTAAACTAGTCCCACCTGCCTTCTCCTTGCCCATATCCCTCCAAACCTTTCCTATTCATATACTTGTCCAAATATATTTTAAATATTGTAACTGTACCACATCCATCACTTCCTCAGGAAGTTCATTCCACACGCGAACCACCCTCTGTGTAAAACATTTGTCCCTCATGTCTTTTTTAAATCTGTCTCCTCTCACCTTAAAGATGTGCCCCCTTGTCTTGAAATCCCCAATTTAGGGAAAAGACAACTAACATTAACTCTGTACCCCTCTTTATTTTATGAACTTCTATAAGGTCACCTCTCAACCTCCTACACTCCAGTGAAAAAAGTCCCAGCCTATCTTGCCTTTCTTTATAAATTTTCATACCCAGCAACATCCTCGTGAATCTCTTCTGAATCCTTTCCATCTTCATAATAACTGGGCAACCAGAACTGGACACAGTATTCCAGAAGAGGCCTCACCAATGTCTGTACAACCTCAACATGACTTCCCAACTCCTATACTCAAAAGACTGAGCAATGAAGGCAAGCATCCCAAATGCCTTTTTAACTACCTGTCCATATGTGGCACCAATTTCAAAGAATTATGCACCTGCACCCCTAGGTCCCTCTGTTCTACAACACTACCAAGGCTCCACCGTTAATTGTATAAGCCCTGCCCTTGTTCGTTGTACCAAAATGCAATACCTCACATTTATCCAAATTGAACTCCATTTGCTATTTTTCAGCCCATTGACCCATTTCATCAAGATCCCTTTGTAATCTTAGTGAAAAACGTTTTCTGTCTACTATGCCACCAATTTTGGTGTCATCCGCAACCTTACTAACTATGCTTTCTATTTTCTCATCCAAATCATTTACATAAATGACAACAAAAGAGGACCCAAAACCACCAGGACCTTTTAAGACCTTTAAAAATGGAAACATACGAACAATTGAATTATGCCCATACTTGGTCATCTTGTCATGTCTCTTTCTCACAGAGTCATTATGGTGCAGAAGAAGGTCATTCAGCCCAGTGGGTCAGCACCAGTTCTCCATAGAGCAATCCAGTCAGTCATATGCTCCACTCTATCCCCGTGGTCCTGCAAATCTATTTCCCTCAAGTGCCTATTAAATTTCTTTTTGAAATAATTGATTGTCTCTGAACTAACTCCATGAAGACTGGTATCCCTTCACCAAGTCACCCTTTATTTACATATGCATAGTACATGGCACTGACCCAGCCAGCTCAGAACTTTCTCCCAGAGTGACCAGAACCCTTAACACTCCTGTTTATATCTGTCAGCCAAGACTTCCTGATTGGACCAGATTAACAGCCCCAATCAGGGAACTCATATTCTATGGGTCCATCTGACTGACCTCATTACAATCATTATATCCCCTGGGATGTAGGCACATTATTTTTCCTGTAGTTTCTCCTAGGGCATTTTTGCACCAGGTCCAGTTCCTCCAACCCTGTTTCAAACAAACAAGCCTCCTGATTTCTGCCTCTACTTTCGCAAGTAAGGCAAATGGCACTGGGTGGGCCTTACAGAATTGTGGAATTGCTTCTTGGTCAACATGTAAGGTGCCTTGACTTCTTTGATAGTCCCTAGGCCTTCCTGAAAATCCCCCGGGTATTTAATTAGGACTTAGTCAGGCAGCTATTTTCTAATTGAGAAATGTTGAGACAATCAAGTTGAATTTTTCTCAACCAATGTCACCAAATCAACCTTTGGCCCGAGACTTTTACTATAACGAGTGGCAACTGAACCAGCTGCTTCTCCTAAAAGACTGGAACCAAAGTTGTATCCTTAGTATGTTGGGGTTACCCAGTAAAGGTTCTTGGCCTGGCCAAGGTCATAGGTAAACTTAAGGTTTGGAGTCCAGAGCGAACTTTAAGACTGGTTCAACAATCACTGATACAGCTGCACTGATATCTACCTACCTCCATTAGAACTGGGTGACCATTTAACCAGATGTTTATTTTGAATGGTCCTGATTTGGAAGTAGGTAAGCAATTTAACTGTTCAAAACCAGCTTCAGGTGGATTTTCCATGGTATGCACTCAACAGGATATCTGTCTATGAGTTCTCTTACTCCTTTCAGGCCTAGTGGGAGTCTTTTCTGTCTCCCATCAGCATACTGGCAGCAACTACAATGGCTTGCTGGCCTGGATCCTGAAGAAAATATTAACCATTTGGCCGAGGCTTGGCTTTGTTTTGGGATTTTGCTGTGGGTTGACCAAGAGTCCATCTATTCAAGGTATGTCCTGAGTGAGGTTATGCAATTGCCTTCCGTCAAGTGGTGTACTTCAAGCTCTGTTGGCCTGGTGAGGTGTCCACTTCAATCGGCATACCCTGTAACCATGCTCCACTTGTCATATTTTCTAATGAAAATGTCAGTCGTCGCAGCTAGTCGACACTTTTGTGTGGTTACATCACTAATCCCACAAACCAAGCAGTCTCTCTACATCACATTAAGGGTTAAACCAAAGTCACATGCCTCTGCCAGTTGTCTTAACCTCATCATAAACCCCAACATGGATTTCCCTGGTTCTCGAACTGCTGAGAAAAACCGACAGTGTCTCTGAATTAAAGGAGGCTTGGGATCATAATATTCCTTAACTAAATCTGTCGACTGTTAAAAGGTTTTAGTGGTGCTTCAGGAAACATCAGGCTTCTAATAACTGAAAAAGCTGTGGATCCACAAGATGTCAGGAGAATTATTCATTGTTTTTTTATCTGCCCCAATGTCATTTGCCAGAAAATATAATGCATTCTTTCTGTATACTGGGCCCAGTCTTCGATGGCAGAACTGAATGGGTCAAGCTTCTCAAATAGTGGCATGATGCCAGAAATGCTTAGCCCAACCCAAAGACGACTGTTGCAAGCAAATCCCTTCAGGGATGTGTTTTTCTCTTGTCACCACTAAAATAACTCCATGAAGACTGGTATCTTGTCACCAAGTCACCCCTAATTTACATATGCATAGTGCATGACACTAACCCAGCCAGCTCAGAGGTGACTCCCAGAGTGAACAGAACATCTGACACTCCTGTTTATGTCTGTCAGCCAGGGCTCCCTGAGTAGACCAGGTTAACAGCCCCAATCAGGGAACTCATATTCTATGGGTCCACCTGGCTGACCTCATTACAATCACTACAGTTTCTGTTTCTAACACCCTCACAGACAGTGAATGCCAGGTCATTCCTCTAATATAATTGGTAGAATCAGAGGCTTGGGGAAAGATAAAATATCAAGGGTTAAGTGTGATAAGCTAATGCAATAGATTACATAATCAAGGAAAGTGATACAATGTCAAATGATTTTGCTTATTCCTGCAACCTCACGGTAAGGTGAGGCCATGTCGAGATGTTTCTTCAAGAAAGATAATACATTTCGTACCTTGTGGCCCACCAGATGTTTTTAAAAGCACAAAGATCAAGAATATTATAATTACTGTAAACTGCACGCAAAATGGTTCTTCCCTACATTCCCTCTTCATCTCCAGCCAAAAACCTCATATCGGTATCAGCCAGTACATGAGCCATTGATTAGAGGGAACACTTTTTCTTTATCCGTCTACCTATTCCTATCATAAGCTTGAATACTTCTGTCAAAATCACCCCAAAATTGCTTGGCTTCAAGGTGAACAGCCTCAGCTTCTTCAATCTAACCATTCAGGTAAATTTCATCAGCATCCTTTGAAGGATCCTCACATTTTTCCTAAAGTGTGATGATAAGAACTGGATGCAATAATCTAGCAGTGGCCTTAAAAGACTTTTGTAAAAGTTGAACTAAACTCCTCACCTTTATCTCAATACCTGTACTTGTGAAGCCAGGGGTCCCATGTCTTTGCTCACTTTTCTCACAAAATATCCTGCCTCCTTCAAAGATCTCTACATATGAGCACCCAGATCCCTCTGTCACTGTACATTCTTTAGAACTCTATATTACTTCTCCCTATCCACTCTGCCACTTGACTGCCCATTCTTTTACCTTGTCCATGTCCCTTCAGTACTACTAAAGGGTTAGCATAATATGATTTGAGTTATTGCCAGCAGGAAAAGCAATAAGATCTTCGTTAAGATAGACGACCGTACATGTTTTCAGTGCTGTTGGAGGTCATGTGACCTGTTGTGTCACTCCCTGCTCTAAGTATTTCACTTTTAATAGAGACAGTGGTTTCTCCCTTTACTCCCTGTGACAAAGAATTGCATGCCTCATCAAGACTTTGTGTAATGAAATTCAACTAATCTCTCTTCTCTTTCTTGGTGACAATCTTAAATTAATGATCCCTTGTTACAGGAAATTGTTTTTCTTTCCTTTCAAAACATTTAATAATCTGAAAAATCTCTAATAAATTCCAGCCATCTTTGCTCCACTGAGTATGTCTAAAATGCACTTACTTTAACATTGCTGTGTCCTTTCTGTGACCCCTATATACTTAACACTGCCTAGCAACCCTGATCATCCATTTCTCCTGGGCGTGATTAAAAACTGAACTCCTGCACGTACCCAAATTAATTTATAAAAAAAGCATTCATGCATTTGAAGTATTTCCACCACCACTGACGCAGTTACTGAAATCTACCATGAGCCCTAAAGTGTGTAAAGTTCTTTAATGGCAGAAATTATGCCTGATTGTTACTTCTCGTCATTCATTTTCCATTGCTACAACAGGCAGCCATGAGCAGAAAAGGATTGGCTGTTTATAACTAATTAAGTTTTGACTCATTAGATCCAAAATATGTATATTTTAATTGGTAAATAAGCTGCATGTCGTGAAACTGACCTCATTCATAAAGAAGTTACCAGATATAACCCCTAACCTGTTAAATTTACCCTATCTCAGAGATGCTAATATTAAGTATCAGTATTATTCAGTATCCAAGGGTCCAAACATACATCTGGGTGAAGCAGCGCTTTACCCGCACTTCACACAATCTAGCCTGCTGCACCCATGTTCTGCCTACAAAACAACCCTTGAGCTTCCAGCTGCCTAACACTTCAACACACCACCCCTATTCCCTGGCCAATGTTTTTGTGTCAGGCACGTTACAGCGCTCCAGTGATTCTCAGCGCAAGCGGGGAGAACAACACTTCATTTCCACTTGGGGACCCGATAGCCTTCTGGACTCAGTATCAAGTTCAATAACTTTATGACTTGAACTTTCCTTCCCCCTACCCCCACATACCAGACCCTGTTATCACATAGCCTCCTTTTACATTCAATCCACTGTTAGCTACTAACAGTCCCCATTAATAGCTTGACGTTTTGGGCCTAGACCCTTCATCAGAAATGGGGGAGGGGAAGAGGGTTCTGAAATAAATAGGGAGAGAGGGGGAGGCGGATAGAAGATGGATAGAGGAGAGGATAGGTGGAGAGGAGAGAGTTGCAGTGGGAGAGAGATCCCCTGAGGTTTGTCCGGAGGGAGGAGGGTAACTTCTTCAGGGTAGGCTTCCTTAGAAGAGGCACTGCAACTCTCTCCTCTCCACCTATCCTCTCCTCTATCCATCTTC
>JAHRHZ010000053.1:2144111-2178532 GCA_024137785.1 Ginglymostoma cirratum | reverse complement strand
AACCTCATCCCACCCCCTTGACCTGTCCGTCCTCTCTGGACTGACCTATCCCCTCCCTACCTCCCCACCCACACTCACCTTTACTGGTTCCATCCCCGATTCTTTGACCGGTCTGTCTCCTCCCCACCTATCCTCTCCTCTATCCATCTTCTATCCACCTCCCCCTCTCTCTCTATTTATTTCAGAACCCTCTTCCCCTCCCCATTTCTGAGGAAGGGTCTAGGCCCGAAACATCAAGCTTTCCTGCTCCTATGATGCTGCTTGGCCTGCTGTGTTCATCCAGCTCCACACCTTGTTATCTGGGATTCTCCAGCATCTGCAGTTCCTACTATCTCTTGGAAATAGGGGATGGCATTTTTGCAGGAAGGTGGGTGGGAGGAGGTGTATTCTAGGTAGCTGCGGGAGTCGGTGGGCTTGAAATGGATATCGGTTTCTAGGTGGTTGCCAGAGATGGAAACAGAGAGGTCCCGGAAGGAGAGAGAGGTATCAGAGACGGAAGTGCTACACCTGCCCCCACACCTCCTCCCTCACCCCCATCCCAGGCCCCAAGAAGACTTTCCACATCAAGCAGATGTTCACCTGCACATCTGCTAATATGGTATACTGTATCCGCTGTTCCCATTGTGGCCTCCTCTACATCGGGGAAACCAAGCGGAGGCTTGGGGATTGCTTTGCAGAACACCTACGCTCGGATTGCACTAAACTGCACCTCCCAGTCGTGAACCATTTCAACTCCCCCACCCATTCCTCAGACGACATGTCCATCCTGGGCCTCCTGCAGTGCCACAATGATGCCACCCGAAGGTTGCAGGAACAGCACCTCATATTCCGCTTGGGAACCCTGCAGCCCAATGGTATCAATGTGGACTTCACAAGCTTCAAAATCTCCCCTCCCCCGACCGCATCCTAAAACCAGCACGTCTTGTTCCCGCCTCCCTAACCTGTCCTTCCTCCCACCTATCCCCTCCTCCCACCTCAAGCCCCACCCCCAGCTCCTACCTACTAACCTCATCCTGCCCCTTTCACCTGTCCGTCCTCCCTGGACTGACCTATCTCCTCCCTAACTCCCCACCTGCACTCACCTTTACTGGCTCTATCCCCGCCTCTTTGACCTGTCTGTCTCCTCTCCACCTATCTTGTCCTCTATCCATCTTCTATCTCCCTCCCCCTCACTCCCTATTTATTTCAGAACTCCCTTCCCCTCCCCCATTTTTGAAGAAGGGTCAAGGCCCGAAACATCAGCTTTCCTGCTCCTCTGATGCTGCTTGGCCTGCTGTGTTCATCCAGCTCTACACCTTGTTATCTCAGATTCTCCAGCATCTGCAGTTCCTACTATCTCTGCAACAAATATGCATCTGCAGGGTTTGGTCCTTTGCAAGACAAAGGTATTTTTCCAGGCATTTTGCCTTTTCAATTAAACAAAAGCTTGGGGGATACTGTCTCTTGCTGTTTTCAACTTAGTATGTCTGGACCAATCAGAATCTCCTGCCTTTTTTGGATTTAGACAAACTCTTTGGGGTAACTGGTCACTGGTGTATTCTCCTTGGCCAAGTCAACTTGCCAACCAATCAGTATCCTGTATATCATCATAGAATCACAAAATTATTCTGGTACAGAAGGAGGCCATTCAGCCCCTTGCGCCTGCACAGATCTATAACTTAATATCAAGCTCATGTCTTTTCTTCATATCCCTGCACAACTTTTCTTTTCAAATAATCATTCAATGCCCTTTTGAATACTTCGATTGAACCTGCCTCTACCACACTTCCAGGCAATGCATTCCATATCCTAGCTACTTGCTAAGTGAAAATATTTTCTCCCCATTATCCTTGCTTTGTTTGCATGTCACTTTAAATCTTCTCGTGTCTACTCCTGGTGGGTGCAAGACAAAATTCTTCAACAGCATGTCTTTTTATTCAGCAATATTCAATATATGCTCAGCCAAGTGACTAGGTTGTAAGTTGTAGTTAATTCTTCTTCAGTTGTCTGCTCAATGGCAGATCCTTAAAAATTATTCGCTGAACCACAATAAAACATTGTGATTTCATAGTACATTCAGGACAGAGAGTGCTGAGGTTACTTCAGTCAGAATGGGGAATTGAACTTGGTGCTGTTGGCATTAGTCTGATCCACATACTAATTGTTTAATCAACTGAGCTAACCAACCCTCCATTATCAATTATAAAACTGAATTCAATATATTTGATTGTATGTGTGCTGGTACGAGAATGAATTACAGGATTGTTAGTAGAATGTAACTGGTTCACTAAAAATTCCTGATGGAGAGAACAAATTATTCTTACTGTTACTTAACTCCGATTCTATATAGATGACATGCAATTTCTCTCTGAGATGGCCTAAATAGCCACTTGATTGTCAAAGCAATTGTTATAAGAAAGCACATCAGTATGTGCTTTTCTCTGTGCCAATAAAATTGGTTCCTATTTGTCATGTATATGTTTGCTATAAAAAGCTTAACTCCTTCATTACCAAATACATTATTTTCCACAGTGTAGACATCAGCATTCCCTCTATTTTTCTTACCAGCTGCGCAGACCTTTAATGTCTCTGTCAAGTTGGGCATGCTGACGCCAATCGTCATGTGTAGAACCTTGCAGCCACACAGCTCATGGAACGTTAGCAGACATATTGGATTTTCATTGCAACATTTATGGTGTAATGTTTTTCCAGCATGCATTCTTTAAATGTTTTTCATTGTCTGTCCATCATTATATCTCTAAGTAACATTCCCCAGTTTATCATTGCTAGTTCATGCCATGTAGATTCCTTTATTTACTTTCAGCACTCTAGTCTCAGAATCAACTACATTACTCTCCATTTTGATGATGAATTGTTCATTTACGGTTACTCTCCTCCAAATGGCCTCACACAGCTAGTCTGCCATTTTTTTTCTCTAATTACACAACACTAGGATGATCTATTCTCAAGCTGGTTATTCAACATGTTGATCCAGAAAACCATTTCATACATATTCCAGGAATTCCTTCTCTACAGCATTTGTTTTGCCTAAACTAAATGCATATTAAAATCACCCATACTTACAACTGTAAGTTGACCCTCTTGACATTTTCTGAAGAAGGGTCTCGACCTGAAACGTCAGCTTTTCTGCTCCTCTGATGCTGCTTGGCCTGCTGTGTTCATCCAGCTCCACACCATGTTATCTCAGATTCTCCAGCATCGGCAGTTCCTACTATCTCTCTTACAATTGTACCTTTGTTTGCATTTCTAATTTCTGTTTAATACCTTCCCCAACATTAGCACTACAGTTTGGCAATCTATATACAACACACACTATCGTTTCTTTCCCTTGGTGTTTCTAAGTTCTACCCATACAGATTCCACTTCATCAGAGTTACTATCCTTCCTCACTATTACACTAATGTCGTCTTTAACCAGCAATGCCACCCTACCCCCTTTTCCTCTTTGTCCAATCTTTCTAAAAACTGATTACACCTAGATATTCAATTCCCACCTCTGGTCATCCTGTAGCCAGTATCTATAATCCCAACTATATCAGACTTGTTTATATCTATTTGTATGACTAATTCATTCCCTTTATTGCAAATGCTCCATTCATTAAGATGCAAGGCTTGTCTTTCTAACATTTTTCATCCCATTCATATTATTCCTACATCATGGCCCTGTTTGATGCTTGCCCCTAAACCCTTAAACTGTCTTCTGGTCACTTTTCTGTCTTTCATTTTTGTCCTTGTTTCACTGTCTTCTGTCTCCCTGTATAGGTTCTCATCCCCGTGCCATTTTAGTTTAAAGCTTCTCCAACCACGCTAACAAATACTCCTCCTTGGACATCAATCTCATGCCTGCCTGGAACTGGTCCGACCTCCTCCAAAACTGGTCCCAATGCCCCAGGAATCCAAAACTCTCCCTCTTGCATCACCTCTTCAGCCATGTATTCTTCTGATAGATCCTGCTATTTCTAATCTAACTAGCACATGGCACTGCTGGTAATTCTGAGATCATTATCTTTGAGGTCCTACTTTTTAATCTGCTTTCTAACTCCCTGTATTCTGCTTTAAGGACCTCAACACTTTTTTTTAGCTATGTTGTTTGTACCAATATGTACAATGACCACTGGCTGTTCACCTGTTCACTCCAGATTCCTATAGCCATTCCAAGACGTCCTTAACACGAGCACACAGGAGGCAACCTACCTTCCTGGAGCCTCACTAATGGCCTCAAAACCATTTATCTATTCCTGTTACAATTGAACTATTTCTATACCCTCCCTGAGTATATCCCTCTTCTCCTTTGCAGCTGAGGCAACCGTGGTGCAATAATTTTGCTGAGAGGCTATTCCCCCAAACTGTATCCAGAACGTTATGTCTGTTTTACAGGGGAATGGCCACGAGAACAACAGTCCATACTACCTGCTTTATCCACTTTCTCTGACTGGTGGTCATCAATTCCCTGTCTGTCTGTGGAGTGACCACCTCTCTGTACAGGCTATCCTGTACCATATTTTCCACTGAGTCCTCAGCCACCACTCCAGCTCCAAAACACAGGCTTCCAGAAGCTGCACTAGGACATACGTCCTACACACATTCTGGTCACTGGCTCTGGAACTGTGCCTGATTCCCACATTGTGTTCTCCTTCCATGACTTACCTTTTTAAATTAAACACTTAGAATACCCTTAAAATCAAAAAATATTAATTTCTCTCAGGTCCTTCTTCTGTAGACCTCCAAATTATTGTCTTTACAAACTATAACCCCAAAATAAAGACCTTAAAAACTATACGCAATATAAATAGTATAAATACTCACCTGACCTTACTCATCTAACTAGTTGCTTCCTCTCATTCCACACCATGTTTTGACACTCTTCCAGCCTGCTTCACTGCAAGCTACTGCAGGACACTGTCCCCAGTTTATATGTAGCTGGACTCTATTTCCCTGAATAACCAGATGTCCTTCTTTTCCCCCTTCCTCTTTTCTTCTTAAATGTATTAACATCTTGCTTAGGGAGTTAGTTCAATTTGTGTGCATTACTATGCAACTGTTTCCTCTGTGGCCATCGTTGATGTATGAGATTCAGCAGGAAATGCTGACTTGGGCCAAAGGGTCTGTTTCTGTGCTATATGACTCTATGACCCTATGACTAGCCATTCAACCTTTATGAGTCACCATAACATAATCTTATGTTTGTTTAACATTCATACACACTATTCTACGTCTGTAATCTTTACCACTTTTTATACTGCAGCTGTTGTTCTGCTTAGACTCGTGCTAACCTTGTCTCTATGTCTCATCTACATTGCCTTAATGACTTGAACAGTACACTAAAGTGCAGTCTCACTTTCAAACTGAGGGACTCAGGTGTGTACTTTCCACTTGGACAATATAGTTGAGCATACTTTTCAATTATTGCCAGGTAAAGACATCAGGTAAGGTGTAAAATTCACTGCTGTTTCCTATCTTGTAGTATCAATAAGAACTCCTAGCTCTCTTTTGGCTTCCTCCTGGCAAGTTCATCACCACTCATTGAATCAATATATCTCTCATTTAATAACTTGCGCATGTCCATATTAAATTTCTGCTAATATCTTTCTTCTTGGGACCATTAACTTATATTTATACCATAAACACATAGTAAAGGCAGTGATACTATTTCAATTTAATATTTATGCCCTATTATCCAAGCTTCAATCAATTCTCTAGCCAATGAAATACACTGCTTGCCTTGTCACCCAGAGGTCCATTCTGTTCATTCATAGATTACATCTAGAATTAAAATGAGCTTGAATGTCAATGCAGTGCCTTATCACACCATTCAGAAGCCCCTGAAGTGATTGATATACAATGAATTACTTTGAAATACCATCATTATGTGGTTCACATTTGAACCAGCTGGAGCATTGAATTGGAATAGCCCATGTGAAATCTGTGATTTCCTTTTGGTGCCCAGCACATTTTTTTCTAATCATTGGAAGAAATTTTGTTAACTATCAGGCATTGCTAACTTTGAGTATCACACAAAACTCTCTAGGTACATTTTTTTGTGCCTTAATCACAAATTTACATGATCACTTTCTTGTTTAAACATTGCAACACTTGAATTTCTCATTGTAACCTCTACATTGATCCCAAATAATGCTGGATGACATCAGTAAAAACACACCCTCCTTGGAATGCTCACACCCCAGTCTAAAAATGGAAACTGTAATCCACTGAACATGCCCATGCTCATTAGGTTATCTGCTCCAACTCATTTTCAGACATTTTGTCAAGATACAGATAGAGAAGGCACTATGAACTGGATGTGAATTGCTTAACAGACACTTGTAGTCACCAGAGATAATAGGAACTGGAGATGCTTGAGAATCCGAGATAACAAGATGTACAGCTGGATGAACACAGCAGGCCAAGCAGCATCACAGGAGCAGGAAAGCTTGACGTTTCGGGCCTAGACCCTTCATCAGAAATGGGGGAGGGGGGAAGAGAGTTCTGAAATAAATAGGGAGAGAGGGGGAGGTGGATAGAAGATGGATAGAGGAGAAGATAGGTGGAGAGGAGACAGACAACTCAAAGAGGCGGGGATGGAGCAGTAACAGTAACAGTGAGTGTAGGTGGGGAGGTAGGGAGGAGATAGGTCAGTCCAGGGAGGACGGACAGGTCAAGGGGTCGGGATGAGGTTAGTAGGTAGGAAATGGGGGTGGGGCTTGAGGTGGGAGGAGGGGATAGGTGAGTGGGAGGCGGGGACAAGATGGGCTGGTTTTGGGATGCGGTAGGGGAAGGGGAGATTTTGAAGCTTGTGAAATCCACATTGATACCATTGGGCTGCAGGGTTCCCAAGCTGAATATGAGTTGCTGTTCCTGCAGTCTTCGGGTAGCATCACTGTGGCACTGCAGGAGGCCCAGGATGGACATGTCATCTGAGGAATGGGAGTGGGAGTTGAAATGGTTCGCGACTGGGAAGTGCAGTTGTTTATTGCGAACCGAGCGCAGGTGTTCTGCAAAGCGGTCCCCAAGCCTCCGCTTGGTTTCCCCGATGTAGAGGAGGCCACAATGGGAACAGCGGATGCAGTATACCACATCAGCAGATGTGCAGGTGAACATCTGCTTGATGTGGAAAGTCTTCTTGGGGCCCGGGATGACGGTGAGGGAAGAGGTGTGGGGGCAGGTGTAGCACTTCCTGCGGTTGCAGGGAAAGGTTCCGGGTGTGGTGGGGCTGGAGGGGAGTGTGGAGCGGACGAGGGAGTCACGGAGAGAGTGGTCCCTCTGGAAAGAAGACAAGGGTCGGGAGGGAAAAATGTCTTTGGTGGTGGGGTTGGATTGCAGATGGCGGAAGTGTTGGAGGATGATGTGTTGGATCTGGAGGTTGGCGGGGTGGTACGTGAGGACGCGGGGGTTTTTTTTGGTTGTTATTGCGGGGACGGGGTGTGATGGATGAGTTGCTGGAAATGCGGGAGACATGGTCGAGGGCATTCTTGACCACCGCGGGGGGGAAGTTGAGGTCCTTGAAGAACGAGGACATCTGAGATGTACGGGAGTGGAATGCCTTATCCTGGGAGCAGATGCAGTGGACGCGAAGGAATTGGGAATAGGGGATGGCATTTTTGCAGGAGGGTGGGTGGGAGGAGATGTATTCTAGGTAGCTGTGGGAGTTGGTGGGCTTGAAATAGATATCGGTTTCTAGGTGGTTACCCGAGATGGAGACAGAGAGGTCCAGGAAGGTGAGAGAGGTGTTAGAGATGGTCCAGGTGAACTTCAGGTTGGGGTGGAAGGTGTTGGTGAAGTGGATGAACTGTTCGAGCTCCCCGTGGGAGCACGAGGCGGCGCCGATACAGTCATCAATGTAAAGGAGGAAGGGGAGGGGTTTAAGGCCAGTGTAGGTACGGAAGAGGGATTGTTCCACGTAACCTCCAAAGAGGCAGGCATAGCTTGGGCCCATGCGGGTACCCATGGCCACCCCCTTTGTCTGTAGGAAGTGGGAGGAATTGAAGGAGAAGTTGTTGAGGGTGAGGATGAGTTCGGCTAAGTGGATGAGGGTGTCAGTGGAGGGGGACTGGTCAGGCCTGCGGGACAGGAAGAAGCGGAGGGCCTTTAGGCCATCTGCATGGGGAATGCAGGTGTATAGGGACTGGACGTCCATGGTAAAAATGCGGTGTTGGGGACCGGGGAATTGGAAGTTCTGGAGGAGGTGGAGGGCGTGGGTGGTGTCACGGACGTAGGTAGGGAGTTCCTGGACCAAGGGGGTGAAAATTTCAAGACTCAAGTAGATATATTTAATGAGAATGGATTGGATCATTATTTAGATAGGTTTGGTGTACATGGATATGAGGAGATCAGCACTAACTAATAGAACCAGTGCAGGCATGATGGGCTGAATGGCCTCTTTCTACACTATAACAGTTCTGTGATTGTCTGATAGATGTTTCTTGGATTGAAGTGATTGTTGCTGCAGCATCATTAATCCGAAGTGATTTGGAAAGTGTCCAATTACACTTAATACAAGTTTAACTGCCCTGTGCTGCCATAATTAAACTATCCAACTATTCTCTGATGATTTAAAAGCTTGCTGGTTGAAAATATTTGTATTGATATTCACAAAAATAAGGGCTTTTGTGGTGCAATGATAATGTGCCTATCTCTAAGCCAGAAGGCCCTGGTTCAAATCTTACTTGCTCCAGAGGTGTGACACAACATTCTTAACAGGTCAATTAGAAATATTTATTTTAAAATGGCAACATTAACAATACTACCTTGTGGAAATTTTAGTATTTTCTTTTAAAGGAGTTTAAGTATTTGTCAAGCTGAATAGAAAAATAACTACTTTATAAATGTACTTGTGCTTCATAGAGCAGAGGCAATGTTTCAACCTGACAATTTTCTTGGTTTATTTTCCAGGTTAACCTTTCACCTAGAGAAGTTAGCAGTCACTCTGATTCCATATTTGGACAATCTGTCCACACTCATTATCTAAGCTAAAACCAGGAAGGTCTACTTAGATAAGAGAAATAAAGAAGCTTCTAGATCCTGTATCAACCTGCTCTGCAGGAAATATTGCAAACATATGGCAGATTGGGTCAATGTTTGAAAAAACAGAAAGAATGGTTGATGGTTCCAATGTAAATCATTCATCAAAACTCATTGAAGATATTGGCAAAACCTAGACAACAACTTGTTATCATTACTTTTTTTTTTCATTTTTAGTTTGGAACTGTGAAGTTGCAGATTGACTTTTGAGCTTTGAATAGCAGCTTGTTTTTTGTTTAACAGTGAAGAAAACAAAAGACAGAAGTTTGGTGTTGGAAACTGGCTTGGAAAGGAAATGAGGGTTAATTTCTGTTCTAAGGACACTGTAGATGTTCTGGAACTGAGATGTTGTTATGCTCAGGGACAGGAACCTGGTTGGATGTTGAATTTGTCAATGAAGGTAGGACCAATGCTGCCCAGCCAACCACAGAGAATGTTGAAGAAAAGGGAAAAAAGAGAAAACTGGTGCTGACCGGCTAGGACGCAGTTTTGTTTTAGAAGCTTCTGGACTGCGGTTGTTTTGATTTTTGCTCCCTCTAGTTATTCTCCAGTTATTTACTTGTTGAAAGTTCTCAGAAAATAATCCTAGCCGGTCAGAAATTAATAAAAGTCTCCAGAGTCTGTGAAACTTGTTTGCATTGACCAGTGATTTCAGAATTCGCACAAGGTACACAATGCTGAATGCCTGCAATACAGTCTAATGTCAAAGGATATCATGAAGGCCTGGTTTTTGAACATTGTTGAAACAATTATTGAATAACCACATTACAATTTTGTTTTGTAATTGATCCCTTAACTGTGTCTATCTGTCTGTCTATTAGCACGTGAGTGGGGGCTTTATAATTAAAGAAGATTGGGCTTAGATTGGAGATATTAATTAGATTGCCTTGTATTTTATCTGTGTTCTGCAAAAATTACAATCTTAATTTTTATTTTGTTTCAGTATGGACTAAGTGTGCAAGATCTGTTATTTGTGAAGTCTGGGTAGCAACATTTGAACAGTTTTGAGGGTCACTGAATGTTTTAATTTCATTGCATTTTAATAGTGAGGTTGATTTTGTTTGGCTTGTTACCCTTGTGTTGGAACATGATGATCAGCGGTGCGCTCCCTGAAAAGGAGGTGGAAACACGCTCCACCCTCATAACTTACAAGAATATTTAGATATATACTTGTAATACCAAAGCATACAAGGCTATGGGCCAAGTGCAGAAAAATGGAATTAAAAGTTAAGTGGCTTCTTTTGACTGGCACAGACTTGATGGGCTGTAAGGCCTTTTTCAATGCTGTAGACCTTGATGACTCTATGATATTGTGGCAAATTGAATTCGCACATAGTTACTAATTGTCATAATTAATGCCATTATATACATTCTGATGTTAAACAGTTTTGTTCAAGAAAATAATTCAGCTACACATATCAGTTACACACCCAAGTAAAAGACATTCTAAAAGAAACAGCGAATTACTTGTTAATGCATTCAGATTGATTGCGAATCTTCCATCCATGCTAGTATATCAGCATGGATAGAGAACTGGCTAACTGATATAGAGTTGCAATAAGGAGTTCGATTTCAGGATAACAAGCTGTAACTAATGGTGTGTTGCAGGGACTACGATTATTTACAATATATATTAATGACTTGGATGAGGGAAGTGAATGAATGATAGTCAAGTCTGGAGATGACACAGAAATAGGTAGGAAGGCAAATGCTGAGGATGACATTCTACAGAGATATTTGGACAAGTTAAAAAGTGGATTAAAACTTGGAAAATAATGTCAGGAAATGTGAAATTATACTCTTTGGCAGGTAGCATAGAGGAGTAGAATATTATATAAGTGGAGAAAGAATGCAGACAGCTGCAGCACAGTGGGATTTGGGCATCCTCATGCATAATAGAAAATAGCTAACACCCAAGTCTGGCAGATAGGAAGACAAGTGGAATGTTGGCCTTTTATTTCAAAAGAAATAGAGTGTGAAAATAGGGAAATCTTGTTAAAACGAGACAAGGCACTACTCAGGCTGCAGCTGGAATACTGTGAACAATTTTGGGCCTCTTATCTAAGGAAAGGTACACTTGCATCAGAGGCAGTCCAAAGAAGGTTCACTAGGCCGATACCAGGTAGGAAGGAATGTTTTATGAGAAACATTGAGTAGTTTGGACCTATACTTATTGGAGTTTAGAAGAATGAGAAGAGACCTTACTGAAATATATAAGATTCTTATGGTATTGGAGTAGATATGTAGCTCGGGTTGTAGATGTTGTGGTTGGTTGACTCGCCGAGCTGGTTTGTTGTTGTTCTGCAGCTGTTTCATTAGCCTGCTGGGTAACATCATCAGTGCAGCCTCCGATGAAGCGCCATTGTGTTTTCCCGCCTGGTTTTTAAGAATAGTGCTGTCATTTTTTTTCCTTGCTAGTGGTATGTCCATTGATGTGAATAGGGCAGTAACGTCACCAAGTCACCCCACTCAGTCCCCTCAGCCCAAGAATTCCTCAATTCCATCAAAGACATAAGGAAAGATGATGATGAGACCATGGTATCGTTTGACATCACCGACCTATTCACATCAATAGACATACCACTAGCAAGGGAAACAATGACAACACTACTAGAACAAGAACAAGACCCCGGTGAAATAATTTCCACAGACAACATGCTGAAGCTACTGGACCTATGCCTGACCACCCACTTCACTTTCAATGGCCAAACATATGAACAGATCAACGGGACACCCATGGGATCACCTACCTCCGGACTAATAGCCGAGGCGGTGATGCTAAGACTGGAAAATACGGCCCTTTCGCTAATCCAACCAAAACTATGGATACGCTACGTGGACGACTCCTTTGTCATCATTAAACGGACCAAAATAGAGGAGACGCACAAACTAATAAACAACACCCTCACTGGAATCAAATTCACCACAGAGGAGAAGAACAAACAGCTCCCATTCCTGGACATCATGGTAGAGTGCAGGACAAAGGGGGAATTCCGAACGAAAGTACACAGAAAAGCCACACACATAGACCAAGTACTGAACTTCAACAGTAACCATACTAACACACACAAATGAAGCTGCGTGCGAACATTATTTAAACAGGCAACAATACACTCCAGCAACACAGAACTACGCCGAGAAGAAGAAGAATACCTCTTCCAGATATTCAAGGACAATGGATATCCAAAAAAACTGGGTCAGAAGATGCCTATTACACGAACGACACCAGGAAGACACTACATGCTCCGACACACTCCTCACGCCACATTACATCGGGAACACATTGGAACTAACCGCAAGACTCCTAGGACCACTGGTCCTAGAAACCCACATCAATCCTACAACAACTGCTCAACCGAACCAAAGACCCACTCCCCATTATGGACAGGACCAATGTCATATACAAGATTCCCTGCAGAGACTGTGACAAACACTACATTGGACAAACAGGAAGGAAATTAACAACAAGGGTACATGAACACCAGTTGGCTACAAAAAGACACGACCAATACTCACTTATCTCTTTCCACATGGATAAGGAGAACCACCAATTCAATTGGGATAACATCAAGATCCTGGGACAAGCGAAGCAGAGACAGGCACAGGAATTCCTAGAAGCCTGGTACTCCACGAAGAAAGCCATCAACAAACACGTAGAACTCGACCCCATCTACACTCCATTGCGAAGGAAAACTGGAAGTGAGGTAATCCAGGTGGGAAAACACAACGGTGCTTCATTGGAGGTTGCACTGATGATGTTACCCAGCAGGGTAATGAAACATCTGCGGAACAATAACGAACCAGCTCGGCGAGCAAACCACCAAAAGATTCTTGTAGGCCTTGGTAAGGTGCATGCAGAGAGGCTGTTTCCTCTTGTTTGAGAATCTAGAACTGGAGGGCATAATCTCAGAATAATGGATAACACATGTAAGACAGTGATGAGAGGAATTTCTTCTCGAGAGGGTAGTGAACCTTTACCACAGAGGGCTGTAAAGGCTAGGTTGTCAAATATATTTAAGGCTGAGATAGACAGACTTTTAATCAGTAAGGGAATCAAGTGTTATAGGGAAAAGGCAGGAAAGTGGATTTGAGGAGTATCAGATCAGCCATGGTTTCATTGAGTGCAGAGCAGAATCATTGAGCTGAAAGCCATATTGCTGCTCCTGCGTCTTATGGTTGTGTGGTTTCTGTGTCCACCATTAGTCATAGAGTTCCTACAGTGTGGGAACAGGCCATTCAGCCCAACAAGTCCACACCAACCCTCCGAAGAGCATCCCACCCACACCTATTCCCCTATCCCTGCATTTCCCATGTCTAACCCACCTAACCTAAACATCCCTGCACAGTACAGGCAATTTAGCATGACCAATCCACCTATCCTACACATCTTTGGACTGTGGGAGGAAACCGGAGTACCTGGAGGAAACCCGCACAGACATGGGGAGAATGTACAAATTCCACACAGACAGTCGCCCAAGGGTGGAATTGAACCTGGATCCCTGATGCTGTGAGGCAGCAGTGCTAACCCCTGAGCCACCATGCCACCCATTTTTTTTAAGAAATGTCTCCTCATCTCCATCCTAAATGATCTACCCCAAATCCTCAGACTGTGACCCTTGCAGGTGGTGTGACATTATCTGCCATCCTCCCAGCATCTACCCTGTCTAGTCACAGAAGTCATTCTAAAGGTTAAAGTAAATATTTGGACCTGTCATGATTCATAACTATGCAAACTGCAGAATTTCAATTTGTAAGAGTAGTGGACTTTTGGGTTTAATATTAAACTAATTTTCTCCCTCAGGTAACCGCATAAAAAGAAAATCTATGGCACAATTTGAAGTGGATGAATGCATTTACCAGGTATCCTGGCCAACATTCCTCAACTAATGTTACTTAGAAAAAAAGTTATTGATCTTTCACAAAGAATGGTGGAAATTTGGAATTCTCTATGCACACCATAGAGTGATCGATATCTTAAGGTGTTTTCTGAAAGTGTCAAGAGATGCAAGATCAATTCTAACTCTAAAGTCTGAGATTGATAGATTTTGTTACCCAGAAGACCATATAAAGTGGGGCTAAGCGGGTAAATGGAGTTAGGTTGTAGATCAGCTAACAGGATTAACAGCAGAGCTGGCTAGTGAGGCTAAAAGGCCTGCCCCTTTTTCCTTGTTCCTTTTTTTGTCTCATTGCTGTTCCCAGCACTTTTCTGTATGCAAATTAAATGCCATAATAGGTGACTGCACTTTGAAGGTGATTTGGACATCTTTTCCACTAACAAGATGGGAAATAATTGGGCTTTTGAAGCAAAATGTCTTAACAGCAGTTCAAACAGCTTTGAAATTAAAGATAATCTGACGCAGTCTGCACAGATTTCCAGACTTCCACAATGATTTTCAAACAAGGAGATAAAGCAGGGGCCTAACTGATTGTTAGTTTTTGAAATAGAAAGTTGTAAGGGCTGGTTTTCACTCAGACATTGCAGGTTAGGCTTTAGGAATACAGTTGAAAATTATTTTGTCAAGAAAGATGTAGGTGTTGTTATGCATAGACAAATTGTACAGTTTCAATTATCGACAGTTCTAACTTCTAAGCTAACTGCAGACAGCATGGGTGGAATGTTCCCAGTCTCTAAACAATGTGGTCAATGGTGAGAAAGTTGGGGAAATATCGTGAGAATGCAAAAAAGTGAGATTTGTGGTCTAAAGAAAAGTGAATAAGGTTAGAATGACTAGATGAAAATATCATAGGTGAGCTGCCAACTTGCATATATCAACATATTTTTATAACCTAATCTTACCTCATTTGTATACAGGTCAGTATTCTCCCAGAAACTGGTGAGAAATTAGACAGCACTTGAAAATCCAAGGTACTGAATTTTAATTAAAATCAGCCAAGTGGCAATTTTGTGGAGTACTTTGGGGGATTTCTCTCCCTGAAACTGAACAAGTTTTCTCATGCAGTTTTACACTGCTCATCTCAGTATGTAAGCACCCTTCATCTGTGGATCTGTACTCATGGTATCATCTGCAGTGGAAGTACTGCCAGAGTTGGGACTAACTGGCATGCCCACTACCAGTGCCATCTTCAAACCCCAGCTATACTCCAGATTATTTGCTGCCAGCCAAGGAGCTACCCTTCACAGTTGCAGTTTTGGAACAGCCGTTCCAGAAATGGCAAACAAAGGCATGTTGACACTCCCATTTACTGGCACAGGTGTGGAGGTCCTGGTGGACAGGATGGTGGAGAGAAGGACTGTCCTTTGTCCTCAGAACCACTACAGGACATCACACCAGTGAATCGTGCCAGACCACCTTTAGTTACCACTGGGTCAGTGCAGGTCCACAATCTGGAGGAATGCCCAGCAATGCCACAAGATGGTTCATGATCTTCTGTACTCTGATCTTTTTGCTACCTCACACCCTCTAACTCTGCTATTGCACCCACCTTCCACTAAAGCTCATGGTCTACTGCTCTCACGATTGCATGCAGCATCTTCCCTCATGTCTTCTCACCCATCCAACCCCCAAGACTACTAGCCTTCAACGTTCTGCTCACTCACGTGGCCAGCTCATCAGCTATCTTCCTCCTGCACCAGCACTAACAGAATCTTAATCTGGCCCGATCAGGGAGCCCTGGCTGACAGATATAAACAGGAGTGTCAGAGGTTCTGTTTACTCTGAGAGCTGGTTCTGAGGAAACTGGATCAGTGTCAAAGACTTTTCACACGTAAATAAAGAGTGACTTGATGATGGGATATTGGCCTTTGTGGAGTTATTTCACCCCTTGAATATGTTAAGAATACATTCGCTGTGGCGGTAATGGGAGAGTAGCACAACACAATGAATCTTATTTGATTGCCAAGGCATGGAAATCTTGGCACCCCAACACGAACAGGATAGATCCTGTTCCTTATGCGCAGGTATTGTCTTCTTGTACAGGGTGAGGAGGTGAGTATCAACCATATCACCACTAGTCTTGGCCATTCTAGCCCTATTGTGTTCCGTGTTCTCCTGAAATAAATGAGATGAAAGTGGCTGGCAAAGCTGTTAATATTGGAGGAGGAGGAAGCAAGTTAATGAGCTGTCTTGAGTGAGTGAATAGGAAGTACAGAGGGCAGGGTTAGTAATTAGGGGGCAATGGCATGAGTGACAGCAATTGAGTAGAAATGCTGCTTGTAATAGTGACAGTGTAGAGCATGAGCTTCTGTGGGAGGTGGGTGCAGTAACTAAGTTTGAGTATGAGGTAGCAGAAAAAAAATGGTGTCACTTACCCTTGTGGAGCACAAGTCATTAACTTTCATGCACTGCTATCTGTTCTTCTGGGTGGTGGAAATGGCACTGATCCAGTTGGCTATTTGATACCAGGCTGGCAGTCTCTGATGCTGTGATTTCCTCTGATAGCCCTCTTCTCCACCATTCAATCCACCTCAGAATCACTGTTGACAAAGTATGGTGTGAACTTCCCTCTCTCAGACTCCTCCTTTGGAATTGTACAATGATCCACTGCGAAGGGAAATTCCTGGCTCGTGGCATTTCACATGGTGTGCAGCTGGGGTTCAAGCATGGTGCCAGTGGTGTGAATGCTATGAGCATTTCCATTGGTGCCGAGCACACGACTGTATTGAGAGTGGTGTTAGGTGGTGACAGGGTATATACTTAATGATGAGAGAAGCTAAGAATTGTGTGGAGACAGTCACGAGGGCTCATGGAGGGAGACCATCTGTGAAATTCCCCAAAATTGACAATTCCCCAAAACATAAGAAAATTCAGCCTCCTGTTTCCCTCATGGCACATGTGATTTTTTAAAACTCAAATTTGGTGTTAATCCAGCTGGTGCAGTGGTGACGGTGCATAGCATTGTTACAGGGGTCTCTTTTGTGTGAAATGTTAAATTGACAGCTCAACCCAGTGTTCAGTTGAAAGTTAAACAGAAGAATGGTGGACTGAAATGAGATGAAATGTGTTTGAATCTTTCATCCCTAAATTATCAAACTCACATATCCAATTGTAGCAAGTTATTACCATTATTTTTGGTAACAGCTATGAGGAATCTCATTCTATTCCCCAGTGTGCCAGTAGCTATCTGCTTGCCTAGCGTAATAGTGAGCCATAAGAATGCAGCTTCATGTTTAGGTCTGTGATGAATGTTAATTTTAGATTTTGCTAATGTTTGCTTATGTGCAGGTGGAGGTGCAGTAATTTTCACTACAGCACAAATAGAGAGACACTTAGTGCAGTTGTGAGTAGTTGAATTAGGAAAAATGTGCTTGAAATGTTTCATATTGTAAATAAATATAAGACTGAGCAAAGGTTGCTTCCAGTATCATTGGCTTTCTGGAATATAACATTGAATTCACTGATGTCAGTAATGTAACAATAGATATAATACATGGCCTGTGCTTAAGCCAATGTGTTTGATAAAAAGGGCAAAAGGAAGAATTTGATATTAGCTTGGTGCAGTAATATGTGTATACACATCGAAAAGATGCATTGTTAATGCTCATTTCTACCCTGTTAATGTTTGAACAGATACATGAATGTCAGGGTTGCTGGAACCAATTGTCTAGAACATTTAGTTGGGAGAAGCAAAAAAGTGGAAGAAGGTGGAAAGATGTAATCACACACTGTGATGAATTGCTGAAACTAATAACATCATTAACTATTGCTGAAAGGTCAAAGTAAGTTAGAACCTCCACAAGGTCATTCTTATTGCTTTCAAAACATTAAAAAAATGTATCGGAAGTTTGCATGTTCAAATCCTTTTTTTATGAACCCTATAAAATGTTTAATGAAGTACAGTTTATGTACAGGAACAAATTGTAAATCAAGACATTTAGTGGTAAGTTGGTCGTATACCTGTCACACATGAACAGAAGGTGCCTTGTGCGCTGTTTACTGTAATAATGGCATTGAGGTGAATTTTCAATCTGATGTAAATGTTAAGAAGGGAAAAGTACTGGAGATTTGTCCTTTCTTAAATATTGTAAGGGTGAAAATCAACTTAGGAGGTGATGTAAAATGTTTGATATTACATTTTCCATCCAAAATTAATTTCCCAATTTTCTTGGCACTGAAAATAACTAATGATAGGTGCAATATGACTTACCCAAATTTCACCAACTATTGATATCCTTCATGAAGTGAGAAAACCAAAAGGGTTACATTTGGTTCGAGATGCCTGAAGTTTTCTTTTGATTCTTGAGTTTTGTTTTCTGAGGTAATGGATTGCAAATGTGACTCCTTTGCTCAAGAAAAGAGGGGGACAGACAACAGGAAATTATAGGCTGGTCAGCTGAATATCCCATATTTCTAAGGTCTGCTAGTTTACGCTGTGTAAATCAGTCATTTGAATCCTTTTCTTTATTCATCTGTGAGATGTGAGTGTTGCTAGCTGGCCACCATTTATTGCCCATCCCTAGTTGCCCTTCAGATGGTAGCAGTGAGCTGCCTTCTTGAACTGCTGCAGTCCAGCTGTAGATTAGCCTACAATGCCGTTAGGGAGGGAATTCCAGAATTTTAACACAGCGACTGTGAGGGAATAGCAACGGATTTCCAAGTCAGGATGGTGAGTGTCTTGGAGGTGAACTTGCAGATGGTGGTGTTCCTATGCTGTCCTTGTCCTTCTGGATGGAAGTGGTCATGGATTTGGAAGGTGCTGTCTGAGGATCTGTGGTGAATTTCTGGTGTGCATCTTGTAGATAGCACACACTGCTGCTACTGAGTGTCAGTGGAGGAGGTAGTGGATGTTTGTGGCTGTGGTGCCACTCAAGTGGGTTGCTTTCTCTTGGATGATGTCAGGCCTCTTGAGTGTTGTTGGAGCTACACTCATCAAGGCAGGTGGGGAGTATTCCATCACATTCCTGACTTATGCCTTGTAGAAGATGGCCAGGCTTTGGGGATTCAAGAGGTGAGTTAATACAGTTTTCCTAGCCTCTGACCTGCTCTTATAGTCACTGTCTTTCTATGGCAAGATCAGTTCAATTTCTAGTCAATTGTAACCCCCAGGATGTTGATAGCAGGGGATTCAGTGACTGTAAAACCATTGAATGTCGAGTGGCAGTGGTTAAGTTGTCTCTTATTGGTTATGGTCATTGCTTGGCTTCTGTATGGCATGAATGTCACTTGCCACTTGATAGCCTATGCCTGGATATTGTCCACTCCATGTTGCATTTGAACATGACTGCTTCAGTATCTGAGGAGTCACAAATGGTGCTGAACATTGTGCAATCATCGGCGAACATCCCCACTTCTGACGTTATGATGGAGGGAAAGTCACTTATGAAGCAGCTGAAATTGGTTGGGCATAGAACACTACCCTGAGGAACTCTTGTAGAGCTGTCCCAGAGCTGAGATGACTGATTTCCAACAACCATGACCATCTTCCCATGTGTCAGGTATGGCTGCAATCAACAGAGATTTTCCCCCAATTCCTATTGACTCCAATTTTGCTAGGGTTCCTTGATGCCACAGTTAATCCAATACAGCCTTGATGTCAGGGGCTGTCACTTTCACCACATCTGGAATTCAGCTGTTTTGTCTATGTTTGAACCAAGGCTGCAATGAAGTTAGGAGCTGAGTGGCCCTGATGTAACCCAAACTGAGCATCACTGAGCAGGCTGTTGCTGAGAAGGTACTGCTTGATAGCACTGTCGGTGACACCTTCCATCACTTTACTGATGATCAACAGCAGACTGATAGGGTGGTAATTGCCGAGTTGTATTTGTCTCCATGATGATTTTCCTTAGCAATGCATTGATAGTATGGTGGAAAATGCTGGAAAATCTACTATTAAGGAGGTTATAGTGAGGCATTTAGAAAATTGTAATGCAAACAGGTAGAGTCAACATGGTTTTCTGAATGGGAAATTATGTTTGACTAATTTATTAGTGTCCTTTAAAGAAGTGACAAGCAAAGCAGATAAAGAACCAGTAAATGTAGGTTTCCAGAAAACATTTGACAAGTTGCCATCAAAAGTCTACTACAAAAATTAATGGGGTAAAATATTAGCGTGGTTGGAGAATTGGTAAGCTAAGAGGAAGCAGGGGGTAGGTATAAATGGGTCATTTTCAGGCTGGCAGTATTGAAACTGGTGTCTGTATAAAACTGATTTTTTTCCCTAGTATTTCCCATGTGTTGAAATCATATGTAACTGTTGCTACAGTAGTTACTTGGTTTCCCCAAACATAACCAAGTTCTCATTAAAAAGACAAACGAAAAATGACATTAAAGACCACCAAACCAGTTATGTTGATGTCAAAGAACCATCTGGTACTACATATACAGTATTATCAATGCACTGTTTAGGAAAATTAACATTTTGTACCCAGAAAGAAAGAAAATTAAGTGACAAATGAGGTGGCCAAGTGAGGAGTGGAGGAGTGCTTATACTGATGTCATGTGTAGCTGTCCCATGATCAGTGGAGAGGAGGATTCAAATGACTGATTCACACAGTGTAAACTAGCAGACCTTTAGAAATCTAGGATGTTAACAAGTGCCCAGGGTCATAGGCAGGCAGTTCTTGCAGAGGGCAACCTCATTAAGGAGTTGTCTTCTAGAAGATGAACCAGAAAAAATTGAGGGAAGACCCAAAGAAGAATTCCCCATCACTAACTTTCTTCAATATACCCTTTTCTTGGATCCTCAGCTACCTACAAATTCTCAATTCCACCAGCTGACCTTGCCGTGTTCCTATTTGCATTGGATGGAAAACATTTCAGAGCAATTAAATAGACGAGGCATCATGCTAAATTCTCCCAGGATAATTACTGGCCATTTCAAGTCAAAATCAGGTTACTGAATTTTACAAGCCCGTGAAATTGCATATAACTCTGAAGGGATAGAATTTCAACTTGACAGCTGACATTGTGATTTGACCATCTATTGAGGGAAACAATCTGATTTTTATTCCCAATAAATTACAGACCTAGTACTGTAAGCTGGTACTGCATTCTTGAGAACTTTGAAGCCTAAGAAGTATTTTGAGGTCTATGATCCTTGTAAGTGTTTGTCGTAGAGTAGCTATGGGCTTGTGGGCCACCATGATTCCTAGTGGTCATAGGAGTCTCGTCGTCAGTTCTGATAAGTTCTTGATGTAGGGCAGTGTGGCCAATGTGTTAGGGCATACTGTGTCCACTTGTTGTTTATTTAGTAGGCATCTTCAGATGAAGTTGTGGGGACATCCGTTCATAACGAAGATTTTGTGTAGGAGCTGTTCCTCTTTCCTACGTAGTTCTGGCGTGTTTCAGTGAGTGGTGGCCCATTTAAATAGTGTCCTAAAGCAGATTTGTTTGTGGATGTTGGGGTGGTTTCTGCAGAAGTTGAGGAATTGGATAGTGTGGGTTGCTTTCCTACATACCTAGGTTTTGAATTCCCCATTGGTCATGCGGTCAACTCTGACGTCCAGAAATGGAAGCTGATTGTTGTTGTCTTCTTCTCTTGTGAATTTAATCCCGTTGATGAGGTGATGGGTCTCTTCTAGATTGGTGCATTTAATAATGACAAATGTGTCATCCACATACCAGATCCACAGCTTAGGTTGAATGAGGGGAAGGGTAGTGTGTTCTAGTCTTTGCATGACTGTCTCTGCAATGAGTCCTGAAATGGGTGACCCCATGGGTGTGCCATTGATCTATTTGTATACTTGACCATCAAAGGCGAAGTGTGTGGTGAGGCACAAGTCTAGTAGGTTGAGTATATTGTCATTGCTGATGGAGCTGCTGATCTGCATTCCTGCTTCCTCTAGTAATGTGGCCAGTGTTTCTTTGGCTAGTAGCATTATTCATGTCAGTTGACATCCTATGATGCCAAAGGATACCATAATCTCGTCATTGCTGATTTTTATGTTTTTGGCCCCATTCACACAATATGCAGAACCAACACAGTTTACAAAATACCATGCAATGACTGCCACAAACATTACATTAGACAGGAAGGAAACTAGCCATCAGAATACAAGAACATCAGCTGGCAGCAAAATGACATGACAAACTTTCCTTAATATCAGTGCACTCGGACAATGAAAGCCATCTGTTTAACTGGAACAACATAACCATAGTAGCCCAAGGCAAACATAGACAGACACGGAAATTCCTAGAGGTATGGTTGCCAACCCATGATGCAATCAACAAACATATAGAATTGGACACCATATACAAACCCATAGAGAACAAAACTGGAAATGACACTACTCACCATAACGGATCGGACAGTATAAATTCCAAGTGGAGTAGAACAACATCACTTCATCAGAGGCTTCACTGATGATGTTACCTAGCATGGTGATGGAACGTCTGAACAAAAACAAGCCAGCTCGGCGAGCAAGTCAACAACCTTACCCACAACTCGAGCTACAAATCTTTGCTAAAACATTAAAAAGCCTCCATGGGAATCTGCACGGGTCGTCTAGTGTGGGAGGGGACAGAGACACAGGTGGTCCTCATGTGGGAAACTATTAAAGTAAGTTAGTTAGAAGCCTCTGGCTCTAAATCAGAGTTGTGGATTTTTTTCAGAGTTCCCAGAACCTGCTGGACCATTTGAGTGCAAGTCAGCTTCATGATGTCTTCAACAATGGTCCTGGCTCGCAACTTTAGCTTATGATTCAGCAATAACTATCTTCATATTCAAATGTCAGGGCACTACAAAGGAGGAGGAAATCTTGGACAACCACAAGCAGAAGGTTTTTTTTCTAATGTTGAATGAACTAACCCAGGCATACTGCAGCATATTTGTTACCTGCTCTCCTAACCTTTGGTGTGATCTGTCATGACCTCAGCAATATTCTCGATCACAAGTTTTTGTTCTAATTTTAAATTATTATTAAACCAAAAATGTAACAAGGCAAAAACAAAAGCAAAACTATTGCAGACAAACTGCATGGATAATGATCAGATATGATAACAGCAAACAATGAGCAACATTTTAACAGGATGTGCTCCCCATAGAACTAGAAGCAATGAAGGGAAGGCTTGAGCTGTTTAGCAGAGTAGAGAAATTTAAGTTAAAGTAAGACTTAAGATTAAAGCAAATAAAAAAAAGAAAATCATCCAGTGTAAAGGAGTTTGAAAACTCAGAAAAATTAAAGATTGTCAATGAACAGGCAAGGTCTTATCAAGGAAAATGAGAAGGCATAGGCAATAATCAATATTTTGTCTCAGTTTTCACATTGTGGGGCAGAGATGGCACAGAGGCCAGTGATCAGAGCATGGGGGTGGGGCCATGATCGAGAAATCCCCCGCACCCTAGGCCTTCCCTATCCACTGTAAAATTGCTGCTAGGTAGACAGCAAGGAGGACACCCACAGATGTTTAAATGCCTCACTCTAACCTGCAAACCACGCCCATCCCACCCACAGCAAGGGACCATACAACTTTTCCCCAACTTCTTTTCACACTATACGAGCTAGTCGCACCTTCTTCATAGATATATGAATTCCTGCGTGTGTGTTCTGCACCTGCATTAAAATATTTCCTAGACACATGGCACAGTAGAGTAAAATCAGTAAAAGTCAATAATCAGTCTTCTGTGCTCTTGCTAGCATTATCGATAAAAGAAGTAGTAAAAGTAACCTGGTGATGATTTTATTTTCATTAAAACAAAATTGAATCACGACTGAAGGCTGAAATCACCATTCAAATTAGTGACACTAAACAGACTTGAAGGTCTCGTCACACCCAATTTTCGTTGCGGCTGCTGAGTTTATTCAAGTTAGCCTCAGGTAGTGAGGAGAAGCGAATCAGCTCAATTCCCACTCATATCCTCTGGTAGATAGTTCATTTTATGCTGAGATATGATGGGGTTCATTAAGCTGTTAAAACCAGTTAAGTAATATTCACACATATGTGAACAATGGCCACACGGTTTAAGTTACTGTAGAGTGTCAGTAGCCGGAAATCTGTCTCCAGAGCAGAAGTCACCAGTTCCAGAGAGGAAATTGAGGGTGTAGGGAGTTGGCCTTCCGATAGCTGTAGGAAAAACAGATCAAGAAGATGTTGGCTGCAACACAACCCTGTTCTTTGTTTACATTTGACAGCAAAAAGCAAAATTAGCTCTAATAGTATTGAAAGTCTGACAATTGAAGGGCGGGTTTTGAATAAATAGGTTGTAACCTCACCTATGCTGTTTCAGCAACTTTTTCTTTCCCGAACTAATACATTTTATATTTTTTTACAATCCACAAGGAGCTGACATATCTTAAAACTTGTAGTTTGGAATTTTGTCCTAGCAAATTTCCTCAAATTCAATTTTTTAAAAGAACCCAACACAGTTCTGAGGAAGGGTCACCGGACCCGAAACATTAACTCTGTTTTCTCCTTCACAGATGCTGCCAGATCTGCTGAGCTTTTCCAGCAACTTTGTTTTTATTGCTGAGGCAGTTTGGGTATGATCCATCTCCAAACGCCTGAATAAATATGGTTCCAACAACACTCAAGAATCCAAGACAAAACAAACTGCTTGATCAGCACCACATCCACCAGCCGTGTATATATAAATTGACATAGGGCAATGAGTGATCATCATACAACATGGAATGACAAAGCAGATGCTAACATCAGTGAAACTTGCACTTCTACAGCTTTCTTAACCTAATATAATTATGGTGAGAATCAGACAGTGAACAGCAGCAGAAAGAAGTTTGAATCACAGACAGAACAGTAAGCTTTGAGTATACTTTTGAAAGTAGGGAGAGAATTAGCAAGTCTTTAGCATTAGGAAAAAGAACTTCAGCAATTAGGGTCCTGAGGAGGGAGGAGAACATGCAGAAAAGTAGCATCAAAAGGCACAAACATAAGACAAAGAATTGCAGATACTGGACATCTGAAATACATAAAATTACTGGAGAAACTCAGCAGGTTTGGCAGCATTTGTGAACAGAAAACAGTGATAATGTTCCGAGTCCAGTGACCATTCTTCAGAATAAGAGATAACAAGGTGTGGAGCTGGATGAACACAGCAGGCCGAGCAGCATCACAGGAGCAGGAAAGCTTGACGTTTGGGGCCTAGACCCTTCATCAGAAATGGGGGAGGGGAAGAGGGTTCTGAAATAAATAGGCAGAGAGGGGGAGGCGGATAGAAGATGGATAGAGGAGAGGATAGGTGGAGAGGTGTTGCAGTGGGAGAGACATCCCTGAGGTTTGTCCAGAGGGAGGAGGGTAACTTCTTCAGGGTAGGCATCCTTAGAAGAGGCTTCGCAGTGGGGTTAAAATTATATCAGAGATAATAGGAACTGCAGATGCTGGAGAATCCGAGATAACCATTCTTCAGAATGTTTTCTCTCCACAGATGCTGCTAGACTTGCTGAATTTCTCTGGCAATTTGGTTTTGTATATATCAAAAAGCATGAGTTGTTTTCCAGTTATAGATGGTTACTAGATGTGGGACTGGGTGAGCTCACAGAGGATTAGATAAATGAGGACAAGGAGTTTGGAAGAAAGAGGACAAAAAGGAATAGTGAGGGACAGAATGTGGGTGGTTGAACTAGATTTAATGCTTGGGCAGGTTTGGGATACTGGTCGGGAATTGAAGAAGTTGAATTTGAAGATCTAAATTGATCAAATTGTGGTGAGGTTTCCATTGACTTGTAGTAGGGCATCTATGGAAACTCCTAGTTCAACCAAACTTGATGTCAGACAAGTAATCTAATAGCTGGATGGATGGAGTCGAGACAATGGTAGAGGTCGGACTGAATTCCATCAACAGATACATCAAAACCGAAAAAACTGTGGATACTGTAAATCAGGAACAAAAACAGGAGTTGTTGGAAAAGCTCAGCAGCTCTGGCAGCATCTGTGAAGAAAAATCCAGTTCTGAAGAAGGGTCACTGGACTCGAAACGTTAATTCTGACTTTTTCTTCACAGCTGCTGCCAGACCTGCTGAGCTTTTCCAGCAATTTCTGTTTTTGATCAGATACATCAAAACTGATTCCATGCCTACAGACTATGGAAGCATAGGCATGAGGGAAATCAGCAAAGACACAAATAGGATTTTGAGGTTTTCCAAAAGTAAAGAAAGGGTCATATGATAATTACATAGAATTTAAGTTCAATTCCCACTACAGAATTTGAATTTAAATTCAGTTCATACAAAAATCTATATCAATCCAGATTTTATTTTTAAAAGCTGGTATCATCAAAGCTGGTGGCTTTGAAGGTGTCTGATTATCATAAAACCTTAACTGGTTCACAAATATCCTTTACAGAGGAAGACCTGTCATTTATGTGATTCCAACCCCACATCAATGTGGTTGACATTTAACTGCCTTCTTAAATGGCCCAGCAAGCCACTCAGTTGTATCAAACTGCTACAAAAGATGCATTTGGATGCTAGACTCTGCGCCTATACCATGATCCTGTGATAAATTTACTGTTCCACGTTGTTTTACTGTTGGCAAATTTACTGTTTGTAGCCTGTACTGTGCTTTTACAAGTCTTGCAAGAAATCATTTCTGAAGCTGAAGTGTTGGCAATGCAAATTAACTATTAAGAAACTTTGTATATGTACACAAGTGTGCATGTACTTGTGGTCCTGTTTTCAACTCATCAGACTCTTTTGAGCATTAATGTTTATCTTGGGGAATATTATTTAAATGGTTCAAGAAATTATTTTTTGCAAATCACTCGTCATGTATTAGGTGAATGCTCAAGAATTAATTTAGTAGATTTATAGATTGTATTGTATATGTGTCATCAATCATTAAATCAGTCTGGGATTTTAGTGTGTGGTGATACTGCCATTCTAGGATTAGTGTAGAAGTTATGGATGCTGATTGTCTCGAAATGGTAACATAACTTGTGACTGATTTTTCAAGTAATACGTATTTAATACATGCCACAGATAACTCACAATGGGCACTTATAGCAGACGCAGAGTTTATGTGGGGCCAGGCCAGCCAGTATACTGAGGGTACAATTACATTCCTCAAAAATACTCCTGAACATAAAAACATAAAAACAATGCATACGTTCTCATTTGGAGTCAAAAGTAAGGCAAGTTACCCAATATGCACAGTCACAAAAAATAAACACATTAACAAAATTGACAGTCATTACATGGTCGCTGTGAGGCCAGTATTTTTATTCCACATTTTTACTGAATCTACCATGCTGGAAGATTAGTCTAGGGTTCTGGGTTATTATTCCAGTGACATTACCACTATGCTACCAGTTTTCACTTCTATTAGTCTTTTCACATATATTGCACACAGGGTCCTTGAATCATGCCAATCCCATAATGGTATTTATATGCATTTGTTAAATGTTTGATTGGTATCTGCTCATTTCTAGGGTTATTTTACTTCACTGTAGGGGGTTTCGTTCCTATAGCAAGTTCTGTTGACATGGCAATGGTTGTTGCTAATGCAATTCCACCCTTGCTGAGGAATGGTGGACTTCTAGGATTAATGGTTGCTCCTTTTTTTTGTCTTCTTAATATAGCATTGTTCAGTTTGCATAAAAGTTGCTCCAAGTCCTGTCTCACTGTTATCATACGGCAAGGTGTCTTCATCATTCACATCTTGGTACCTCCACAAGCCAGTTTAATGACTAGTTACAGCAAATTTTAACTAGCCCCTTATGAACCAGCACTCTTAGTAAACCAGCAAAAATTATATACCGGAAATACCAGAACTTTATTATCATGATCTCTGCAATGTTTAAGTAGTCAGTTGAGGTGTCAGTTGAAAAGGCTCTCTGCCACTAAGTTAAATTTAAGGCAAAGTTGCTTTATTATTTTAAAGATTTATGCTGTGAATAAAGTATCATAGTGATATGAATACCCGCACATTATGTGACGGTGTTACCTATTGTGTGTTTTTACATTGATTATGTGGACCTCTTGTTCAACCAGAATATTTGATCAACCAGCACACTCCTGGTCGCATAGGTGCTGGTTAATAAAAAGCTTGCTGTATTTGATTCTACTGAAAGCTGCTCCTTGTTCTGTGCTCAATGCCACTGCATACCCTTAGCAATGAGCTTGCATAGATATTCACACTCTGATAAATTAGGCAAGAACTTTGCAAAGCCATTCACAAATCCAACAAATCACTGCATTGCTTTCAAATTCATTGGCTACTGCATCTCTGCAATTGCTCTCACATCATCAGGTTCTGAGCAAAATGCTTTTGCTGTTAATACATGACCTATTAAATTGACTTCAGGCATCTAAAGTTGCATTTTAATCTCGTTCACCTTCAGGTTCACGTGGTAGGTTCTTTCTAGCTATTGCAGTAGATTCTGACCACCGTCTACAATGAGTTCTTCCATTGAATCTTCATATCCATTGACTACGAGACCATCCACAAGTTTCCACTCCAGGAAGAACACCACTGAAGATTTTGTGCTGTCTGATTTGATATCTTTTTGTAGTAGAAATTCAAAATGGTATTTACAATCATCTGTATCTTCTGAATGACATGCAGAATATAGTTAGAAAATTTCTGCTTACATTCAGCTTCATCTTCATATCAAGATTCGACCTTTTCTTTGGCAAGTTGTGTCAAAATTTCTTCAATGATTGGCATAAACAGTGAGATGGTCAAATATTTATTTAGGTCCTTAGGATCTGTTTATACTCTCAGTTTACCAGGTGTTTTCACGATTGTGCTGCTGATCTAGCCTGTAGATGTTGTCACTTTCAGGTTGGACTTGAGGGCAAGTGGAACTGCCTTCAGCAGATGCTGTGATGGTTTCACACTCTCATCCACTTCAAGATAATATTCACCAGGAAAACATCAGAGATCTGTAAAATCATCCTTTTAATCTTCTAGGATCTGTTTGACAGTCAATGCCTCAAGGGCCTGAAAAATGCTGCAAATCTCTTTTGTCGTGATTCATGTTCTTCTGTTCTGAAAAAGTCATTGGGCTAGAAACATTAGCTCTGTTTCTCTCTCCACAGATGCTGCCAGACCTATTGCATTCTCCAGCACTTTCTGTTTTTATCTTATATTTTTTTCAGCTGTGATGAATGAATTTCACATAATATCTATACTATCTGGAATTCCAGGTCTTTATTCTTCACATTGTATTGGACACTCAGCTTCATTTGCCCTCTTGGCTTGAGTTTAATTCCATCATACAACTTCAATCATACTTATGAGGGTCATCACTTTTTGCCACTCGGCACAGGGCTGTGAAACCCACAATAATGCAGATCAGACTTCATGTTCATTTGATAGAATGGTGTCTTCAAAAAGAGTCTAACAGTCAAAACTTTATATAGTATAACATGATTTTCAGAATCATCAGCTAATATCTCTCCAGCAACCATAAAGTTTTAAAGGCTTGGTTTACATCTTCAGAGTTGAATGCTTACATTTAAAGTGTTTCAGCTGATTGCAGTTAAAGCACAGCTTTCTCTTTAGTGTGATGCTGTCTGCAACATTAACATTAATCCTCAGATTGTCTGTTTTCTGACTGTTTTTCTGCAAATCTTTCTTAGTTTTCCCCAAGCTGTTATTCTCATTCAGCCTGGAATGTCCCTCAGCATTATGTGAAGGCTTGCCTTTTCTCCCATTAATATACAATAGCTGAGATTGACAACCTCAGTTTCTGCACATGTTGAAATTTATCTTGAAAGTAAGTTTCTGCTCTCTCAGCAGACGTGTTTTCATGGCAGGATCTCTTATGCCTAAGACAAACCCATCACTTATTAGATCCGATTATATTGTGTTTCAGTTATCCAAATTCAAAGTGACTCAGTTCAATGTATTGGTGCAATTACATGCTGATAATTGTCTATTACTCCCCTTGAACTGAATGCTGAATACCTTTCATAGGCAACATTTTTACAGAGATACAGAACTCCTACAATGTGGAAAGAGGCCATTCGGTCCATCGACCCTGCACCAACTCTCCAAAGACATTCCACCCTGACCCTGCACATTTACCATGGCTAATCCACCTAGCCTGCACATTCCTGAACACCAAGGGGTAGTATTAGCATGGTCATTCCACCTAACCTGCACATCGTTCGACCATGGAAGGAAACCGGAGCAGCTAGAGGAAACCCACACAGACACAGAGAGAATGCGCAAATTTCAGACAATTCCCTGAAGCTGGAATTGAAAACGAGTACAAAATATAAGAAAGGATAGCAAAAGCTTCTATAAGCATATAATAAACGAGGAGTGAATAGTTAAAGTGAATGTTTGTACATTGGAGAATGAGACTAAGAAGTTAATTGGGGAGAACACAAATAGAGGCACTAAATCAAAATCTTGCTGCTGAAGTAACTCCACAGAGATCAGTATCCCATCACTAAGTCACCCTTTATTTACATGTGGAAAGTCCTTGATCCTAATCAGCTTCCTCAAAGCCAGCACTGCGAGTGAACAGAATCCCCAACACTCCTGTTCTTATCTGTAAGTCAGGGATCCCTGATTGGACCAGATTTACAACCTCAATCAGGGAACTCATATTCTGTGAGGTCCAGAGATAAAAGGTACTGCAGATGCTGGAGAATCCGAGATAACAAGCATGGGGCTGGATGAACACAGCAGGTCAAGCAGCATCATAGCAGCAGGAAAACTTGACGTTTCGGGCCTAAACCCTTCATCAGAAATGGGGGAGGGGAAGAGGGTTCTGAAATGAATTGGGAGAGAGGGGGAGGCGGATAGAGGAGAGGATAGGTGGAGAGGAGGCAGACAAGTCAAAGAGGCGGGGATGGAGCCAGTAAAGGTGAGTGTAGGTAGGGGGGTAGGGAGGAGATAGGTCAGTCCAGGGAGGACGGACAGGTCAAGGGGGCGGGATGATGTTAGTAGATAGGAGATGGGGGTGTGGCTTGGGGTGAGAGGAAAAACTGGTTAGGGAGGTGGAGAGGAGGCAGACAAGTCGAAGAGGCGGGGATGGAGCCAGTAAAGGTGAGTGTAGGTAGGGGGGTAGGGAGGAGATAGGTCAGTCCAGGGAGGACGGACAGGTCAAGGGGGCGGGATGATGTTAGTAGATAGGGGATGTGGGTGTGGCTTGAGGTGAGAGGAAAAACAGGTTAGGGAGGTGGAGATGAGCTGGGCTGGTTTTGCGATGCGGTTGGGGGAGGGGAGATTTTGAAGCTTGTGAAATCCACATTGATGCCATTGGGCTGCAGGGTTCCCAGGCTGAATATGATTTTCTGTTCCTGCAGCCTTCGGGTGGCATCACTGTGGCATTGCAGGAGGCCCAGGATGGACATGTCATCTGAGGAATGGGAGGGGAAGTTGAAATGGTTCGCGACTGGGAGGTGCAGTTGTTTGTTGCGAACCTGGCTGACCTCATTACAATCACTATAGCGGGATAACAAGCATGGGGCTGGATGAACACAGCAGGTCAAGCAGCATCATAGGAGCAGGAAAACTTGACGTTTCGGGCCTAAACCCTTCATCAGAAATCACTATAGCCTCAGTTTTCACAATGAAGGATACCAGTGCCGTCCTAATAATAACATGTAATGCAGAGGTTATAGGAAGGGAGAAACATGGAACAATCATCATCACTAAGAAAAAAGTATGGAACAAACTATGTGGATTGAAGGCAGACATGTTCCCAGCACCTGATTAATTACATCCTATGCTGTTAAAGGAAGTGGCAGCAGAGATAGTGGAACTATGATAATAATACTCTAAAAATTCCCTGGATATGGGAAAAGCTCTTGTACGTTAATGTTAATGTAGCATGCTCGTTCAAAAGGGAATACAGAACTACAGACCAGTTTAACAACCTATCATTGGGGAATTATATGAATCCATTTTTAAGCAAGTCATAACAGGCACTTAGAAATCAAAATACAATCCATTGGAGCCAACATGGTTTTGTGAAGGGTAAATGATTTTTGATTAATTTGTTGGAGTTCTTTGACAATGTAACAATGGATAATGGTGATGCATTGTATCTGGACTTACAGAAAGATATTACAGAAAGACACAAAGGGTCAATACATAAGGTAAGATCACATGGGATTAGGGGTATTTTATTAACTTGAATAGAGGATTTCCATACTGATTAAAAATCTCTCGTCTCAGGCTTAAGACCTAGCCTTAACAGCACTCTTAGGTTAAAAAGAAAATCCACAGAGTCACCAACTTCTAAGAGAAGAAATTCTTCCTCATCTCTGTCTGAAATGTGGAACCCCTTATTTTGAGATTATGCCTTCTGGTCTCAGACTCTCCTACAAGGGAAACAATGTCTCTGCATTTACCCTGTCAAGTCCCTTAAGAATTTTGAGATTGCCTCTTTTCCTTCTAAATTCCAACATGTACAGGCCCAACCTATTAAACCTCTCCTCATAAGTCAGTACCTCCCTATCTAGTGAATCTTCTCAGGACTGCCTCAAATGCCAATATATCATTCCTTAGATAAGGAGCCCAAAACAGCATTCTAACTGTGGTCTGACTGGAGCCTTGTATAGCTTTAGCAAAACCTCCCTACTTTTAAACTATCTTTCCTTTGAAATAAAGGCCAACATTCCATTTGTCTTCTCCATTACCTGCTGTACTTGGCTCCTGGCCTTTTGTGATTCATGCATGAGGATTCCTAAATATGTCTGTTCTAGTTTTCAGCAATCTTTCACCGTCTAAATATTTGGCACCTCTATTCTTCCACTGAATTGCATAACTTCACATGTTCCCACATTGTATTCCATCCGCCAAGTTTTTGCTCACTCACTTAACCGGCCTAAATCCCTCTGCACATTCTTTGTGTCATCCTCACCACTTGCATTTGCACCTAATTATCTGTGAAGTATAAACTTGGCCCTAGGGCTTTCACTTCCCTTATCCATATTGTTTATTATATACATATCAGGGTCAGGGGTTTGGTTAGCTGTACGGTTGGTTTGTGACACAGAGTGACACTAACAGCCTGGGTTAAATTCCCACAGCGGCTGAGATTACATCATCTGCTGTCTGTCTTCCCTTGCCTGAGGCGTAGTGACCATCAGATTAATCCACTATCAGCTGTACTATGGTCTGGTATGGCTATGGCCGCTTTACCTCCACGTGTTGATATATGCTGTCGATAACTGTGGCCTAAGCACCGTGAAACTCGACTAGTGACAGACTTCTACGAGTCAACCAATTCTCTGTCCTTGCCAATATCCCACCTCCAACACAATGGTCTCTTTCTTATCATATTAAGTAGCTTCGTGTGTGGTAACTTATAAAACATCCTTCGGCTTCTGAGCAAATATGTGTCAGTCTTCAGCCAACAGGAAGATTCAAACCAAACAAACCCGATTTAACTTCAGCACTTTGAATCTGGAAGTATGATTACATTCACGATGTAAAACACGATGGGTTGAATGGCCTCCTCCTGTACCCTAACATTTTTGAGATTCTTAAAAGCAGAAGGCAAAACAAAAAAAAACTATCAACTGTTTGTTTTATTTTTACACCAGGTATCAACATCGGGCCGGAACCGATGTATGACTAACGATGGGTGTTTTTCTGCGTAACTAAATCCAAAAATAAACTGGGGCGGGAGACGCATACACCTTAAAGGTATAGAAATACTATCATTTCTTAGTCTCACAATTTGTTTGAAAACCCAAACGATGACTCCCATCAAAGCACCACACCCGCGGGACTGCGGGGCGAAAAGATCAAACCGCTCTTCCGGTACCAGCGCTGGGAGGAGGACCGTTCCCTGGGAGGCGCTCAGGCTGGAGGTCCACTCTTGCCGCCGAAACCGCCTCCTCGGCCGCCGGGATGCACGCCGGGTAAGGGGAACCGCCATGTTGCTTCCGCAGATTCGTCAGAAAGTGAAAATATATTAATATTTCTGAAAAAAAATACCGCAATGGCAACCCCGAGGATAACGGCTAAATATCAGTCGAATTTATAAACGCTCGCATTTGTATGGAAGCCCATGGATCAGCGAACTCCAGGTAAGAATTGGCGACCGGGTTATTTTCCCGTTTTTTTCTCTGTTTTTCTGAAAGGTAAAAGTAGCGCGAGCTGCCAGATCCGAGCAAACCAAACTCTACCTGGGACATTTTATTTTTAAAAAAAGTTGTTCCGACTTGCGCAAACAGGACGGCGGATAACGAATGTAAAAAAAGATGCGAGAAGTTTTTGGAGAATTTTTTTTTTAAAAGTGCGGTCGTTACACCCGCGTCAACGGTCGGCCTTGGTTGGCGCTGATTGGCTGCGAGATTCCTCAGCTCCGCCCACCGCGCGAATGTTATTGAGACGTCCGTCTGCGGGGGGAAGGGAGGCGTGTCGCCGAGAGTATCGGCTGTGACCGTTTGCAGGAGGGGTTCCTCTGACAGTATTAGCTGTGTCTGTCTGCAGCAGCTGGAGTGGTGTCTCTGAGAGTATCGACCATGTTTGTCTGCAGCAGTGGGAGTGGTGTCCTCGAGACTATCGGCCGTGTTCGTCTGTCGCGGGAGGTCAGGGCGGGGAATCCCCAAGAGTATCGGCCGTGTCCCTCTGCAACGGG
>JAHRHZ010000053.1:1930559-2057792 GCA_024137785.1 Ginglymostoma cirratum | reverse complement strand
AGGGGGTGGTGGTTTGGAGAGAGGGTGTGTGTGTGGGGCGAGTGGATTGGAGAGAGGGTCTGCGTGTTGGGGAGGTGGATTTCAATGAAGGTGTGTGTGTGGGCACTGTGGATTGGAGAGAGGGTGTGTGTGTGGGGTGTCGTGGAGAGCGTCTTTGTGTGGGCGTGGTTGGCGAGTGATGAGAAGGTGTGTGTGTGAGAGAGAGTTGGTGGTATGTGCGGATAGGGAATTGTTTTTGTGCGTGTGTGTGTGTGAGAGAGTTGGTCTGTGCGGATAGGGAATTGTTTTTGTGTATGTGTGTGTGTGTGTGAGAGAGAGTTGGTATGTGCGGATAGGGAATTGTTTTTGTGTATGTGTGTGTGAGAGAGAGTTGGTATGTGCGGATAGGGAATTGTTTTTGTGTGTGTGTGTGTGTGAGAGAGAGTTGGTATGTGCGGATAGGGAATTGTTTTTGTGTGTGTGTGTGTGTGTTTGTGTGGGTGGGGCAGAGAGGGAGCGCGTGTGTTTTGGGGGACGGAGAGGGAGCGAGTGTGTCTGGGGACCGAGCGGAGAGGGAATGAGTGTGTTGTGGGGTGCAGAGAGGGAGCGAGTTTGTGTGCGGAGGTTGTGGAGATGAGATGGACCGAGTATGTGCCCGCGCGCGCACGTCAGACAGCTTGTGTATTAAATAGGAGTCTGACTCCAAAACCCAAACAGATTCTAAACTTGGCCTCGTACCTGACATGCATTGTTTGACCTAAAATATCACCTCTTCTTTACACTGGTAAAACCTTTAGTTCGCTCAAGACTGTGACTTGAAATGACTTTGGGTATTCACATGTACATTTTAATTAATTTAAACCTTCTTAACTTATTAAAGATTTAACACCATCATTTTAATACATCCTTGTCAGCGGTGTGACGCTTTGATCTTTTTCTTATAAATTCTGTGTCTGATACCACCTTACTAACACCTGAAGCCTGAGTGAGGCTCCAAAAGCTTGTGATTTTGATTTAACTTGTTGGACTATGACCTGGTGTCGTGCGATTTATGACCTTGTCCACTGCAGTCCAAACACAGGCACCTCCACATCATCATTGTCCCTCTGGTGTCGGTACATACACAGTACTTTTAGGTTAAAAATTCCAGGATTATGACCCAGCAGGATCTGCAAAATCTTTTCAAGTCAGAATGGTGTGTGGTTTGGAGGGGAGTTGTCATTTTCGTGGGACTGCTTGCATGCCAACTAGTGGAAGCCACATGCAAGAGAGAAAGCTAAATGATTTCACAACCAGTGGATCACATCTGAACTCTTCAGTCTTGCCACATGCAGTCACAACTGCTGATGGACAATTAATCAACTAAGAAGAGTGGGAAATTTTTGACTAGCTCCATGCTCCATGATGTGTGAGCCCAGTACATAGATGCAAACACTTCAGCCTTTTCTGTTGCACTTACCTTCAGCCAGAAGTGCCAGGCAAATGATTCATTGCACCCCTTCCTGACATCTACAGCATCACAGATGCCTGTCTTCAACCAATTTGACTGAAGGACTGGTTAATGCAAAGCCTTAATAACATTCTGGATATAGTTCTCAACAATTGTGCTTTAGAACTAGCTGCACCCCAAGCTAAGCCTTTTTAGTCTGTTAATACACTGGCATCTAGCTGGCACTGCTGGGGAGGCAATGGCCTAGTGATGTTATCACTGAACTGTTAATCCAGAGACCCAGATAATGTTCTGGGGACCCACGTTCGAATCCTGCCATGGCAGATGGTTGAATTTGAATTCAATAAAAAAAATCTGGAATTTAGAATCTAATAATGACAATGAAACCATTGTTGATTGTTGGAAAAACCCATCTGGTTCACTAATGTCCTTTAGGGAAGAAAACTGCCATATTTACCTGGTCTGGCCTACATGTGACTCTAGACCCACAGCAATGTGGTTGACTCTAAACTGCCCTCTGGGCAATTAGGGATGGGCAATAAATGCTGCCTGGTCAGCGATGCCCTCATCCCGTGAATGAATAAAGTAAAAAATGTAGGGAAATATCCAGGTGTGCTCTGGGCACAGAAGGTTGGATGATTCCAAACCCGCCAAACAGCACTGTCTCGTTCTACTCTTGATCATCATTGAAGTGATGGAAGGGGTCGACAACAGTACTATCAAAGGGATATAGTGGCATAGTGGCAATGTCTCCAGGCTAATAATCCATTACCAGAAACTACCATTCTGGAGACGTGCTCCAATCCTGTCTCAGCACATGGTGAAATTTGAATTCAAGAGAAGTCTGAAATAAAAAGCTAGTCTAATGTGATAGCATAACCATTGTTGATTGTGGTAAACATCCATATGGTTCACTAATGTCCTCTAGGGCATAGCTTCATCTGGCCGGCTTATATGTGGCTCCAGACTCACAGCAATATTTTTGACACTTAACTACCCTTTAAGAAATTAGGAATGGACAATAAATGTTAGGGTAGCCTGTGACACCCTCATCCCATGAACGGATAAATAAATCTAGCACTTGCAAGGGAAGGCCTGCTGAATGACTCTGATTTAGATTTCCACCAGTATCACTCAGCCTCTAGCCTCATGACTGCCTTGGTTAAGACATCACGAAGAGAACTAAGCTCCAGAGACAAGATGAGAATGGTTGACCTTCCTGTCAAGCTAGCAGTTAACCGAGTACAGCATCAATGATTCCTAGAAAGAACTGAAATAAATGGGAATCACGGAGGGAACTCTATTAGTTGCCATCATACTGAGAAAAAAAGTTGTGGGTGTTCGAGGTCAGTAGGTCAGTTTTCTCATCTGCAGGACATCTTTGCAGGAGTTCCTCAGGGTAGCATCCAAAGCTCAACCATCTTCACTTGCTTCATCAATGAGCCTCTGTCCATCATAAGGTCGGAAATGGGGCTATTCACTGATGATTATACAATGTTCAGAACCACTTGCAACTCCTCAGAAGCAGCCCATGCCTCATATGCAGCAGGACCTCCACCGCATCCAGCTTTGGGTTGATATATGGCAAGTAATGTTTATGTTGCAAAGTACTATGCAACGAACATTACCAACAAGGGAGAATTTAATTACTACCTGCTGTCATTTAATAACATTTCTATTGCTGAATCTCCTACTATTAACATTCTGGGGTTACCATTGACCAGAAACCATGGGAGGTAATGACCTTATGTATTATTGCTGGACTGTTAACACAAAGACCTGGGTAGTTTTCTGGGGATCTGGGTTTGAATTCCACCATGGGAGATGATTGAATTGGATTGAATTGAGTAAAAAAAATCTGGAATTAAGAGCCTAATGAAGATGAATCCATTATCAATTATGAGGAAAAATTCATTAATTCACTCTAATTCATTAATGGCCTTTAGTGAAGGAAATGTCTGTCCTTACGTGTGACTCCAGACCCACAGCAATATGGTTGACTGTTAACGGCCCTTTGGGCAATTAAGGCTGGCAATAAATGCTGGCCTAGCTAGCATTGTCCCCATCCTGTGGATGAATTAAAAAAAAACACCTGAATGGGACTCACTTCATATATCAGGAATGAAAACAAGTTGTTGGAAAAGCTCAGCAGGTCTGACAGTATGTGTGAAGAAAAACCAGAGTTAACATTTTAAGTCCAGTAACCCTTCCTCAGAAACACCATGTATCTTTCATACATATATGTGTGCATGTATATATAAATGTAAATGTGTCATATGATGCATATACATCAACTAGGAAATGCAGTCAGGAAGGTCATGAAAAACTATCTACGTGCCTGGATGGCTGCTACTCCAACACTCTAGAAGGTTGACACCATCCAAGATGAAGCAACTGCATGATTGACACCCCTTCCCACCTTGAACATAATCGCTTCATCACTGATGCTCAGTGGCAATTGTATATATGATGCATTACAGTAACTCCCAAATGCTCCTTTGACAGGGCTTACCAATCCTCCAACCTTTACCACACAGGAGGTGAATGGGAACACCAGCAAGTTCCCTTCCAAGTCACTCATCATTTTGTCTTGGAAATATATGTTACTCTTTCACTGTCACCAGCCAAAATCCTAGAACTTCCTCCCTAACAGCACTGTAGCTGTTACCAAACCCTGGTGACTGCAACAGTTTAAGAAGGCAGCTCACTACCCTCTTCTCCAGAGCAATCATGGTTACACAACAAACACCAGCCTATCCGACGATGCCCACATTCCTTGAACAAATAAAGAATTATAAAAAATTGTAAGTGATGGCGTTCCCATGCATCTGCTAGTTTTTTCATTGATGATAATGATCGCAGATTTAGAAAGCGCTATTGAGGAATGTTTAGTTAGTTGCTGCTGTATAGCTTGTAGATGGTACTCATTACTGCCACTCTGCACTGATGGTGAAGGGAATAAATATTTAAACTGGTGAATGCGATGCTTGAACGTGGTCTGCTTTGTTTTGACTAGCGATGACCTTGAGCGATGTTGGGGTAGTAGTTCTCCAGGTGTTGTTGCTACAATATTTATATGGCTGGTCCAGTTAAGTTTCTGGTCAGTGGAAATTCCTAGGATGCTTAGAGTTTAACCCTCTGTTTCCTCTTAGACCATGCTTGGGAGATGTACACTTCAAGAAAATAGCATACAGCTCAAATTTTTTTGCAAGAATAACGGTTTTATACTATTTTTACAGAAAACAAGCTTCCAATCACAAGTTACACATTTACTCATTCCTGTCTTCATCCAATCCTAATTACAGTCCATGTTCCAAAGTAGTGCACATGACTATATCATCCAATCGTATCATATTCAAACAAGTGATTAGATTATCCAATCATATCATGACATGTTCTCAACTCAAACAGTTAATATATACTTTGTAATTCCCAGTAATTATACACTGGTTTTTTTCCCCTTTCAGTCCCTCCTCCAATTGCCTATACTGAATATTTTCCTTTTTAATGTTCACAGAAGTCAATTCAAGGACTGCTGGTTCGATTCTTTCTTGTTGGAGATAATAATTGCCTACCACTTTTGTGGCGCATATATCACTTGCCATTTATGTGTCCAGATCTTGTTGTATATAGACATGAATTGTTTCAGTTTCAGGGGTATTTTGAATCGTCCTGAGCACTGTGTAGACATCTCTGTTCTAATCCTATGATTGGGGGATTAATAAAACAGCCGAAGGTTCTTGGGTCCAGGACACTACCTTGAGAACTCCCACAGCAGTGTCCTGGGATTGAGATGATCGAACTCCAGCAACCTCAACCATCTTCCTCAATGCTGGATATGACACAATGGAACGATTCCCTCTGATTCATGTTGACTTCAATTTTGCTACGGTTCCGTGATGTCACGTGATCAAATACTGCTGTGACATCAAAGGCAGTCACTCTTATCTCTTGAGTTGAACTCTTTTGTCCATGCTGTAATGATAAGTGACTTTGAAGGATTTGTTCTGTCCTGGATCTCTTCAAAAGATTTTTTCTTAATCTGGTGCTGCTCCATGGGAAGCACGTTAATAGCTATTTTTAAAAAAATTAGTCAAAGGAAGCTTGAGAGGGTGGAGTCAGGCTCACACAGACCCACCATTTTAGTTTTGTTTTCCGTTGTTGAAGTTGGGGTTTTTGGACTAGAAGCTGCTAGGTACACCTGTCTCTCTGCTGCTAGATTCATTCTTTTGTTTGTTTTTTCCTTCTGGACTGGAAGAGATAGCAAATTTAGGTTTGCTGAATTTGCCTTTGTCAAGGGTGTGTTTATGGATGCTGTTATATTGGAACAGTTCATGTTTGGTAGTTAAATAATATATTATTTTGGTAGAGCTAAAGTTATGCTAATTTTTTTTTGTTTGTGTTTTAACTGTGGTGTAAGAATAAAGTGTGTTTTGCTTAAAGCCTTGTAGTTTGACCAATTGAATTACATCTGGAACACAGTGCCTTACACTTGCCTTTAAATAAGATGAAAGTTAGTGTCTATGCTATCTCCTTGAAATGTTTTGAGGGGGTTTGGTCTGGTTCATAACAAATTGGGGGCTCTTGTTGGGATCAAAACCTCCAATTCCAGATTATTGGACTCAAAGATGGTGGGTGGTGAGTGTTAAGAACATAGAACAGTACAGCACAGTACAGGCCCTTCGGCCCACAATGTCGTACTGACCTGTTAACCTATTCTAAAATCAAAACTAACCTGCATACCCTTCATTTTACTATCATCCATGTGCCTATCCAAAACTCGCTTAAATGTCCCGAATGTATCTGACTCTACTACCACCGGTGGCAGCGCATTCCATGCACCCATCACTTTCTGTGTAAGAACCTACTTCTGACATCTCCCCTATACCTTCCTCCAATCACCTTAAAATTATGCCCCCTTGTGATAATCATTTCTGCCCTGGGAAAAAGTGTCTGGCTATCTACTCTGTCTATGCCTCACATCATTTTCTACACTTCTATCAAGTCACATCTCTTCCTTCTTCACTCGAATGAAAAAAGCCCTAGCTCCCTGAACCTTTCCTCATAAAACCTCCCCTCCATTCCAGGCTGCATCCTTGTAAATCTCCTCTTGAAGTTTTCTTTTCAGGTGTTGCATTTGGTTCATTTAAATAGGGTATGCCATGTGTAATAATGGCTTTTTCAAAGCTAATAGTTTCCTGGGAATTGAAGAAGTCACTAGGGGTGGTTTACAGAAGTTGAGTAAGACAAAACTTTTGGATATGGCAGACAAGCTAAATTTGAGGTTGTCTTTGTCCACGAGGAAAGACGAGGTAATTGCAACAATAGCTCAGCATTTACAATTGCTAGACATGCAATCAAATATTTGGAAACGGCTAAAATTCAATCGCAAATGCAGCAACTTGAATTAGAGGCAATAGGAAAAGAGAGATATTTGCAGTGAAGTAAAGAGAGAAAGAATTAGAACAGCTTGAAGATGAAAAAGAAATTAAATAGCTTGACTTATGATTGAAAGCAGAGGAAAAAGAAAAAGAAAGAAAAGCCCTAGCAGAAGAAAATGAAAAAGAAACAATAGCCCCAGCAGAAGAGAGAGAAGAAAAGGAGAAAGTGATGGAGAGTTGTTTTTCAGAGGCCTGTGACCAGCGGTGTGCCACAAGGATTGGTACTAGTCCACTGCTTTTCATCATTAAATAAATGATTTGGATGTGAACATTGGAGGTATGATTAGTAAGTTGACAGTTGACACCAAAATGGTGTCGTGGACAGCAAAGAAGGTTACCTCAGAGTACAATGGGACCTTGATCAGATGGGCCAATGGGGCAAGGAGTGGCAGACGGAGTTTAATTTAGATAAATGTGAAGTGGTACATTTTGGAAAGGCAAATCAGGACAGGACTTGTACACCTAGTGTTAAGGTCCTCGGAGTGTTGCTGAATAAAGAGACCTTAGAGTGCAGGTTCACAGTCCCTTGAAAATGGAGTTGCAGATAAATAGGATAGTGAAGAAGTTGTTTGGTATGTTTGCCTTTATTGGCCAGTGCATTAAGTATTGGAGTTGGGAGGTCATATTGCAGTTGTACAAGACATTGGTTAAGCCACTTTTGGAATACTGTGTGCAATTCTGATCTCCCTGCAGGAAGGATGCTATGAAACTTGAAAAGATTCAGAAGTGATTTACAATGATGTTACCAGGTTTGGACGGTTTGATCTATTGGAAGAGGCTGAATAGACCAGGGCTATTTTCCCTGAAGTGTCAGAGGCTGAGGGGTAACCTTATAGAGGCTCATAAAATCATAAGGGTCCTGGATAGGGTGAATAGCGAAGGTCTTTTTTCCCCAGGATGGGGGAGTCCAAACTGGAGGATTTAAGGTCAGAGGGGAAGTATTTGAAAGGGACCTAAGGGTCAACTTTTTGACTCAGAGGGTGGTGTGTATATGGAATGAGCTGCCAGAGGAATTCGTAGAGGCTGGTAAAATTTATAACATTTAAGATGTCTGGATGGGCATATGAATAGGAAGGGTTTTGAGGGATATGGGCCAAATACTGGCAAATGGGACTAGATTAATTTAGGATATTTGGTTGGCATGGATGAGTTGGACCAAAGGATCTGTTTCCTTGCTGTGCAGCTCTATGACTCTAGTGCCAGAAGTATATAAACAACATTTTAGGAACCTAAGAAGGGAACCTAGTCAAACATACATACAGTTTGAAAGGATCAAACAAATTAACACTGATAGGTGGATATTAGCATCGAAAATAGATCAAACATATGACACTCTTAGAGATGGTTATTTTGGTGGAGTTCAAAAATTCACTTCCTGAAGTAGTGAGAAATCATTGAAGAGCAGAGAGTTAAAACTGCAAGATTAGCTGCAAAAATGGCAGGTTCTTATCAGTTAGTTCATAAATCAAAGTTTGGTTTCTGACATCGGTTTAAAACTATGAAGAATAGAAATCGGGGAAAAGACATCCTTAATTGGTAAGGGAAAAAGAGAGCTCATTGAAGATGATAGTAAAAATAGTTTACCACATTTTAAAGAGGCAACCCATGTGGGGGTAGAGAATTAAAATGCCTCAGCTGTTTTCACTCGAATAAAGTAGGATAAATGAAAATGCAGTGTTGGTGGTATGAAGGATGTGGGAAAACAGGAGGGGCAAGTGGATTTTGTTATAGTGGTAAAGGAAAGCACAGGAGAAGTTAAAATGTTTCAAAAGAAATATCAGCCAAATGAGATGTTACTGGAGATATATCCTGAGATTTTCCTGACTGTGTGGTAACAAGGTCACAAAGCCACAGATTGAAACAGGAGGAGAAATCAAAGCATTAAGATAAAAAAGAGTTTCTGATAATTGAACTACGTTTGATTCAATAGTTGAGAAAAAAACAAGAACGTATGGAGGAAAAAATGGATATTTTCACTTCAGAGAAGTTCGCTGAATTACAACAGAGCGATGAAAAAAGGTTGTATCAAAAACCTTCCACAGAAGAAGATTCTGAGTGCTTCCCATAATGTTACTGTCTTAAAATGAATTCTTGATGACGAAATGGAGACCGTCACTTATTCAAGTTGATGACAAATGGGCAAAAGTTCATCAAGTAGTATTACTGGTGGGATATAGAAAGGAGGTGTTGCAGGCAGCACATGCATTACTAGTAGGAGATCATTTGGGAGTAAGGAAATCTCAAAGCCAAAGTACAAAAACATTTTTATTGGCCTGGACTGCATAGCGATGTGGTTGAATTTTGGTCGACATATCACATGTGTCAGGTAATAGGAAAGACTCAGGCAGGGATAAAACCAGGACCCTTAATATCCATTCCAGCATTTGAGACCTTTTACAAGAGTCTTAATTGATTACACAGGACCACTGCCTAAAACAGAAAGTGAGAATCAAGAACAAAAACAGAAGTTGCTGGAAAAGCTCAGCAGGTCCGGAAGCACCTGTGAAGAAAAAATCAGAGTTACCGTCTCGGGTCCGGTGACCCTTCCTTAGAAGTCAGAATCAATAGTTGTTGACCATAATGGATATGTCAACTAGATTTCCAGAGGTCATTCCATTACCCAGTATCATGGCTAAAAGGATTGTAGAAGAGTGACTCAAATCTTTTACTAGATACAGACTATCCACAGAAATTCAGTTGGATCAAGGATCAAATTTTACAACAAAATTATTCAAGGAAGTTGGATATCTTAGAAATAAAGCAATTCAAATCCTCTGCATACCATCTAGAATTTCAAAGAGCATTAAAATGGTCACATCAAACTTTAAAGACCATTTTGAGGGACTATTGTCAAGACTGTCCAGGGCTTTGGGATAAAGGAATGCTGTTTGTACTTTTTGCAAATGGGGATGCACCTAATGAATCAACTAAATTCAGTCCATTTGAATTAGTTTTTGGGCATGATGTGAGAGGACCACTGAAAATAATTATGGAAAAATTGGTGAATCAGATTTCAGAGACTATATATTTACACTACGTGTCAAATTTTAGGGGGAGAGTAAAACAAGTGAATGAATTAGCTAGACAGAATTTAAAAGTAGCCCAGCATATGATGGAACAGGAAGCAGACAAAAGATCAAAAATTCATAATTTTGCTACTGGAGATACAGTGTTAGTATTATTACCAGTGATAGGTGAACCTTTAAAGGCAAGGTTTCATGGATCTTATCAAATTAAAAAGAAAATTACTTTGCTGGCGATTGACAGCAGACTGATGGGATGGTAACTGTTTGTATTAGATTTTTTTCCTGCTTTATGTGGTCAGGACAAATGGTGAAAAGCGAGTGGTTTAGGGGAGATCTGAGAAAAATCTTTTCATCAGAGGGTGGTAGACATATGGAATGTGCTGCCTGAGAGGATGGTAGAGGTGGGTTCTCTTGCAACATTTAAGAAGCATTTGGATGAGTACTTAAAATGCTGGGGCATATTAGACAATAGGCCAAGTGCAGGTGAACGGGGTTAGTGTAGTTTGGGGTGTGTTGATCGACATAGACATGTTGGGCTGAAGGGCCTATTTCTATGCTCTGTGACTCCATATAGGTTTGCTTTTTGTACTCAAATCATATATTTATAAAGCCTAGGGTTCCATATAGCTTATTAGCTGTTTTATTAACCTATCCTTTGAGGTTCAAAGGCCAATGTGCAAATATTCCCAGGGCTATGTTCTTACCTTTAATAATGCACCATTTAGCTTGCACTGTGCCTCCTCATTCTTCCAATCAACAGGTAGACAAGTGATTCCCACCCACCCACTATATGTCTTGTGCCAAATTATAAAACTGAAAAGACCGAAAAAGCTCATCTTAAAATCTCATTGCTCTTATGACTTGAAATTTATGATTTGCTAGTTCAGAATAAGAACTTGGAATTATGAAGTCAGGGATTCTCAGACATTCTGCAATATTTCGTTTTTAATTTCTTTTTCAGCAGGTTTTTTTTTTTGCCTAACTGCCTGTGTGTGTGTGTGTGTGTGTGTGTGTTTGTGAGAGAGACAGAATTAGGTAATATTCTACAATCTTTCTTATTCCTAGGTCTTTACAACCATTACATTCATGGAAGTATTACATATTAGATTTTCCAAGTAGCATTAGTTTCTTAAAGCTGATTATTTATTCTGTTACTAATTTTCTTTTCTCTTTTTCAACTACATATTCAGAGCTGGTTTCCATCTTCATGTGCAAACTGTGCAACCTGTTTTCCCCAAGTCAAGATGAGTTACTAACTCATGTCTCTGAGAAACATGCTGAGGAAGGTCTGGCTTCAGATGATCTTATTGTTCCATTACGGCCTCTTCCTGCATCTGAAAACACTGAGAGAAATGAAGAAGGTAGGAACCTGAAATAATCCTGCTGCACTGTTCCCACTCTTGTATCTACTCCTGAATAACAGTTTTTTTCTTATTTATGTTAAGACAATGAATTATAACACTGCTAAATCTTACAGCCAGTTTTATTAAACAAACTCCAAACAATATAGGAGTTCATCAGTAGGACTAAAGATGTAGAGTCAGAATTAATATTGAAGATCTGCTACCATTATCCTCTGGAATTCTTATAACCAAGCTAAAATGAAACACTGTCAGTTTTGATACTGTCCTACAGAAAACCATCTTGTGCATTTGCTCTTTTGAAATTTCTAACATTGTACTTTGAATACGTTAGAGCTGTGTGTGTGTGTGCGCGCGCACGTGCTGATTAGAAAACCTTTTCCTAGGTCTTTACAACTATTACATTCATGAATGTATTACACATTAGATTTTCTGCTGGTTTATGCCCCTCATGCATTTTTTTTAAAAGCAATGAAAAATATGTTGTAAGAAGTAACTAACGCAAGACTATTTCCATCTCATTTTCTGGGGTATCTATTCTGGCAGCAGGCAGAAGCAAACTTTTTCACTGAATTTAGACGTTTTATAGAGTAGCCAGAATGCCTTGAGTCTGGCAAGCATTTGCAAAGCGGCAACTAACAAGTGAGTGCCTGTATATTTGTTGGCGCTTTTCTGTGCATGAGATGAACAATGATAATGAATTGAACCTGAACCCATGCCTATGGAATATTGCAAGATATGCTTAGGTAAAGGAGGATGGGAGAAAACCATTCTCCGACAGTGATGCTGATGGCAAAGAAGTAAGTGTTTAATTTTGACTGTGAACTATATGATCAGTAAGGAAGTATATAACACTTTGATGGCTGCTGCAGTTCTTAAACAGCATCTTTAAAATGATGAAACTAGCAGGGGAAGCATTCAATTACAGTTATTCATTGCTTTGGAGGGGAAGGAGCTGTCACCATACATTATGGTGGCTTCTACGGAGGCAGCAAAGCAAAGTTCCATCTTTCCTTCACTAAAATGAAGAGAAAGAACAATTGGCTATTGTGAGGTACAGTGCTGTTTAGGAGAGTTAATTAATTTGTTCACTAATTAGACAAGTGAATATCATTCCATTCCATGAAGCTTAATAAATGAATAAGCTCTTTTGCGTTGTATATTCAATATGAAAAAGCTTGTATTTACATGACACAAGCACACCCCAAGACTACTTCAACTTCTTTGTAGTCTTTTAGGTACTTTTTGAAACGTTGTCATTGTTTCATTGTAGCTAATTATTCAAACAGCAAGCCCCATAAACAATGAAAAAGATCAAATCATCTATTTTTGTCGTGTGCTGATCTATCCACAGTCATTGCTATCGTTGGGTGAGAATCCAGAAAATCATTAAAGCATTTTGTTTCTGTTGAATACCTACCAAAGTGACAATGACTGATCGGTGCAATCACTGTCTCCTTCCCAAACATAATTGTGAGAAGAATGTGTATGTTTTTGCCACTAGGAGATGTGATTTGAGAATGTAGCAAGTTAGTGTATTATGAAAATTTAAGTCTCTGAATGAAAATCTGTGGTCCTTTGTCAGTGACTGGCCCTTAAGTGAAAGTAAGTTCATCATGCTTAATACATGTTTATTGGGAAAACAAAATGCTTTAACAGTGACTGCAAATAAAAATCAGCTCTATGAATTTTTATTGAAACCAAATAAGTTGAAGACCTTTATTTTTCAGCTTCCATGTGCTGCTAAAGGCAACTGTTTTGAACTTTCAGATCAAGACAATCCACAATGAAAAGTCCTCTCTCAAAATTTGAGAAAATTTGAGGGCATTAATGGATACAAATCAGCTAATTGTGCTTATTTCATTGGGGAAAATGACAAATACATTTAATAATGTATTATTATAATTTAAAATTTCTGTAAACTTGCAAAGGTACAGTGCCTTATCCATGACCATGCTGGTATAGCAGCATTACTACATGGTGGCTGCCCTTTCTCTGCAGTTTCTTAATTTACCTAATAGAAATTTTGCAAATAAGGAGGATATAGACGGTGGCAATGGTGAATACAAATTCCTAATAAGGCTGCAGCATCATACTGATATCATAGTCAGAGCTAAATATCTCCTAAAATGCCATATTTGGGCCTTAAACTTGCTTTACAAATGAGCCAAACGATGTCACAATAGTGTTGACATTGTGAAGAAAAATCGGTTTGTATTGTAAATCACATAAATATGTACTACACCACAAAATGGTTACATACCTTGGACTATCAAGCTCAGGCACAGCGATGTGTTCCAAGCGACGAAAAGTGCGAAAGCGCAGTAAATGTAAACGTCGTCGCAGGGTCGCCAAAAAATGTGGCTGCAAATGATAAGATGGTCAGAAATATAAACAAGAAACAGAACTGACTGTTATGTAGACATCCACTGGCCTGGAAGACAACCTGCCACATCGCGTAAAATCTTTTACTGTACCTTTTCATTGTACGGCAAAATAAAATTCTCAAGTAGCTTGAGTGTTCAGCATAAATTCTAATGTGCAATATATTGAATTTATACTTATTTTCCTCTCACCCGCATGATTGAGGAAGACTTGCTTTAACTTGGAATGGGTTCTGGGATGGTTGATATATCCTTGTGGTTTCTCAGTGGTGCTTGAAAGGTTAAGTAATAGTTGGTGTACTCCCTTCAATGTCTTTCTTCCCAGCGAAGACTTAACATGCTCACTATGATGAGGTTAGCTTTCTTTCTTGACATTTTCTATACAGTGGGACTGTTTCACTGACAACAGAGGCTGCAAGATTGGTGTAGAAGGTGAAGGACACTGCAGGAGGGGTATGGTAGGAGGACCCTGCTGTGAGAGGAGTTGGAGGTGGTGAAGAGGGCTATAAGGAGGATGTGGGAAATTTGTGCAGGGAGAAGGAGGATGGAATGAACAGAACAATTCTAAGCACCACTAACAAACTCTGCTGACTGGGATCCATGAAAACTTTAAATCACTGAGGCAAATGAATGTGGAATCTAGGTGACTACTATCAAGGCTATTCTTCAATCTATTTTTCTGAGTTTCCAAATACCACATATGTCGACACAGAAAGTATTGCTGCCATGTGACTGCATTATCTAATAATGCATCAGTGAGAATGAAAGGTAGCCCCAAAAACCCAAATGAAACCCTCAAGAAGACATCAATAGGAGCCCTCAAGGGCAAAATTATGACTCCTGTTGAGGAGACGCTTAAAAGTGGAGTTGACCTGATTGCAGACTCCGTTCCTGGTGTTTCCGCTTTTCAGGAGCACCTGTTACAGTCACCGTATGCTTCGGGTTGCTAGCCTGCATCCCTGACCCGACCATCTCCATTGCGAGGAGATCACTACATGATAGGTACCAGTGTTTTCTTTAAATTTTCTTCTGGATAACTGATCCTGTCAGTTCGCTTTTGTTAAATTGAAAAATCTAGGAGGTCCATTGATTGTATGTTTGTAGTAAACTTTGAAATATATCAAGTTTATTTTCCATAAAGGGGTGTTGATTCAAGGAGCCTTTCCTATTTGGGATAGTTTAGGTAGGAGCTTCTGAAAACTTGAGGATGTCTGTTGAAGTTGCAAAGGTTACCTGATCATTTGTCAACCATCTTAGCTATATTGTGAGTATCCATTTTTGAAAACAATAGAAAAGACAATTCCAGAAGCTTCCATAGCAACACAACCTATTTTGAAGTTATTAATAAAACATGCCTTTACTAAACAGTGAGTGTGTCTTAAAACTTCTGCACGTCATCTTGAATACATGGCTCGTAGCCTGCTTGACATGTTGTGCCAAGTTATCAGCTGAGTAAAATATGCATTTCTGAGGTCACAAAATGAGGCTGACTCATAATATGAGTAAAACGTTTTCTATCAGAAAAGAAAACTTGATTTCAATGTCGAGTAAAGGCCTAAACTCTCCCTACCAAAAATTGGCATTGCCATATACCCCATGATCTCCAATATATTATTTAAGACAAAAAGGATCAATGCACAAGAGTCTTGATAAACAATGAGATTGAATCTAAACTTACAAGAAAAAGCAAATAATACAGAGGACAATCCTGAGGAATGGAAGATAGATGAAAAATGAGGGGGGAATTGTGGGATTACGGAGTCAAAGTGGAGAATGGGGATAAAAGCTGAGAGGAAAAGGAAGACATCATGAGTTCAATTCCCATGCTGGATGACCTGAATGACCCTTCTTCACAACCTCTCCCCTTGCCTGATGCACGGTGACTGTTAGGTTAAGCCACCACTGGTTGTCGTTCTGTAATAAGAGCGCAACCAATGGTTCAGTAGAATAATGGCAAGTTTACCTTACCCTTAGTGACCAGGTTAGAACTGAAATTGTCAAAATTTATAAGTACATGATAAATGCAATTGAGGCCTCAGAGTTAAAAATCTTAAGTACCGTAGCCAATTTGTTCATGTCTGCATTGGCTACCGTACTTCCAATTTTTATCTTAAACTGGAATAGGGATTTATAAGAATAATTGTGTGTCTCCCTGATGTTGCACCTTTGTTCACTTTAATATGGAAATATCAGCCGCAATCTCAGTAAATATGGACAATTCTGACTGCCTGTCTTGTAATTCTATTCTAACTTAAGTGCCAGTAGCTGTGAAGAGGAAAAGGGGAAGACCCAAAGGTTCAAAGAAAAAATTCTACACTGAAGCAGAAGAATTAGGAGAAGCTGGCAATTGCAGCCTGAGCGCAGAGAATAAACTTGACCAAGAAGAGGAGGAATTGGAGGAGTCAGATAGCTTGGACTGTAGAAAGTGCAGTCGAAAATTCTCTAACAGGAGACAGCTGCAGAAACATCGCTGCTTTGTTGTTCTGAAGGATGATGGAGAAGAAGAAGAAGAAGAAGCAGAAGCAGAAGATGGTAATACTTATTTATCAGCAAACATTACACTGGGTTCAATTTTGTACTTTTAAAGATTGCAATATAGCTTTATTTTTCTGTTGGATATGATTTGATTTTGAATATTTTGTTTATGTGTCGGATGTGGAAGTTAATACAATTTGGAGAATGGTGCAGAATGACATCAATGAAACAGGTCCAGTGATGTGGTTCATTGAGGGCTGCCTCCTTGTTTTTGTCTATGCTTGATTCAGAGTGGTGCCCCTCGAATCATACAATATTTTATCTCTCTAGAACAGAGACATATGGCTTTGATCCCATGTATTCGATTTTTACTTTACCACCATTCTTTGATGGCATGCCTGAGACAATGGGCTAATATGTTGGGCTTTATAGTGGCATCTATTGGGTGTAAAATACGTGACACAAGGCCCAATTTTGGAGACTAGCTTTATGCAGCCTAAAGAAATTTCCAGCCAAGTCCAACTTGATATAGGGTCAGGCCTTTGCTACCACCTAAAAAAGTAGGTGTTAAATTTAAAATATATAAACCAGGGGCCATCTTATTTGGTTACAATGAACAGGGCAGTCAGTCGTTGTGCTCCTCTCTATATACCTAATCCTAGTTTTGAGATTTACCTTTGGATTGCTACTGACGTGGCAATGACCTAGCATTTATGCTGTTTAAATGGGGGAGCTGCCTTTGGAGTGATCACTGACTGCAGTGGCATTAAAGATAGACTAATGCTTTCCTGGCCACAATAATAATTTTACAACAATGAAAAACATGAATGATTTTCTTTTAGAGATAGCAAGAACTGCACATGATGGAGTAGGAGACAATATAGCGTGGAGCTGGAGGAACAGGGCAGACTAGGCAGCATCAGAGGAGCAGGAAAGTTGACGTTTCAGGTTGGCACCCTTCAGAAATAGGGAGGGGGAAAGGAGCTGGGAAATAAATCGAGAGAGGAGGAGTGGAGCTGGGGAAGATAGGTGGGATGGTGATAAGTGGAATTGGTCAGTGGCACGTGTGGGGCGGATAGGTCGGAAAGAAGAGGACGGGTTGTGTCAGGTCAAGGAGGTGGGGATGAGAGGGAGAGTTGGACATGGGATGAGGCCTGGGTTGGGGAGATTTAAAAACTGGTGAATTCCATGTTTAGGCCATCGGGCCGTAGGCTCCCAAGGCAGAATATGAGGTCTTGCTCCTCCAGTTTGTGGGTGGTGTCATTGTGATACTGGAGGAGGCCCAGGATGGACATGTCACCCAGGGAGTTGAGAAGGAGGGGAGGGGTGTGGGGGGGCAGTGGGGGGGGGGAGTTAAAATGTTTGGTGACCGGAAGGTGTTGTCATTTGTCGCATACAAAGTGCAGATGCTCTACAAAATGTTCTCCGAGTCTATGCTTGGTCTTGCCGATGTAGAGGAGACCACATCAGGAACAGCAGATACAGTAGACCAAGTTGACGGATGTGCAGGTGAACCCCTGTCTGATATGAAAGATTTGTTTTCGGCCTTGAATGGAGGTGAGGGGAGAGGGTAGGGGCAGGTCGCACTTCCTGCGGTTGCATGGAAAGGTGCCAGGTGTGGTGAGGTTAGTGGGGAGTATGGAGCGGACATGGAGTGATGTGGCCTCCTCTAAAAAGCTTCCAGTCGCCAACCGTTTTAACACCCCACCCCACGCACTCCCACCCCGCCCCGACCCACTCCCTGGGTGACATGTTTGTCCTGGGCCTCCTCCAGTGCCACAATTACACCACCCGCAAACTGGAAGAGCAACACCTCATATTCCACCTCAGGAGCCTACAGCTCAATGGCCTAAACATGGAATTCACCAGTTTTAAAATTTCCCAACTCCTGGCCTCATCCCATGTCCAACCCTCCCTCTCATCCCCTCCTTCTTGACCTGACACAACCTGTACATCTTCTCTCTGACTTATAACCCCCCACCCATGCCACTGACCAATCCCCACCACTCTTTACCTGCACTCATCTATCACCATCCAATCTGCCTTTCCCAGCCCCACCCCTCCTCTCTCTCTCTCTAATGATTTTCTTTTCTCTCTTTAAGCATAGGTGCTAGGGTCAATTGTAACATCTGTACTTTATATCTTACTTGAAATGGTCTAATTCTGCATAATTTGTGGATGCATCTAAAATATTTCTGCACCAAATAGTTTAAATACCTTGATTAAAATGTTTAAGTCGTTAGGGGAGAGTTTTCATCATTTCTACTATACTACTGGTAAAAGTGCAAGCTAGTTGAGAAAAGTAATATAGAGCAGGATGATATCAGTTTCAAATTGGTCTGTGTTGAATTAATTGATTTCTGCTGGAATGGGATTAGATAATTAGCGAGAGTACAAGTTTTTGTGTTGTATCTCTCACTTTGAAGTGGTCTTTCTGAAATTCCTTGATCCTGTTCCAGATGCGGCATCTTATGGTCTCTCTTGAAGCTGATGTAATCCATACAGAATATTTCAGACACAAAGTTGCATCCGGGGCCAACTCTGATGCTCTGTTTGGGTTCCACCAGGCCCACTCATCACCTGACCTAATTACAGCTTTGGCCCAACATTGATGAAAGGAAGGATCTGATAGAGGTGTATAGATTGCATTGATATGATGGGTGGGAAGGCATTAGCAGAGGGGTCAGAAGATATTCACTTGTATTGCCCCAGTCTCCAGGGTTATAAAAAAGTTGGAAAAGATGATTAGTGAAGTCAGATCTATGTTGACCAGTGTTCACAATTGAATCGAATGGCCTTTTTCTGTGCTGTAAACATCAGTGAGTCTGTGAGCTGAATTCCAAGGGTGAAGTGAAGGTGACTGCCCTTGATACCAAGATAGCATTTAACTGAGTATGGCATGAAGGAGCCCTAGAAAAACTGCAGTTAATGGTGGAGCTACATCTAGCGGAAGGGAAGATGGTTGGAGTTGTTAGCCAATCATCTCAGCCCGAGAACATCAATTCAGGAGTCCCTTGAGGTAATGTCTTTGACCCAACCATCTTCAGCTGCTTCAAAAATGGCAAGACCTTCAATACAAGTCCAGAGTAGGGTCTTCACTGCTGTTTGTACAATGGTAAGCACCATTTGTAACTCCTCAGATATTTAAACAGTCTGTGTCCAGAGACAGTAAGTTCTAGACGACATCTAGGCTTGAGCTAATAAGTGGCTGGTGAAATTTGTAACATACAAGTGCCAGGAAATGAATATCTCCAAAAAGAGAAAAGTTAGCCATTTTCCCTCTAATGTTCAAAGGCATGCCCAGGGCCATTATGATTGGACGATAAACCTAGGCGCAGGATTTGGGGTACATCAGGGACCGATACCCGGGACTAGGGCTCAAGGGAGGGAGCCTTTTGGGCTTGAATTGGTACAGCTGTGATCAGGCTGGGGACTGAGGATGGGCTGGGGCCTGATGATTCTGTCTTTGCCCAGGAAAGCCAACTTCTCATGAACAAATAAATAAAAAATACTCCACTATACTGGTAGTTACCAGGGACCAGGAATTAAAGTGGATGAGCCATTATACTGTGGCCACAAGAGTAGGTCAGAGACTTGAATCTTGCAGCGAGTGACTCAGTTTCTATCTTCCCAATCCCTGTCCACCACCTACAAGACGTAAGTCAGGACTGGTGACAGAATGTAGAGCTGGATGAACACAGCAGGCCAAGCAGCATCAGAGGAGAAGGAAAGCTGACGTTTCGGACCTAGACCCTTCTCCTGCTCCTTTGATGCTGCTTGTCCTGCTGTGTTCATCCAGCTCGACACCTTGTTATCTCAGATTCTCCAGCATCTGCAGTTCCTACTGTCTCTGTGGTGACAGAATTTTTTTTTCTATTCATTTGTGGGATGTGGGCATCACTGGCTGGACGGCATTTCTTGCCCATCTCTAGTTGCCCTTGAGAAGGTGGTGGTGGGCTGCGCAGTCCTCTTTTTGCGGGTTGACCCACGATGCTATTCAGGAGGGAATTCCAGGATTTTGACCCAGCAACAGTGAAGGAACGACGATATATTTCCAAGTCAGGCTGGGAGTGGCTTGGAGGGGAACTTGGAGGTAATGCTGTTCTCATATGCCTGCTGCCCTTGTCCTTCTAGATGGAAGTGGTCGTGGGTTTGGAAGATGCTGTCTGAGGATCTTTGGTGAATTTCTGCGGTGCATCTTGTACATAGTACACACTGCTGCTACTCGGCGTCGGTGGTGGAGGGAGTGGATGCTTGTGCTTACAGCGCCAATCAAGCTTTGTCCTGGATGGTGTCAAGCTTCTTGAGTGTTGTTGGGGTTGCACTCATCCAGGAAAGTGGGGAGTATTCCATTACACTCCTGACTTGTGCCTTGGAGGACAGACTTTGAGGAGTCAGGAGGCGAGTTACTCACCGTGGTATTCCTAGCTTCTGGCCTGCTCTTGTAGCCATGATGTTTATGTGGTGAGCCTAGTTGAGTTTCTGGTCAATGATGATACCCAGAATGTTGGTAGTGTGGGATTCAGTGATGATAACATCATTGAATGTCAAGGAATGGTGGTTAGATTGTCTCTTGTTGGTGATGATCATAGCCTGGCATTCGTGTGGCACGAATGTCACTTGCCACTTGTCAGTCCAAGCCTGGATATTGACCATCTTCCTATGTGTCAGGTATGACTCCAACCACTAGAGAGTTTGCCGTCTGATACCCATTGATTCCAGTTTTGCTAGGGCTCCTTTATGCCACACATGGTCGAATGCAGCCTTGATATCAACGGCTGTCACTTTCACCTCACCTCTGGACTTAACCTCTTTTGTCGATGTTTGAACCAAGGCTGTAATGAGGTCAGGAGCTGAGTGGCCCTGGTGGAACCCAAACTGTGCGTCACTGAGCAGGTTATTGCTGAGCAGGTGCTGCTTGATAGCACTGTTGATGATGCCTTCCATTTCTTTACTGATGATTGAGAGTAGACTGATGGGGTGGTAATTGGCCGGGTTGGATTTGTCCTGCTTTTTGTGCACAGGACATACTTGGACAATTTTCCACATTTTTCAGTGTGGTAACTATACTAGAACGGCTTGGCTAGGGGAGCGGCAAGTTCTGGAGGACAAGTCTTCAGTACTATTGCTGGAATATTGTCAGGGTCTGTATCCAGAGTTTCCAACCATTTCTTGATATCACATGGAGCGAATCGAATTGGCTGAAGACTGGTATCTGTAATGCTGGGCACCACTGGACAAGGCCGAGTTGGATCATCTACTCGGCACTTCTGACTGAAGACTTCTGCGAATGCTTCAGCCTTATCTTTTGCTCTGCTGTTCTGGGCTCTTCCATCATCGAGGTTGGGGATAGTTGTGGAGCCTCCTCCTCCAGTGAGTTGTTTAGTTGGCCACCACCATTCACTACTGGATGTGGCAGGACTGTAGAGCTAAGATCTGATCTGTTGGTTGTGGGATCGCTTAGCTCTGTCTACCACTTGCTGCTTTCACTGTTTGGCGTGCGAGTAGTCACAATTGGTGGCTTCACACGTTGAAACCTCATCTTCAGGTATGCCTGGTGCTGCTCCTAGCATGCCCTCCTGCACTCTTGATTGAACCAGAGTCGATCCCTTGACTTGATGGTAATGGTTGAGTTGGGGATATTCCAGGCCATGGGGTTACAGATTGTGCTGGAGTACAGTGATAACAAGGTGTAGAGCTGGATGAACACGGCAGGCCAAGCAGCATCAGAGGAGCAGGAACACTGACATTTCGTTTTCTGAAGAAATGTCCAGACCCGAAACATCAGCTTTCCTGCTCCTCTGATGCCGCTTGGCCTGCTGTGTTCATCCAGCTCTACACCTTGTTATCTCAGATTCTCCAGCATCGGCAGTTCCTACCATCTGTGTGCTGGAGTACAATTCTGCTGTTGTTGATGACTCACAGCGCCTCATGGATGCCTGGTCTTGAGTTGCTAGATCTGTGTGAAGTCTATCCCATTTAGCATGGTGATAGTGCCACACAACACAATGGAAGTTATTCTCAATCTGAAGGCGGGACTTCATTTCCACAAGGACTGTGCAATGGTCACTCTTAATGATACTGTCATGGAAAGACGCAACTGCAACTGGCAGGTTAGTAAGGATGAGATCAAGTATGTTTTTCCCTCTCATTGGTTCCCTCGCCACCTGCCGCAGACCCAGTCTAGCAGCTATGACCTTGAGGATCCGACCAGTTCAATCAGTAGTACTGCTGCCGAGCCAAACTTGGTGGTGGACATTGAGGAGTTCTGATTCATCAGCTGAGGGAGGACGGTATATGTTAGCCAGCTGGAGGTTTCCTTGCCATGTTTAACCTGAAACCATGAGACTTCATGGGGTCCGGAGTCAATGTTGAGGACTCCTAGAGCAATACCCTCCCGTCTGTTTACTACAGTGCTACCACCTCTGCTGGGTCTGCCATTGAGGCAGGACATATCCAGGGATGGTGATGGTGGTGTCTGGGACAGTGTCTGTAAAGTATGATTCTGTGAGTATGACTATGTCAGGGTGTTGCTTAACTAGTCTGTGAGACAGCTCTCCCAATTTTGGCACTAACCCCCCGATGTTAGTGAGGAGGACTTTGCAGGGTTGACATGGCTGTTTTTGCCGTTGGCTTTTCCAGTGCCTAGGTCGATGCCAAGTGATCTGGCCAGAATTTCCTATCACCTAAATGGATAAGCTCTAATAACACTCAAAAAAAAAAATTTTTTTAACACTGATCAAACTTCTTTGAGAGCACCTTCCAAATCTGTGACCTCTACCACCAAGAAGGACAGGGCAGCAGATGCAAGGGAACATCACTAGCTGAAAGTACCAATCCAAGCCACAAACCATTCTGACCTTGAACTACGTCAAATAGTTCACTGCCACCTTCTCAAGAGCAATTAAGCTTGGACAATAAATACTGGCCTAGCCAATGATACCGAAATCCCATGAAGGAATAACAAGTAATAATGAGTTGATCGAAGGCCTGAATCACACTACTGAAATTCTAAAATAACTTCTAAATCTGAGGATTCATATCTTTACGTTATGTGCATTTTCAGGAGAAGAGGAAAGGAAATCTGAATATATCACTTAAAAGTGAAATGGAAAAGCATCTCTCTGGCACGCTATGTTAATTCAATATTATTGCAATGATGTAGTTCATCCTTGAGGCTTTTACCTACTTGATGCTTTGTAACTAAACAGCCACGTAAATAATTAATCTTATGAAAAACATCTATCCCACTGAAGAGCCTTCAGGCCAATTTTTAACTGCTCTGAAAACTGCTGACATTTTGCCAGTTGTGACAAAGTCCATCACAGTGTCTGAGACAATCCACAAGATTCTTAAGAAAGTCACTTCACCATATCAAACAGTGTCAACAGATACTTAAAAATACTCCAAAATCCTGATCTGAATCCAGATCATTGTCAGAAACTATACACTTCTTCCTTGGGCCATTCCTTATCTTTCTACTGAATTTCAATGACATTTATCCATTAGGTATTGAGAAATAAAGGTAAAAGCATGACCTGGATGGAGGTAAGTAAATGATGACAATATGAAGGAAACAGCACAATGATAACGTGAAATATGAAAGCAACCATTGTATTCCAAGAGGTTGTGAGGGGACTTCTGATTGCATGGCTAGAATTGGGAATTTAATGTGTTGATCTCCATGACACAATAATGTTACGTTGCCTCATTCCTTTATAGTACTAATTGATTTCTGAATTGCAATCAAAATTAATTGTACTAGGATCGGAACAGGTTTAAGGATAAATTCTGGTGTATCAAAACTATAATGAATCTGTTTCTCTTTGTAGACAAAACAGATCCTGAAGTAGAGTTGGATGATGAAAGAGAAAGATCAATGAAAAGACCACGCTTACAAAAGAATGAAAATTTGGCATTTAAGGATCTTGATCAAAATTCAGGAGGAAAGAAGCCAATTATCAGTGTAGTTCTCGCAGCACATGAAGCTATTCCAGGTGAGTAGCAATAAGCTTTTATTTGTTTACTGCCTTATTTCTTTTCAAAGTACTTGACCTTCAATGATTGAGCTTGTAGTACAGTTGCCATTATTTTGTGTGAGCTCTTTTGAGGTAACCCATACTACAACCAGTCAAGTAATGTAATGGTGGATGCAGAAATATTTCATTCCCCACCCCCTCTTTTCTCTGCTGAAGGTAAATCATATTTAACTAAGTTGATGACTGTTTCAATGAGTTAATGGAGATGATTGATCAGGGTAATGTGATTGTTGTGGTATAAAAGCTATTTGATAAATAGCCACATATTGAATTGACACCTAAGTTGAAATCTGGGAAATAAGAGGGTCTGTGGTAATATGGGTATGACGTTGGCTGAGTGACAGGAAATAGAATAGTAATGGATGTTTGTTTTTTGGTTTGTAGAAAAGTATATCCTTGGTTCTCTCCCAGAATCTTACTAGGACTACTCCTTTTCTTGGTTTGCTCGAATAAATTGGATATTAATTGTTAATTTCAAAAGTTGCACATGGCACAAAACTTAGAAGTATTGTGAACAGACAGGGGGCTTGTGATGGACTTGAAGTGAATTTAGGCTGATGAAATATTTGTCATGTGGCAGATAAATTTGAATACAGATATGTGAACTGATGTATCTTGGTAGGAATAGCAAGTAGATGCAATATAAAGTAAAAGACAGTATTTTATAAGGACTCCAGGAACCAAGAGATATGGGAATATAAGTGCACAACTCATTGAAGTTGACAGAACAGGTTGAGAAAGTGGTTAAAAACACAAATGGAATTCTGGGTTTTATAATGAGAGGTATAAAGTAGAAAACATACCATTTAAAATCTCTGCTTCAGCTTCAGCAGCGGTATTCTATCCAGTCTAGGAAGTGCACTTTAAAAAGAAAGTAAATGCATTGGGGACAATATAGAAAAGATTTATGAGAATTGATCTAGGGTTAAAGAATTTCAGTTATGTGGATACCTTGGAGAAGCTGCAGTTGTTCCCCTTAGAATAGAGAAGGTTAAGAGGAGAATTAACAGTAATGTTCAAAATCCTGGACAGAGCATTTGTTGAAGGGTTGAGAAAATAAGGACACCAACTTATGGTGATTGATTCTTTTTCCAATGGCTATGTTGAGGAAAGCTTTGTTGTGCCTCAGTATTTAGGATGTAGATTGCACTGATGGTGCAGATACAATTGGTGTTTTCAGGAGATTGGATAAGCACTAAAGAGAGAAGTTTTATGGAGCTTTATGGAAAAGGTGTGGGAGTGGAATTAGCTGATTTTTAGAAAGCTAACACGGTGTGCTGTATCTATTCCAAAATTCTACCTGCAACAAGTTTGTGTGAGAACTGGTAGAATGAAGTAGCACTGATAAAACGGAACAGGTGGGGTGGGGTGGGGTGATGTAATGGGCAAAATGTAATGAGTATGCCACAATGCTTATATTTTCATCACCTGTTTACATGATTAAAACCTTTTCTGCATTCAGTCCATGATCATGCTAAATGATTCTATTGTTGATTTCCTCCAAGATCTTTGATTATGTCTTCATGGTCTCAACTGCAAGTTTGTTGCTCGTGTTGCTGTGGAAGTGCACCCTTCTCCATCTACTTACAGGCCCCAAAAGTATAACTAAGGAAATGACAGTGAAAGTGCACATTTGTGTGTCTGAACTCCTTTCCGATACTTTCAGTTTTCTTCTGGCCAACTCCAGCTCTTTCAACTTTAAATACTAGAGTTACGATCAAGTCATATATGTCCAAATCATGCTTGCCATTGCTGATTGAACTGGAAAGTTGGACATTGCATGGAATTAAGTGGCCGATTTTCAAGAGCAACCAACGACGCACTGAGCTTGTTCCTTCTGTGTGGCCCATTGACTTTCAGATCAGGCCCATCCCCACAGCCAGCACATCTCAAATTTCAAGTCCACTATCTCAGATAAATCTAATTTCAAATGCTGATCAATCTGTTTGAAGGAATGCCCATGTTTACATCTAAATAAAATGTTATTTTTGCCAAGCCTTATGCCTGCTAACCTTTGTGATGACTTGAAATATCTGTTTGTGTGCTTCAGGTGCCACAAAGATTATTCCTGTAGAGGCCACACCAGCCGAGGAAACTGCAGCAGCTGATCCAGAAACTATTGGCCAAGATTCATCTTTCCGCAAGGGTTACCAGGAATATGCTATACAGCAAGCACCAGTGGAGCTGCCTCAGAATTCTTTCAGGTGTGTCTGCATACAGAAAAAAAAGCTTTGGATGACACAGAATCTTTTGCTTCAACTAATTTATTATTACCTCCACCATTGCAGGTGGATGCAAGATAATGATAACCGAGAAGGAGTACAAATGAGATAGTTGCATATGTAGTCGGTAATCGGTTTACTTGACTATTGATGGGCATCTGGATTTAGAAAGAGGAACTGGGGGATTCTGTTGATATTTCAGTTGTGGTTCAGTAGGAAATGTCCTTAATTTTGAGTTGTAAGATGTGAGTTCAAGTTCCATTTGTGTTTGAGCAGAAAAACAGGACTGGCTCAACAGTGCAGTGCTGAACGTGTGGAAGTGTGGTCTTTTGAATGAGATGTTAAAACAAGTCCCTATTTGCTACTCTGCTGGATGTAAAAGATTCCATGGCACTATTTCAAAGAAGAGAATATCCTGGCTTACGTGCACTCTTCAGTCATTAGCACAGTGCCATTTATAGGCATTTCTGTGCTGTGTTTCTTACAATGCATCAGTAACTGCACTTCAAAAGTACTGTATTGGCTATAAAGCTCTTGTAGATGTCTGATGGTTTTCAAAAATGCTATATAAATGCAAGTCTTTTTCTTTCTTGCAGTTGGTGTCAGTTCAACATACAGGTCTCCAAAATATATTCCCTAAGGTTGTACTGGCATCAGTTGGTATTGATACTAATTAGTGAGTATTTTGGGATCTCGCGTATTTGTACATTGAGACATAACATGTGATAACTGTAAATGTTTGGGAGGAGCAGGTGATTTTGTACTTGTACTTCCCAAAGCTCTCTTCTGATGGGGTTTTCCTTGTATCACGGTTGGGTCCGTTGTAAACTAACACAGCAAATGAATCAGTACTCCTCCATGTCGAACAACACTTCAAGGAAGCACTGAGGATGGCAAGGGAACAAAATGTACTCTAGGTGGATGATTTCAATGACTCGTCCTTAAGAACTTGCCGTTTCCCTAGCCAAGCTCTTCCAGTACACTTACAACATTGGCATCTATCTGATAGTGTGAAAAATTGCCCACGTCTGTCCTGTGCATGAAAAGCAGCACAAATCCAATCCAGCCAATTATTGCCCCATCAATCTAATTTCAATCATCAGTAAAGTGATGGAGGTGTCATCTATAGGACTATCAAACAGCACCTTATTAGCAATAACCTACTCAGTGATGCCTAGTTTGGGTTCCACCAGAGCCACTCAGATCCTGACCTCGTCGTAGCCTTGGTTCAAACATGGACAAACAAACTGAATTTCAGAGGTGAGTTGAGAGTGATAGCCCTTGACATCAAGGCCACATTCAACTAAGTGTGGCATTAAAGACCCTTGCAAAAACTGAAATCAATGGGTATCAAAGGTCAACCTCACCACTGGTTGGAGTCCTGTTTGGTACATAGGAACTTGTTTGAGGTTGCTGGAAGTCAGCCATCTCATTTCTTTGACATCTCTGCAGGAGTTCCTCAGGATAGTGTCCCAGGCCCATCCATCTTCAGCTGCTTCATCAATGACAATCCCTCCATCGTAAGGTCAGAAGTAGAGATGTTTGCTGATGATTGCACTGTTCAGCACCATTCATGACTCCTCAGTTACTGATGCAGTCCAAGTTCAAATGCAACAAGATCTGGACAATATCCATGCTTGAGATGACAAGAAACAATCCAACCACCACTCCTTGACATTCACTGATATTACCATCATTGAAACCTCGACTATCAACATCCTTGGGGTTACCGTTGACCAGAAGCTTAAAAGGATATACTACATAAACACAATGGCTACAAGAGCAGGTCAGAGGCTATGAAAATTGCGACAAGTAACTCCCCAAAGCCTGTCCAGCATCTACAAGGTACCAGTCAGGAGTCTGATGGAATATTCCGAACTTTCATGGCTGAGTACAGCTTCAGTAATACTCCAGAAGCTTGACACCATCCAGGACAAAGTAACCTGCTTGATTGGTACCACATCTAATCCCTCACTATTGACACTTGTAGCAGTTTGTACTATCTGCTAGATGCACTGCAGAAATTTGCCAAAGATTCTTAGACAGACCTTTCAAACCCACAACTACTTCCACATAGAAGGACAAGGGCACCAGATACATGGACACTTGCAAGTTCCCCTGTAAGTCACTCACCGTCGTGATTTGAAAACATATTGCTATTCCTTAACTGTCACTTGGTCAAAATCCCTCTCCAATGGCATTGTGTGTCAATCCAGAGCACGTAGACTGCAATAGTTCAAGAAGGTAGCTCACCGCCACCTTCTCAAGGACAACTAGGGATGGGCAATAAATGCTGGCCAGACAATGATGCCCACGTTTCATGAGTGAATCAAGAAAAACTGATAGAAACAGTTCATAACGATTAATCAACAACACCATTATCACTGTGCAGAAAGGTAGAATGCTAATAATAAAATTAAATATATTGATACATAGCAGAATACAATTGTTTTCTCATTCATGGATGTGGGTGTTGCTGGCTTAGTAACCATTTATTTCCCATCCCTAATTGCTCAGAAGGCAGTTAAGAGTCAACCACATTGCTGTGGCTATGGATTCATATGCAGGTCAGACCTACACAAATAAAGATGTCAGATTTTTTTCTCCAAAAGACATTAGTGACATAGAAGCAGTTTCATGAATAAATATTACATAGTCACCATTAGGATAGCTTTCAATTCCAGATTTTTATTGAAATCAGATTTCACCACCTGCCATACTGTGATTGAAATACTTGCCCTCAGAATGTTTGTGCCAGGTTCTCGATTGTTAATTGACCTCTGACAGTTCATGACCAATCGATGAAAAGGTAGACCAAGTATTGTACTGGTGTCTTTATATGAAGATAAACTATAAAGCAGGCCATGCAAATTCCATCCTGCATAAGACCTTTGTTCAGCCTTCCTTCAGATACAGTGTTCAGTTTTGATCAGATAATCGATGTTTTGGAAACAGTGCAGAAGAGGACCACAGAATTAATTCCAAATTGAATGTTTCTTAGTCATTCAAGTACATTTGAAGAACCTGGTCTGTATACTTAAGGAACGTGGGATAGATCACTTGCAGTTTATCAGATGATAACATATGTTTTCAGTAGATGATGAAAGCAAAAAGCACCCGGTTCAAGAGAACATTAAAAATATGTCAATGGGAGGAACCTTGTGGATTTAATAGGACAAACTGGTAATGTAAAAAATAATTGGAAATTTATTTTTAAAAATTGGAAGATACACAAGTCATAATTTTCCAAAGTGCTGTAGAGTTAGAAAATGTCTCTCTTTATTGGATAATTTTAAGTACTACTCAGTCATTTGAGAAATGTTAGGTGTGGGGTTTGATAATGCAGATGAGACCTAAAGATTTTGAACATATAGCTAGAATTTATTAAGGCTAGATTATTTTGACAGTTATCTGCTGAACATGGAATACATGGCTTTATAAACAGAAAGTCATGTAAGACCAACCCAGTTAAATTTCTGGAGGATAGACACTCCTCTGTTATTCTGTGTACATTGATTTTCAGAAGGTATTTGATAAGGTTACACATGCAATAGGAGAAATTTTAAATCTTTGCCATTTGTGTAATGGAGTTGGGTAAAGGAACAGAGTTGTATATTCAGATTCGTAGGAGGAATAGTAAATTGTACAGCTGAAAACAGGAAGTTACAACGAGGCAAGAATAATCTAACAATTTGAGCAGAAATCCTCTAGGAATTGGATGGAATGCAGATTTTTTTTACACCAATTCTTATATTATATTTTCTCATTTGTTCATGGAATGTGGACAAATCTAACAAAGCTGTTCTTTCTTGCCCATCCCTAATTGTTCTTGGAGATGGCCCTGGGTCAGCTCCATGAACCGCTGCAGCCATTGTAATGTTGACACACCTGAGCTGCTGAAAGGGAGGGAATTTCATTGCCTTTAAATGGAATAGGATTGACAAAGTGCAAAACCAATGTTACACCTGATTTTCAGTTTCTTGTTGGTTTAGTTAAAATTGTCCTTATTAAAACCTTACAATAGTATATGGCTAACAATGTATAATGATAGTCATTTACTTTGGAGCAAAGTGCAAATCAGAATGTAGAAACATGTAGCGTAGAAAGGAGCCAGCACTTTAAAGAGTTATACAGGAGTTCCACTCTCCTGCTCTGTTAATTTTTAGCTGCATATTTCTTCTTATTAAGTATTACGTTTTCAGTGCCTAACAGAATCCTTTAATATTGCAATGCATAAGAACTTACTGCCTTGAACAATTCTTTCTTGTGATTTGTCCTTCTGTTTTTTTCTCTTAATGTTGACAGATAGAATCTGTGGAAGGAACAAGGGAGTTGAGTTGTCATGGGAGCTGACAATTGTTGAAGGCTAGTATACACCTATTGGAATGTGGAAATCGAAAACATATTTGGAATGTTTTCAAAAGGAAAGTAGTCAAGTATATGAGAGAAGCATAGAATTATAGAATGGTTACGTTGCAGAAGAGGGATAAGTTCATGTTAGCTTTTTGCAACAACAATTTAATTTGTTCCACTTCCCTGCAAATTTTCTATTTCAGGTGCTTATCCAATTCCCTTTAGAAAGCCATGATTAAATCTGCCTGTCCGCCATACACTCAGGCAGTGTACTCCATTTTTTAACCACTTGCTTCATTTAAAGAAGGTTTATCCTAATGTTGGATAACAAGGTATAGAGCTGGATGAACGTAGCAGGCCAAGCAGCATCATAGGAGCAGGAAAGCTTGACGTTTCGGGCCTAGACCCTTCATCAGAAATGGGGGAGGGGAAGAGGGTTCTGAAATAAGTAGGGAGAGAGGGGGAGGTGGATAGAAGATGGATAGAGGAGAAGATAGGTGGAGAGGAGACAGACAAGTCAAAGGGGCAGGGATGGAGCCAGTAAAGGTGAGTGTAGGTGGGGATGTAGGGAGGAGATAGGTCAGTCCAGGGAGGACGGACAGGTCAAGGGGACGGGATAAGGTTAGTAGGTAGGAGATGGGGGTGCAGCTTGAGGTGGGAGGAGGGGATAGGTGAGAGGAAGAACAGGTTAGGGAGGCGGGGACGAGCTGGGCTGGTTTTGGGATGTGGTGGGGGAGGGGAGATTTTGAAGCTTGTGAAATCCACATTGATACCATTGGGCTGCAGGGTTCCCAAGCTGAATATGAGTTGCTGTTCCTGCAGCCTTTGGGTGGCATCGTTGTGGCACTGCAGGAGGCCCAGGATGGACATGTCGTCTGCGGAATGGGAGGGGGAGTTGAAATGGTGCGCGACTGGGACGTGCAGTTGTTTATTGCGAACCGAGCGCAGGTGTTCTGCAAAGCGGTCCCCAAGCCTCCGCTCGGTTTCCCTGATGTAGAGGAGGCTACAACGGGTACAGCGGATGCAGTATATCACATTAGCAGATGTGCAGGTGAACATCTGCTTGATGTGGAAGGTCTTCTTGTGGCCTGGGTTGTGGGTGAGGGAGGAGGTGTGGGGGCAGGTGTAGCACTTCCTGCGGTAGCAGGGAAAAGTGCCGGGTGTGGTGGGGCTGTAGGGGAGTGTGGAACGGATCATCTTAATTTTGTATCGTTTAGTTGTTGTCCCATCTGTTAATGAGAACAGTTTCACTTTGTCTAATCTGTCCAGACCTGTCATTGTTTTGAACCCCTCCCAACCTCTTTTCAACCTTTCTCAACATTTTGGGTCGAGTGACCCATTCTGAGGAAGTGCGACTTGACCCAAAACTCTGATTTCTCCACACAGTTGCTGCCAGAACTGCTGAGCTTTTCCAGCAATTTCTGTTTTTGTTTCTACAATGACTAATGTCTTCTGCCAGAAGAAATCTGTTGATTAATTTGATAAATGGCTTCAGAGGATTTGTTAACACTGTTCTGTATTCAAGCAGCTTTTTTTGTTATTCAACATGGGAAAGTGGTTTAGCAAGTGTTTATCAGGTATCAACAGAGTTTCTGGCAGCCTTAAATCCAAAAGATTAATCTTCTGCCACTCCAGTGCATTTTTAGAGTATGAGATCATTATATGTTAATGTGGCTGTCCTCACCTTGGAATATTACTTAGGAACATTGGAAATAGTAGCAGGCGTTTGGCCGATCAAGCCTGTTCTACCATTCAACTTGATCATTGCTATGTTCTACATTAAAGATACTTTCCTGCATTGCTCCCACATCCTTTGATATCTTTAATATCTGGAAATCTGTTGATCTCTGTCTTGAATATACTCAATACTGATCATTTTTTTCTTTATTCATTCATGGGATGAGGGCGTCGCTGGCCAGGCAGCACTTATTGCCCATCCGTAATTGCCCAGAGGGCAGTTAAGAGTCAACCTCCTTGCTGTGAGTCTGGAGTCACATGTAGGCCAGACCAGGTAAGGGTGGCAGTTTCCTTCCCTAAAGGATATTAGTGAACCAGATGGGTTTTCCCCAACAGTTGACAATAGATTCTGGGCATCATTAGACTCTTAATTCCAGATATTTATTGAATTCAAATTCTACCATCTGCCATGGCGGGATTCGAACCTGGGTCCCCAGAACATTATCTGGGTCTCTGGATTAACGGTCCAGCAATAATACTCCAATCCTGTAGATATGAAGGCCAATTCCATTAGCTTTCTTGATTATTTTCTACACCTGTTTGTGACATTTTAAAGATGTATGTAACCGAATGCCAAATTCTCTTTGGACATCCACTGTACTTGACTTCATACCATCTATACAGTGCCCAAAGTGGTCCAAAATGGATAATGTCATACTTAGTGACATGGAACTCCATCTGCTACAATTTTGCCCATTCACTTAAGTCTATCAATTTCCCTGTGTAATTTTATGCTATTATCTACATAGACTACAATGCCACCTGACTTTGTGTCATCAGCAAATTTGGATGAATATGACTTTCTGTGCCATTATCCATTAATAAATAATGTGAATAATTGATGCCCTAACACAGATCCTTGTGGGACGCCACTGGTTGTAATCTGCCAATTTGAATACTGACCCATTATCCCTACTTTCTGTCACCTGCCACTCAATCAGTTTCTAAGCTGTGTCAGTAATTAACCCTCAGTTCCATGGGCTTCCATCTTGGTTAATAGTTTCTTATGTGGGACTCTATCAAGTCTTCTGGAAAACCATGTATAAAACAACATCCATAGACATCGGTGTCCACCATTTTAATCGCCTCTTCAAAAAATTCATCTGAGGTTTGTCAGGTATTACCTACTTGTGATGAATCCATGCTTGCTCCCCCGATTAACTGGAAATGTTTAAGGTGTTTAGTTACCTCACCCTTGATAATATACTCCAACAATTTCCCCACCGTAGATGTTAGGCTAACTGGTCTGTATTTCTCTGGTTTTCCTCTTTTGCCCTTCTTTACAGGCAGAGTGACATGCACAATTTTCCAATCCAGTGAGATGACTCCTGTATCTAGAGAATTCTGAGAGATCATAGTTAGAATGATTATAGTAATTGTGGATTTTTTTTTTCTCAGTATTCCTGTTGTTTGGTGCTTTCAAGTGATCTTTGCTGGGTGTAACCAATGGATCAGGACATAATTGTGCTTTGTTGTGATGTTCCCTCTGATTGAATAGCTAGCCAGCTTCACACTTCACTGGTGAGGATTTAGGTAGAAAGATATTCCAGAAATGCCTGCAGAATTAAAATTTGCTTTGATTGTGCCTTCATGATCTCATGATGTCCCATTGCACTCTACAGTAAGCTATTTTTGATGTATTTTTGATTCAGTTTGAACGTATCAAGATTTCAGAGACAGCATTGAGGTAATAATAAAATAACAATATTTTGGGTATGTTATTTGTTGAGGGTAAATAGCAATGTAGGATTGACAAGCATTCTGGTTATAACACTGCTTCTTCAAATAGTGTCATCTCATATTTTGTTATTTTGAGAATGTAGGCGGACCCTCGTTTAACGTCTCATCCGAGAGATCGCACTCTTTCATTACTACACCAGAGCATGAGCTTAGATTACTTAACTTTTTAAAGTGTGATTTGACTTTACAACTTTTGAATTTTTTAATATTCTAAAGTGAATCATTATCAAGGTTTCTGCTACATACCAACAATCAAAAGGTTGTGTAAATCGGCTGAAAACTCACAAGGGAATCTTTCTGTTCTTTCAGACAAGGGACCACACAGCTGAAGATTTTTACCTGTGAATATTGCAATAAAGTATTTAAATTTAAGCATTCACTTCAAGCTCACCTCAGAATTCATACCAATGAAAAACCTTACAAATGTTCACAATGTGACTATGCCAGCACCATCAAGGCGAACCTTATTGTCCACATGCGTAAACACACGGGAGAAAAGTTCAGCTGTGACTACTGTGCCTTTACCTGCCTCAGCAAAGGGCACCTGAAAGTACATATTGAGCGTGTGCACAAAAAGATCAAGCAGCATTGCCGATTCTGTAAAAAGAAATACTCTGATGTCAAGAACTTACTCAAGCACATCCACGAGAGCCATGACATGGATGAAGAGAAAGTCAAAGAGGTCTATGATGAGCTGCGCCTGCTAACGAGGGAGGGCAAACGGCAACTGCTGTATGATTGCCATGTGTGTGAGCGTAAGTTCAAAAATGAATCAGACCGTGATCGGCATATGCTGGTCCATGGCGATGACCGCCCATTTGCCTGTGAGCTCTGTGATCATGGTGCCACAAAATACCATTCACTGGAGGCACATGTTCGCAAGCATAAATTTATCTACATTTGTTCAGTGTGCACAAAGAAATTTGTCAGCTCTGTCAAGTTAAAATGTCATGTCAAGGATGCTCACAGCGACTTGGGGGAGGATTCTGTGTTCAATGACTCCATTAATCAGAGCTTCTATCTTTTGGAGTCAGGAGGTGACATTCAGCCGGAGGCCTTGGAGGATGCTGTTGATAGTACAAACTTCAGTGGCTGTGACCAAGATGTACATGGGCACCAAGTTCTTGTAGAACTTGAAAATGAAGGTGCAAACATTCCCATTCAGACTCTTGCTCAACAAGAAGAAATTATGCAGGTCCATTCGGAGAATGTTGACAATCCTTCAGATGGTCCCAAGGCCATCCAACATGAAGAAGTTTCTTTGGATGAAAGCAACATGCCATCAAAGAATGAGCATAGGTCTGTGGATGAGTGTAAGGGTGAAATCTTGCCAGCTTTACCTCTCAGCAGTGACACTGTGGTAGATTCTGAAAGCACAAACCATCGGTCTAGTTCCACAGAGCAGGATGGTACTGATTCCCTCAAAGAGTATGAATCTTGTGTTGTTGAAAATGAAAACTCATTTGAAATGGTCCAGCTTGATGGGGCTAAAGATTTGTGCAATTCAACTGGTACTCATTTGACTTTTGAGAAAATTCCGTCAAGAGCAGAAGCTCAAAAGGATAGTGTAGATCTTGGAGCCTTCCAGCAAGTACTTGACAGCTTGCAGAAGAGACAACTGAATGTCAGTCTTTTTGAAAAGATCAGGAAGGTCTATGGTGATCTGGAATGTGGATACTGTGGTAAGAAATAATCTAAATGATATTGTGAAATTTATCTAATGAAAGCATCTTTCACATATAATAGCGAATTTATATCTGTTGCAAAATTCTTTTTTTCTAAGGGAAGAATTGTAACCATCTTGGCTGTCATATTGTGTTTTTTTCACCTGGTGTACAATTGGAAAAATAAGTTCTACTCTAGTATGGGATAAAACTTCTGTTCTCATTGAGACTTGGAGTTACAGCAAACCTTTTATTAACCGGCACCTATGGGACCAGGAGTGTGCCAGTTAATCAAATATTCCTGATAATCAAGAAGTCCACATAATCAATGTAAAAATATACTCTAAGTGATAAAAAGTAATGCGCGGAAAATACACATCACTGTTATACTTTATTTATGGCATAAATTACTTAAATAATAATGCAACTTTGCCTTAAATAAAACTCGATTGCAGAGAACCTTCTTGCTCTTACCCCCAACTGACTATTCGGACATCGTGGTAGATCATAATATTTGAGGAGAAAAGGACTTGAAATTGAGTCAACTGTTGATATTTCGTGTGGCCATTCAATTGAACAAGAATATTTACATTGAGGCAAATAATTGGATATAATAATACAGTAAACTACATGGTATTTGAGGTCTATAATTTTTGCCGGTTTATTGAGATTGCTGGTTCTTAAGGTGCCGGATAAAACAAAATTTGCTGTACTTAATACAGTGATTTATTGTCTTGTTGCGTCTCAAAATTTCCATTAATGTAAGCGGACACTAAATAATCTCAGCAGCAACTTTGAGTTTTGGATGTAAAAGTGCGAAATCTGATTGTTCAAAACAGCTATACAGAGGTTATTCTGTCTAAAAAGGCAAAATGGGAAAAAATATCCTAGTGGGCCAAAGGTTTGAACTCAAAGAATAAATGGGAAAACTTCTTAGACAGGTTTTCTGACAATAAGATTGAAATGCTGACAGATCTGAGTTCAGGTGAGAGTGAGTTAAAATCTGATCTTTAGTTTCTTCTCTTTTACAAGTAAGAAAAAGAAAGAGAGAGAGATGCAGACTTTAGCTTTCTGCTGCAAGATTTATGAGGTCTCTTTTACCCCTGACAGGCCCAGACGTTTCTGGAAAACTGCAACTAACTCCAGAAGGATGTTGCTAGGTGAACTAGCTGCACAAAGGCCAGTATCCCATCACCAAATCACTCTTCATTTACATGTACATAGTACATTGGCTCTGGCCAGCCAGCTCAGAGCCAGTCCCTACAGAGAAGAGACTCTCTGACTCTCCAATTTATATCTGTCAGCCAGGGCTCCCAGATTAGCCCAGATTAACAGCCCCAGTCAGAGATCCCATTCTCAATGAGATCTACCTGGCCATCATTCCAATCACTACATTCCGCATCCCCCCTATCCTACCCCACCAAATCTGGGGATGTAGGCCTGTTCTTTGTCTTGTAGCTTTTCCTGGGACGTTTTCGCCCAAGGTCTGGTTCCTTCGACTCTGACTTGGACACAGGTGGCATGTACCGGACCGTAGCCCATCTCTTGCACCAGGAGCGTCTCGGGAGAGATTCCTCCTCTTCTTCAGCCAGTAATGGTATTGAGGCTGCATCCATTCCGGACTCTGAGGTTTCTTTGATGCTGTTCTGAGGGGCCAGGTATGTTTTGCTCTTTCTCCGTTTCCGAGGTAGCAGCTTTCGTGTGATCCACATGTTTGTTCAGAACCACCTCTCCTACTTGAATTTTGTATGTCATGATACCTGACCTCATGTTTACCTCGTCTCATACCCATGCAGGGCCATTTCTGTGGTTTCGGCACCAAACTTTGTCCCCTGAAGTAAACTGTCTCTCTCGCTTAGAGGAGGCATGTGGCCAGCATTGGAGTTTCACTCAACCCCATTCCCCCTACCACCCACAAGGTCTGGAAATATCACGTTTAACCTTGTGCAGAGTCTGCTCTCTATCAACAACTCTTCTGTAGCTATCCCCGTAGTTGCGTGAGGTGTGGTCCTATCATCAAACAGAACCGGGACAGTTTTTGGTATCGATTGAAGATGTAGGCTGCTTCTTTAAGCCTGCCTTCAACGTTTGGAATGCTCTTCCCACCAGACCATTGGATGATGAATGGTACGGAGCTGTCCAAACATGCCGAATGCCATTGGACTTTGGGAAATAAACAAAATCCCTGCTGGTAACTGACATCCCATTGTCCGTGACCAATACTTCCAGGAATCTGTGTATCATTAATGATGCTCGCAGCTTTTCAGTCGTCATCTCTGAGTTTGCCGTTTGAACTCTATGCACGCCCAACCACTTTGAATGGGCTTCCGCAATGACCAAAAACATTGGGCCCATTAAACGGCTGGCATAGTCAGCGTGTAACCGAGTCCAGGACTCCCAGCCATTTCTCACAAATTGGGGAGCTGCTGTCTATAATTTTTATCCTCGTAGGCACTCTGGGCATTGACCAACAAACACAACTATGTTGGCATTCAATCCTGGCCACCAGACATAACTACTTGACAGCATTTTAATTTTGGAAACCCCTAGATGTTCCTGGTGGAGTTCAGCCAGTATCTGGTGGCGGTCTTTACTTGGAACAATCACTCTTGCTCCCTGTAGTTATGATACTTGATGAAGGAATGGCGCTCTGTAAGCTTGTGATTTGAAATAAACCTGATGGATTATAACCTGGTGTTGTGTGACTTCTGAATTTGTCCTCCCCAGTCCAACACTGGCACCTCCACCCTGTAGTTATATGCCATTCTCTACGGTGATCTGTTTCTGTTTCAGTTTCAGTTCCGGTTGTGATGGCCTTTTTGTTTCCCCAATCGCCACTAGCTGTTTTAGTTTTGCCAGGACAGGATCCGTTTGTGTCTATAGTCAGATATTGTCAGCAGTGACCAGAAGGGTGTCTAGAAAGTTTAAAACCAGAACAGACTCTTCCAGGGGAGGCAGCACCCACCAGTGGTATCTGCCCATGGGAAATAGCTCAAGGCATCTGCATTTGCAACATGGCCTCCTGGATGGTGTTCTGACTTGTAATTCCACGCACTGAGGATAGTGGCTCACTGCTGAATTCAACCAGAAGCGATGGGCAACACGAACTTGTCTTCTTTAAGTAGTTCGAGCAGGGGTTTGTAGTCCGTTACTATTACAAATTTATATCTGCAACTAGCTCATATCAAAGATGACCGTCAAACTTTCTTTCTCTATGTGGGCATATTTGCGTTTGCCGCCAACCAAATTCGGAAGGTGTGTGCTAACATTCCTCTTTGTTGAACTCATCACTTTGGTGAACCGACACTATGTTAATACCGTATGGGAAGCATCGCATGTCAGCACCAACTCTCACTTCGTATTGTAGTGGGCCAACACCTTGGATGACAATAGCTGTTTTTATTTTTACTTTCCTAAAGGCTACTTCTTAGCTACGTGACCATTTCCAAGGCTATTGCAGGTGTAATGGTGCCATGATGGCGGCTGGGCTATGAATGAATTTTCTGTAATAATTCACCAACCCAAGGAAAGACCTAAGCTCCGGTACAGACGTGGGAACCAGGGCACCTTTGATCACCCTCATTTTATCTTCCAATGGCTGTAACCCAGTTGTGTTAATTTTGTAGCCCAAGTAAGTCACCTGGAGTGCCTGGAACACCACATTTTTCCCCTCTAAGGCATATGCCTGTCTGGGAGAAATGTTTAAGCTGAGAAATGTCCCAGTTCTCCGAGTGCTCTTTATTGGTCTTCCTGGTTATTGGCACATCTTCAGATAAATAGCAACCCAAGGGTAGACCTTGTAAAATGTTCTCCATCGTCCACTGGAAAAAAGCAGAGGCTGATGACACTGCAAATGGCGGTCTTGTACATTGGTACAAAGCCTTATGGGTATTAATTGTGGCATACCTCTTAGGACCCCTCATCTAGTTGCGATTGCGGGTATGCATGGCTCATGTCCAGCTTCATGAAGGACAGCCCTCCCACCAGTTTTGCGTACAAGCCTTCTATGTGAGGGATTGGGTATCTATCCAGCTGCCAGAAACAGTTTACCATGTGCTTAAGATCCACACAAAGGCAAACTGATCTGTCAGGCTTCACAATTGGTATGACCAATGCTGTCCATTCCGCAAATTGCACTGATTTGATGACTCCTTCGCTGTCCAGCCTCTTGATTTCTGCCTTTGCTTTTGCCCACAAGGAAAATGGCACTGGGCGGGCCTTGCAGAATCACAAAATTGCTTTCTGGTCAACATGTAAGGTGGCCTTGGCTCCTTTGATACTTTCTAGACCTTCCTGGAAAGCTTTTGTGTATTTAATTAGGAGTTCACTCAGGCGGCCATTTTCTTATCGAAAATTGTTGAGCCAATCAAGGTGAATCTTTCTCAATCAATTCTGCCTCATCAAGCATGGGGGCCCCCAGCCTTTTACTACAATCGAAGGTAACTGCGCCAACTGCTTCTTATTGGATCAGTTCTGAGGAAGGGTCACCAGACCCGAAACGTTAACTCTGTTTTCTCCTTCACAGATGCTGCCAGACCTGCTGAGCTTTTCCAGCAACTATGTTTTTGCTTCCTATCGGAGACTGGACAGAAATCTTAATCTGTTACAGTTCCCTGTTGTATGTTCTCCGTCTGGCCGGGGTCTTGTGTAAACCTAGGGTTTGGAGTCCAGATTGAAACTTGTTAATGGCTGGTTCTGCAACCACTGATATAGCTGCGCAGGTATTGACCTCCAGGAGAACCAGGTGACCATTTAACCAGGCATTTATTTTGATTGGTTCTGATTTGGAGTTGCTAAGCACTTTAACTGTTCCCAATCATATATAGGTGGACCATCCAGGGTATATACTCTCCTGGATACTGGCCTATGAATTCTCTTACTGAAGCCAGGCCTCGTAGGTCTCCTTTGCAGTGTTGAGTCCATATACTGGCAACAATGGTGTGCCAGCTCAGGTCCTGAAGAACGTTTCAACCATTTTACCAAGGCTCGGCTTTGTTTTGGGGTTTTGCTGTGGGCTGGCCTAAGGTCCCTCTACTCAGGATATGCCCTGCATGAGGCTCTGCGATTACCTACACTCAGGTAGTCTTGGACAGGTGAGGGCACTTTCATTGGGATGCCCTGTAAGCATAGAAAATAGGTGCAAGAGTAGGCCATTCAGCCCTTCAAGACTGCACCACCATTCAATATGATCATGACTGATCATGCAATTTCAGTATCCCATTCCGGCTTTCTCTCCATATCCCTTGATCCCTTTAGCCGCAGGGACCTTTTGAATAAGTCTACTAACTAGCCCCAAAGCTTTCTGTAGTAAAGAATTCCACAGGTTCACAACTCTTTGACTGAAGAAATTCTTACTCATCCCAGTCCTGATGAACCTACCTCTTAATCTGTGACCCCTAGTTCTAGACTTCCCCAACATCAGGAACATACTTCCCACATCTAGCCTGTCCAGTCCCATCGGGATTTTATATGTTTCTATGAGATCACCCATCATTCTACTAAATTCCAACAGGTGTAAGTCCAGTCAACCCAGTCTTTCTTCATATGTCAGTCTTATCATCCTGGAAATCAGTGTGGTGAGCCTTTACTGGACTCCGTCAATAGTAAGTGTTCTTCCTCAGATTAGGAGACTAAAACTGCACACAATACTCAATGTGTGACCTCACAAAGGGCCTGTATGACTGCAGCAAGACATCCCTCCTCCTTTACTCAAATCCTCTCACTATGAAGGCCAGTATGCTTTCCTCACCACCTGCTGCACCTGCATGCCAACCTTCAACTCCTGTTCCACCATGACACTCAGGTCTCATTGCACCACACCTTTTCCTAAACTGCCACCATTCAGATAATGATCTGCCTTACTGTGTTTGCAACCAAAGTGGATAACCTCACATTTATCCACATCATATTGCACTTGCCCACTCAGCCAGCCTGTCCAAATCACCCTGCACCTCTTATCATCTTCCGCACAGCACGCGCTGCCACCCAGCTTAATGTTGTCTGCACACTTGGAGATATTGTATTCAATTTCTTCACCCAAATTGTTAATGTATGTTGTGATCAGCTGGGGTCCAGCAGCTTGAACTCTGCGGCACCCTACCTGCCACTCTGAAAATGACCCATTCATTTAGAACATAGAACATAGAACAATACAGCACAGAACAGGCCCTTCGGCCCTCGATGTTGCGCCGACCTGTGAACTAATCTAAGCCCATCCCCCTACACTATCCCATCATCTTCCATATGCTTATCCAAGGACTGTTTAAATGCCCCTAATGTGGCTGAGTTAACTACATTGGCAGGCAGGGCATTCCACGCCCTTACCACTCTCTGAGTAAAGAACCTGCCTCTGACATCTGTCTTAAATCTATCACCCCTCAATTGCAGCTATGCCCCCTCGTACTAGTCGACGTCATCATCCTGGGAAAAAGACTCTCACTGTCCACCCTATCTAATCCTCTGATCATTTTGTATGTCTCTATTAAATCCCCTCTTAGCCGCCTTCTCTCCAATGAGAACAGACCCAAGTCCCTCAGCCTTTCCTCATAAGACCTTCGCTCCAGACCAGGCAACATCCTGGTAAATCTCCTCTGCACCTTTTCCAATGCTTCCACATCCTTCCTGTAATGGGGCGACCAGAACTGTACGCAATATTCCAAGTGAGGCCGCACTACATTTCAACTGTGATTCCTGTCTACCAACCAGTTCTCTATTCATGTCAGTACATTATCTCTGATTCCATGAGCTTTGGTTTTCCTTACTAATCTCTTGCGTGGAACCTTGTCAAAAGCCTTTTAAACTCCAGATACACAACATCCACTTACTCACCCTTGTCCACTCCACTGGTTAAAACTTCAAAATATTCCAGAAGATTTGCCAAGCATGATTTCCCTTCAGTGAATCCGTGCTGACTTGGACTAATATTCTGATGAAGGGTCTAGGCCCGAAACGTCAAGCTTTCCTGCTCCGATGATGCTGTTTGGCCTGCTGCGTTCATCCAGCTCCACAGCTTGTTATCTCGGATTCTCCAGCATCTGCAGTGCCTATTATCTCTCTCTCCATTACAAACCCACTGACTCCCACAGCTACCTGGACTATACATCCTCACACCCCACTTCCTGTAAAGACTCCATCCCGTTCTCTCAGTTCCTCCGTCTCCATCGCACATGTTCAGATGAGTCCAACTTCGACAAGGGAGCCTCCAAAATGTCCACCTTCTTCTTCAACAGAGGATTCCCCAGCTCCGTTGTTGACAGGGTCCTCAACCAGGTCCGACCCATCTCCTGCACTTCCGCCCTCACTCCTTCTCCCACACCTGCCCATTATCCAAGGGCCCAAACATACCTTCCAGGTGAAGCAACACTTCACTTGCACTTCCCAGAATCTAGTCTTTTACATTTGCTGCTCACAAGGTGGTCTCCTCTACACTGGGGAAATGAATCGTAGACTTGGCGACAGCTTCGCAGAACATCTGCGTTCTGCTCGCAAAAAAGATCCTGAACTACCTGTTGCCTGCCATTTCATTGCATCACCCTGCTCCCTGGCCAACATCTCTGTCTGTGGCTTGCTGTAGTGTTCCAGTGAAGCCTCCTGCAATAGCGATAGGATTTCTCTTATCCTCACCTACTATCCCATCAGCATCCACATCCAGAAGATCATCAGACACCATTTCTGTCACCTCCAGCAAGATGCCACCACCAGACACATATTCCCCTCCCCTCCCTGTCCGCCTTCCGCAGGGACCAATCCCTCCAGGACACCCTGGTCCACACTTCCTTCACCCTCAACACCTCCCCACAGCCCTACGGCACCGTCCCTGTAACCGGCAAAGGTGCAACACCTGCCCATTTACCTCCTCCCTCCCCATTATCCAAGGGCCCAAACATACCTTTCAGGTGAAGCAACACTTCACCTGCACTTCCCAGACTCTAGTCGACTGCATTCACTGCTCACAATGTGGTCTCCTCTACACTGGGGAAATGAAGCGTGGACTTGGCGACCACTTTGCAGAACATCTACGTTCTGTTCGCAAGAAAGACCCTGAACTACCTGTTGCCTGTCATTTCAATGCACCACTCTGCTCCCTGGCCAACATCTCTGCCTGTGGCTTGCTGTAGTGTTCCAGTGAAGCCCAATGCAAGCTGGAGAAACAACACCTCATTTGGGGACCCTACAGCCTTCTGGACTCACTATTGAGTTCAATAATTTTAGGGCCTAAACTCTCCCATATCCCAGCCCCCCACTCCACACACCAGGCTTTGTTACCACATAGCCTGCCGTTACACACCCTTTGTTGTTAGTCACTAACGGTCCCCATTAACAACTATTCACCCTTGCAGCCTGATCGTTAGCAACTCCTTTGTCTATCCAATTATCTTTCTGTCTCTTTGGGCTCTATCCTATTGTTTACTCCCTACCTCACCCACCTCCCTATTTTCTGCATATAAACTGACGTTTTCCCAGCCACCATGAGTTCTGAGGAAGAGTCACCAGACCCGCAACGTTAACTCTGTTTTTTCCTTCACAGATGCTGCCAGACCTGCTGAGCTTTTCCAGCAACTTTGTTCTTGTTTCTGACTTGAACTGATACTGTGTCACCACTGTCAGGCTAATCAAGGGAAATTGATGGGATTAAAATCCGATAAATCCCCAGGACCTGATGCTCTGCATCCCAGAGTACTTAAGGAAGTTGCCCTCGAAATAGTGGAAGCATTGGTGATCATTTTCTACCATTCTATAGACTCTGGAAGAGTTCCAATGGACTGGAAGGTAGCTAATGTAACCCCATTTTTTAAAAAATGGAGGAAGAGAGAAAAAGGAGCCTATAATTCCAGCATCAGGCCCTGAAGATGTATCGGATTTTAATCCCATCAATTTCCCTAATACCAATCCCTGACTCATGAAGAATACCTTCAGTTTCTCCTCCACGCTTGACTGTCTGTCCTCTAGCATTTCCAGAGGGTTATTCATGCCCTCCTTAGTGAAGACAGATCCAAAGTATTTGTTCAACTGGTCTGCCATCTCTTTGTTAGCTTACATGCTCCACTTGCCGCATTTTCTAATGACAAAGCCAGTTGTAGTGCCTGTTTGAAGTCCACTTGGGCTTCACCTCGGAGATTTTTGCATGATTACATCATTAATCCCATATACCAAATGGTCCCTAGTATCTCATTCAGGGTTAACCCAAAATCACATGCCTCTGCCAGTCATTGTAACTTCTTCAAAACTCCTGGTACAGATTCCCCTGGTTCTTGAACAGTTAAATAAAACCAATAGCGTCTCAGAATTAGAGGAGGCTTGGGTCCTAATATTCTTTTACTAAATACCTCAACCCTTGAAAGGTTTTAGTGTCTGGTGCCTCAGGGAAAGTTAGGCACCTAATAACCGAAAATGCTGTGGATCTGCAAGCAGTCAGAAGGATTACTGGTGGCTTTTCATCTGCCCCAATGTCATTTGCCCAGAAAAAGTACAGTATTTTTTCCACATACTGGGCTCAGTTTTTGGCGACAGGACCAAAGTAGTCAAGCTTCCCAAATAAAGGGTTGATGCCAGAAATGCTTAGCCCAACTCAAAGATGACTGTTGTGGCAAATTTTCTTCAGAAGCGTACCATTTGCTCTCATTGCCACTGAAATAACTGCACAGCGGCTGGTATTCTGTCACCAAGTCATCCTTTTTTTCACTAGTGAATGGTACATGGGCTTTGACCAGCCAGCCCAGAGCCAGTCCCTCGAGAGAGGAGACTCTCTGAATCTCCTGTTTACATCAACCAACCAAAGGTCCCCGATTAGCCCAGGTTAACAGCCCCAATCAGGGAGATTTACCCAATCTTGTATAAAAACCGACAGAACTGCGGATGCTGTAAATCAGGAATAAAAACAAAGTTGCAGGAAAAACTCAGCAGTTCTGGCAGTATCTGTGAAGAAAAAACACAGTTAACGTTTCAGGTCCGCATGACTGAGTTCTGAGGAAGCGTCACTGGACCCGATACGTTTACTCTTTTTTTTCTTCACAGATGCTGCCAGACTGGCTGAGCTTTTCCAGCATCTTTGTTTTTGACCTAGCCTCGTTCCATTAACTGCACAAGGCAACCTTCAGTACATAGACCCCATCTATTCCAAATCAAATTTGTTAGTCATGTGAAGGCATAAAATCCAACTCTTACCTCTCTCAAAATCTTGAATTTACAAATTAATCTGACTTCTCATAAACATGACTTTTTGGCATTTCAGTTCAAAAATGTCATATCTCATGTTTTTTTAAAACCCAGAAATTGGTCCATCTTTTCTAATTCACAGTTATTTTAAAGCACTGTATATTTCTAACAATCTATTTTGAATTTTGAAAGAGGTGAGATTTTTCTGTGTGAGACAAATGTTTTTGCTTTTGCATCCAGTGTCAGCATCAAACACTCGAGTCAGATCAGTTCAAGCATGGAGGACCCTCCAAGACTGCCAATAATCAATGAATCCTTTCCAAATTTCTTTTCTGGGGTGCTCATGAATTGAAACTCGTGCTTTTGTTCCTTACATACCTACAGATTTGCATTGTATTTGAACCCTTGGATTTAACTAACTTGAAACAATTAAAAAATGTAAGTAGCAGTCTTGAAACATCATAATGTACAAGGCAGGAATTTGGATATGTATAAAGATACAGACTGAAAGTATGAATAAGCCATTTGGCATCTTGAGCCTGCTTGTAATTTGATCTGATTGTGGCCTGTACTTTCCTGTCTACCTCCCATATCGTTTGACTCCCTCGATGGAAAATAATCTAGATAATGTAAACGTAAAATACTATAGATGGTGGAGATCTGGAATAAAAACAAAATGCTGGGAAAACGCAGCAAGGCTGGAAAGTTTTGGAGTAGATTTGTAGCTCGGGTTGTGGGTGTTGAGGTTGTTGAAGTTGGTTGGCTCGCCGAGCTGGTTTCTTGTTTCGCAGACGTTTCGTTACCATGCTTGGTAACGCTTCGTCGGAGGCCGCACTGAGGATGTTACCAAGCATGGTAATGAAACATCTGCGAAACAAGAAACCAGCTCAGCAAGCCAACCAACCTCAACAAAGCCTGGAAAGTGTCAATTACATTCTTTGGAACAGAAGAGAAGTGAAAATATGATGGATTTTATGCTGTTGAATAAAGTGGCCAGAGGTCAGATGGAACAAAAGAGAAGGTTGGGGATGGATCAGCGGGATGCTGGAGATTAACTTCAAAATAGGCATTGAATGGAACAGGTAAAAGGAGTGTTGCTGATGGTGGGGGTAAAGAAACATGACAATTATTCTGAGTAGGTGTTAGCAGCAGAATAAAAGTCAACTCTGTCTGAAAGCTAAAATATGGAAACAAGGTAAAAACTGATCCTTGGCAAACAAAATCAAAATGGATGACAGCGTTCATGATTTGAATTGCATATTGAGGCCATAATGTTCTAAAGTGCCTAATTAGAAGATGAAGTGGTTTTTTTTAACCTTGGGTTGAGCTTCACTGGAACACAGCAATAGGCTGAGCATGGAAATGTGAGCAAGATGTTGAATTCAAATGGCAACTGACCGAATGTCAGAGGCAGGTTTGAGGACTAGGATGAGGGGTGCTGCATAGCAGTGACTCAGATTGCATTTGACCTGCCCTGTGTACAGGAGACCACTTTGCAAGCCACACATAAAGTAGACTAAAATTGAAAGAAATACACATAACCACTGCTATGCCTGAAAGGAGTGTTTGGGGCCTTAAGACAGTGAGGAGAGACAAGGTAAAAGAGGTGTTACACTTCACTGGATTGTATGGGAATGTGCAACATTAGAGAAGATGAGGTGTGAGGTGATAGAATAAAGATACATGGGAAATAAAAGCAGGACTAGGTCCTTGATCCTGCTGTGCCATTTAACTAGATCGTGGTTGAACTTTTTAAAATTTAGTCATTGGATGAGGGTGATGCTTGTTGGGTTAGTGTATGTTGCCCAAGCATAGTGGCTCTTGAAAAAATGGTGATGCCATGGGTTATAAGGCTATGAACTACGTGTGGGAAATGAGATTTAAATGGTTAGGTACTCAGTTTTGACTAATGCCATTGAATGTCAAAAACAATGGTTAGATTCTCTCTTGTGGGAGGTGGTCATTGCCTGGCATTTGTGTGGTGAGAATGTTACTTGTCACTTTTCAGCCCAAACCTGAATATTGGCCAGGTCTTGTTACATTGTTGCAACAATGCATCATCTAGTTGCATACTGCTTCAGTATCTGAGGAGTTGCAAGTGGTCCTGAACATTGTGCAATCATCGGCGATCATCCCCACTTCTGACTTTATGGTGGAGGGAAGGTCATTTGATGAAACAGCTGAAGATGGTTGAATCTAGGATACTACGCTCTGCCACATTATCTCTAAATCCCTTGATATATTTAAACTATAAAATCTATTTTATTTTTAGTTGAGCATACTTAATGACTGAACCTTCACAACCCTTTGAGACACAGATTTCCAAAGATTTATCAGCTTCCAAGTGAAGAAATTCCTTCTTGTCTGGGTCATAAACGTCTCACAAAAAGTAGGCCAATGTCTTCAGTTTCTAGTCCAACACCTTCCAAGATGTGGGAATATCCTTCTTGTCTCTACCCTCTTGGGTACTTTGAGAAGAAAAGAGCACTCTAAGCGAATATGGAAACGCATGGGGTGGAAATAAGGAAAACCCTGTTGCAGTTCTGGAAGGATTGTGAAGAGATAAGAGGAGAAATACATGAAATAGGTTGTACACACTTGAGAGCCCTGTCAACCATAATAAGGTGGTTGGAGTCCTCAGTTGAAGAGAAAAAGGGTATTGGAAGTGCCATTGTGAAAGAGATCATCATCAGAAAAGATGAAACAGAGATTGACAAAATTCTGGCAAATGGACTTGATTAATTTAGGATATCTGGTTGGCATGGATGAAGGGTCTGTTTCCATGCTGTACACCTCTGTGACTAATCCCAAAAGGATTTTTATTTGCCCAATGTGCACTTGACCTCCTTGCAAGATTTCCCAAAATCCAATACAAAAGGGTATCCTACATTTCCCAAGAACTCCAGCAGCTTTAGACTTTATCCTACCAGGTCAATGAAAAAAAATTAAACTGACCTAAGAAGAAATGTGCAAGTGACAATTGACCATCAGGTGGCACCATTACAATATATTCAACGATCCAACATTTCCTTTTAACATTTCTCTGCTTGACATTGTCTTGCTATGCTCCGCACGCATGATCGGTTCTTCATTGTCAGGATTATTAGATCTGTAGTAGAATGGAAGACAGATTACTTCTGAATAATCTATCTTTGTAAAATAATTTAATATCTAGTTTATTTATTACAGCAATCCTATTTCATGAGATTCCATGCCAGACGATTCAATATCTTCATTAAGTGATATGCTAGTGAAGATAAATGCAGCAGCAGTGAACAAACTTGTCACTTGAAACCCATGTCAAAACATTATGGTACTGGATATTTAATACTGTGGAATACCAGCATGTAGAAATGTATTCACCATTGCCCACAAATGTGTTCTGATCACAGGCTACATGGCTGATCTGTAGATATTTTTAATATATTTTCCAAGGGAAGAGGATTAAAATCATTGAGAGAACATCTACTTCTGGTAATCCTGTGTACAGGTTTTGTTCTTTATTTAAAGAAGTCTATACTGGCATTTGAGGTAAATAGATATTTGAGATATCCTGGAGTTGAGGGCTGTGCAAATCTGGCAAGAAGAATTGTTGATGCCTGGAGCAGGTTAGCCACGATCTTATTGAATGGTGAGATAAGCTTGAAGGGCTGAGTGGCCTACTGCTCTTTTTTCTTATGTACTTATATTCTTATGTTCTTATGGGATATATAGGAATGTAGAGTTGAGGTTAAAATCAGATTAACTATTATCCTGGAGAGCCGAACAGCCTTTTCTTGTTTCTTGTTCACATATTTATTGGTTCTTGTCTTCGTATGCCCTGTGCTGCTCACAACAGCTGGTTTTGGTGTGACTCTTTGGGCTGAGAAGAATGTAGAGGCTATGGCTATGAGCTTCAAATAGATAGGAGAATAACCTGAATACTTTGTTTAAAAGAAACTACTTATCTTCTCCTATAACTTATTACACACTTGGGTTTCAAAATCCTGCCCACCATATCCGACAGATCTTATTTTTGCCAAGGTCAGCGAGAAAGGTGATGGGAAATGACTCCCGTGTGTCAGAAACCCAAGTTCAACAAGGCTGTTCAAACAGACCTGTTTTTGTTGGAGCAGAGACCTTATCCTGTAGTATGGGATTTAAGAATCTTTAGAGAAGCTGCAAATGCTCCAGAAAGGAGTATAAATTCTGTAGACAATCAAGTTGCTGAATTAATCCAATAATAATTTTAAAATGATTTTAAAGTTGTTTAAATGACCAGCCCTTTCAAAACTGAAAATCAAACTGCCTCCTTATGTGTGGTACAATAGAGAAAATATGTTCTAATAGTTTCATCAGTTGTTTAATGATATAACTCTAAGTACTACTATTGTGTTTTACCTTATCATAGTGGAGAGTTATAAGTTCTGTATGTTTTAAAATTCACATCACCCCTTTTACTTGTTAGAAACATGGTGAGATAACTCATTTTTCTGATTCTGCTTTATGCATGCCTGCTTTTCACTGTTTGCTGAGTAAATGAGCACTTTTGTCACTATCAAATTCAGCTATGTACAGTAAATGGTAACTATCTTACAATCTCTTATCAGCGACCTTCCCACCAGCTAATCCAGGAATAGTATTAATGTTCACTTAGGCACAGATTAATCAAAAACAGTTGACGTGAATTTAATGAAAGCAAATGTGGCAAAGATGTTTGAGTATAAATTCAGGGAGATTATGCTGGAACTGCCTAAAGTGCGATTTCAGCTGCGGCTAGAGTAATATGTAGAATTTTGATGACCACATTGAAGGAAGGATTTGATTGCACTAGAGAAGGTTGAGAAGGCAAGTTGCTAGGACTGGAGATTTTGAGGAATGATGTAAATTTAGATAGACTGCTGTTGTTTTCTTTGGAACAGAGAAAGCTTGGGGAAGATTTAATTGACGTGTACAAAGTTATAATAAGCAAAAATAGACAGGAGGCACCTATTCCCTTAGCAAAGATATTAATAACTGGGGGAATAAATTTAAAGTAATTAGTGGACAGATTAGATGAATCATTTTTTGCTAAGAAAATCTGGGACGTGGAATTCATTGCATGAAAGGGTGGAAACACAGAAAACCTCAACACACTAAAAAAATTACCTACATATGCTCTTGAAGTGCCATAATCTACATGGATACAAACCAAGACTTATAAAGTAAGATCAGCTAATCTAGTAAAAGCCCTCGGTATGTAAGTAACTTTCAACTTCAGCATAGTGGACCACAGTCAATATAGGATTCACTGCCCAGTTTAAACCATATACTCTTTCCTAAAACATAACCTAATAGTAGTAGAAATATTATGTTATTAATGAACTGTACTTAAAGTTACAGCATAGAAATGAGCCATTTGACCAAGCCACTGCATGTTAATTTTTGGCTATCATGTCATAAAGTAATTTTTGACACAGAAGAGGGAATTTTGGCCCATCAAGTCAATAGTGGCTTCTTACATAGTATTTCATTCAGCTCCACTCCATGTGTTTGACCTCTGTAGCCCTGTGACTTTACTTCATTTTCCATTCCACTTCCTTTTAAAATAATTAATTGTTCCCACTTCCACTACGCTTATGGGTAGCGAGTTCTGGGTAATTATCACTGGCTGAGTAAAATGATCTTCCTCCCATTCTCCTTGTATTTCTTCTCAGAATCTTAAGTCTGTGAACACAGCTCTTGTGCCGCAAGCTAAAGAGAAGAAAAATTTTTATTTGTCCACCTTACCTAAGCCTATCATAATCTGCAGACCTCTATCAAATTTCTCTCAAACATCTGGTACATTTCTTCTGCATTTTCTCAAGGACTTTACACTTTTTCTACAGCGCAAACAGTCCAATCATATGTACATTCTTTATTCAAGTTTATCTTTCCTTTCATGCACATATACAGTCAAATCATGAACATTGCCCTCAATCTTACTTTTCATCAATGTCCTCATCAAGTTTCATGGAGGGTTTCTCTCCTTGAGGCCTAGTGAGTTCCATTGTTATATCTTCCTAAACCCATCTCATTAACTATCTTGCCCCTAAGATGCCCCTCTTGTCTGATTATACATCTATTCTACCACTTACCCTACCTCAAACAACTTGTCGCTGCCAGGATATCCTGGAATAGATCACCATCCTTGGCAACAGAACCATCTTTAAATGCACATTGTGTAACGAGGCACACGCTGTTATCCTGGAGCTGCCCTGCACAGTTCCTAATATTAGATAGTGGCAAGAAGAAATTGCCACCCAACTTTACTGGCAAGGCCCTGGAGGGGCCACACATCAGACTACGCCAGCTTGTCCTTTATTACCTGCCTCTTTGTGATTCCAGAGGGTAACAACTCACAATAGGACAGAAAGAGTAAAGGCTGGTGATTCAGGTCCTCGCCTCTTATGTGGAGAACACCCTGACTCTGTGTGCCTGAGCAGCTGACTGAAAAATCTTGTCAAAGCTCCTGGACTTGCAGGCTGCCCTTAACTTACTGTGCCGGGACCCCTGCCCAAAGGTTATGTCCTTTCACTTGACTGAAGCCACTGACAACTGTGTCAAGCTCCTGGCTTTGTGACTGTGCTAAGTGACACAACAATACAACAATGCTGTGATCCTCAAATCCCCCAGTATCTCTTGAGGAAGCAAAGCATGAGGAAGGCAATGCAAAACAGGGATGCTGTTCACATCCAAGTAGGCACAAAGCAAGCGAGCACTAAGAGAGCAAATGAATAGCTTGGAATTGCAGCCTAAGCGCATGTCCCTGAGTACAAAATGTTTTACTGCAGCATTACAATGATACTTGCTTTGGCAACCCAAGATGAAATATTGAAGTAAAGAAGCCATTAAGGTTCTTAGAAGCTGGACATGTCCATGCTGATATAAGTGGATGTGGGGTGCACGTGGCCAGTGCCCATGGAGCATACTGTGAGATATTGGTTCCTGGCGTGCAACATGGAAGTCCTTTGGAGCAAGCGGCCAGTTGAAGTTGCCAGGTACCTGTTCTGCCTTCCATGTTGAGAATTCTCATCTAGTTTGCTTACAGCGGTGGTACATTTGGTAGTTGCATGTATTAATAAGGTGAAATGTACAATTAATAAAGCTGCTGGAAAGCAGTAATTTCTTTACTAGACTACTCACTGGCACATAGCGAGAATCCTTCCTTGATGCGCAGGATGTTGTGAAAAGATACAGCATATTGTTTCCAACGTCAAGATAGGTCTCACTGAACTTCTTGTGCAATTCTGCCACATTTCTCACCATAACCTACATTGTTCAGACCCATATAAGATTCTGACAATTGAAATAATTTATCCCTTAATCACTAACCCTAGAAACAAATCACAGGAAATACTTTACCTAAATTTGAGTTAATTGAAAACGCATAGAATCATACAGAACAGAAGAGGCCATTCAGCCCATTGAGTCTGTACTAATCAAAATTTACACACTTTCCAGCAATTGGCCTATACTTGAATGTTGTGACTGTTGTTTTTACAGCTTTTTATCCTGAAATTTCTTGAAATATTTATTTCTTGCCATTTCCCTATCCCAATGAATTCATGGAAAAACCATAAAAACAGAAATAAACCATTCAGTCCAATTTATCTGTGCAAGCAGAGAAAGAAAATGTTTTATACTAAAAAATAACTAGCTATGCATTCTAATACCAAGTGTTATCACCTGGTCCGTGACCTTGCAGGTTACAGCACTGCAAGTAGAGGTCCAGGTACCTTTTTAAATTTGAGAATTGAGGATATCTCCTCTACCGCTAAACCAGGCAGCGAATTCCAGAAACCCACCGCATTCTAGGTGAAAATGCATTTCCTCACGTCTGTTCTCGACCTCCTATCAATCATAAATCTGTATCCCCTGGTAGTTGAAAGGAAACCATTTTTTTCTATCCATTCCATCTAGGCCCCTCATAATTTTATGCATATCAATTGAGTCACCCCTTAACCTCATTTGTTTACAGGAAAATAATCCTAAATTGTTGAATCTATCATCATTGCTGCAGTTTTCAATCTCTGACAACATTCCTGTAAATCTCTTCTATACTCTTATCTTCCTTCCTGTGATGCAGTATACCAAAGCAGTTTACAAATTTCAGCTGTCACCTAACTAGCATTTTTCACAGTTCCAGCTTTACATTCCAGCTATTGTATTTAATGCTTCTTCCAATGAAGGAAAGTATTCAGTTTGCTCTTTTTTAACCACTTTATCTACCTGATCTGTCTCATGCAAAAATACTTGTGGATATGCACTCCAAAAGTTTCTCATTTCTATTCCTCTCAAGATCCTTCTGCTTATGGTATACTCCCTAATTTGGTTTGTCCTGATGAGCATCATCTCTCAATTGTCTGGATTAATTTCATTTGCCACATTTCCTTAACCAAACATATTAGGCAATTTCTCACTCAAACATTTTCAATAATGTGGAGGTGCTGGTGTTGGACTGGGGTGGACAAGGTCAGAAATCACACAGCACCAGGTTATAGTCCAACAGATTTATTTGAAAACAGGTGTACTTGACTCCAAACCAAAACACAAACAGATTCTAAACAAGGCCTCACACCTAACAAGCATTGTCTGAACTAAAACGTCACCTCTTCTTTACACTGATAAAACCTTTAGTTCTGTCAAGCCAGTGACTTGAAAAGAATTCAGGGATTTACATTTACATTAAAACCTTCTAACTGATTAAAGATTTAATAGCATCTTAGATTTGTTTAGTACATCTTCATCAGTGGTGTGATGCTTTGATCTCTTACTTAAATTCTGTGTCTGATACCTGACACCTCACTAACACCTGAAGAAGGAGTGAGGCTCCGAAAGCCTTTGTTTTCAAATAAACCTGTTGGACTATAACCTGGTGTCATGTGATTTCTGACCTTTAGAATCGAAATAGTTGAAAGCTGTTCAGCCTCTCCTACTTACAACATTATCCTATTATATAATAGTTTTACTGTGCTCCGGTCTCATTTAACCACTTTGATGCATTGAAGTAACTTGGTATGAGTGTGCTGTGTGTTTGTACCATTACAAAATTACAGTTGGAAAGTTCTTGTCCGATTAGTACAGTATTTTTGATTTGTTGAGGACGTAGAAAAAGCACTGCCCACTTTGTTCCTTATTTACCAAGACTATTTTGCTGCTAATTGGTAGTGGTGTTCCATGTATCTGCTAACCTTGTCCTTCTAGATGGTAAGGAGGACTTTGGAGGGCTGAAGAGGTTGAGTTTGTCATTGTCATTTCCGGTGCCTAAATAAGGCAATGCTAATTTTGTTATAAGCCCTCTCTAATAATAGAAACCTAGCAGTGAAACACACATAATCATTAATGACATGAATGACTGAAGAATATGTGTACTTCAGACAAATGTGTTTGCAAATATTATACATTAGACCCTTGGAGCCTCCTGTTTTGCAACCAGGTTGTTTTAGCTTCTTTCGCACCTAAGAAATTGGCCAGCATTTTAGTCTTGATTATTTAATTTACAATGCTTTTTCCTCCAAAATCCTACCCTTCCCTGCCTCTTCTCTTCCCAACCTGCTCCTTATTAAAGGAAAATTATACTGGTACCAAGTCCATTATGATATGCACATTCGGACGCACACCCGGGAGCACCTGTATTACTGCTCTCAGTGCAGCTACTCCTCCATCACCAAGAACTGCCTCAAACGTCATGTCGTGCAGAAACACAGCAACATCCAGCTGAGGTGCTCATCTGAGGGATGCAGTTACATCACGGCGGACAAGTACAAGCTTCAGGCACACCAGAAAAACCATGGTGAACTGGTAAGTTCTCACACCCAATATATTATTTCTCTCTGCCAATAAGTGATGCTGTGATGGATTGGGAAATGTTACCGAAAGGAATGACAGTGGATATGCAGTGGCAAATATTCAAAGAGTGAATGTGTGAAATACAAAAATTGTTTATTCCTGTTTGGTCCAAGAGTTCAAAGAGAACGGTGGCCAAACCATGGCTTATGAGGTAGGTTATAGATTGTATTAGATGCAAAGCAGAGGCATACAAATTTGCAAGAAAAGAACAATAGACCTAAAGCTTGGGAGCAGTTTGGAAGTCAGCAAAGGAGGGCCAAGGAATTGATTAAGAAGTGGAAAATAGACTATGAGTCTAACTTGCAGGGAACATAAGAACAGACTGTAAAAGTTTCTGTTGGTATATAAAGGGAAGAACATTGGTGAAAACTAATGTAGGTCCCTTACAGTCAGAAACAGGGAAATTTATAACAGGGAATAAAGAAATGACTGACAAATCTAAATTGTTACTTCCCTTCTGTCTTTACGAATAACATATTGGACATGATGGGAACACAGGGCTTAGTGAGAAGGACAAACTGAAGCAAATCTGTATTAATAGAGAAATGCTATTGGAGAAATTGATGGGATCGAAGACTAATAAAACCCCGGGGCCTGATAGTCTGCATCCCAGAGTACTTAAGGAAATGGACCTAGAAATAGTGGTTGCCTCGGTGGTTATTTTTCAAGATTCTTTAGACTCTGGAACAGTTTCTACAAATTGGAAGTTAGCTGATGTAACCTTACTATTTAAAAACAGAGGTAGAAAGAAAGCAGGGAATTATAGACCACTGGGTCTGATATCGCAAGTGGGCAAGATGTTAGAGTTCATTATCAAGAATTTTATAGTAGACTATTTAGAAAACAGTGGAAAACAGGACATCAAACACAGTCAGCATAGATTTACAAAAGGGAAATCATGCTTGACAAATCTACTGGAATTATCTGAGAATGTGACTAATAGAGTTGATCAGGAGGCGGCAGTGGATGTAGTTTATTTGGACTTTCAGAAGGCTTTCGACAAAAGTCCAATGTTATAGATTAATGTGTAAAGCACATGGGATTTGTGGTGGTGTATGAGATGGATAGAAAATTGGTAAGCAATAGGGATACAAAAATTGGGAATAAATATGCCTTTTTCTGAATGGAAGGTAGTGACGAATGCAGTACAACATGGATTGGCACCAGGAGCCCAGCTATTCACAATATATATTAATGATTTCGAAGAGGAAACTAAATGCAGTATCTTAAAATTTGCAGGTGACACAAAGCTGGGTAGAAGGATGAGCAGTTAAGATGCAGAGATATTGTGGCATGATTTGGGCAGGCTGAGTGTATGGGCAAATGCATCTGCAGTCCTTGCTATCTCTGAATGTTTTGCCCTCAACCACTTTCTGTGGTAGAGAATGCCACAAGCTTACCACTCTCTAGCTGAAGAAATATCATCTTATCTCTGTCCTAAAAGGTTTACCCATATCCTTTTCTGGACTCTCCCACCATCAAGGACATCCTTACTGCATCTAACCTATAGTCCTGTTAAAATTTTACAGGTTTCTTTGAGAAACCCCCTCATTCTTCAAGTCCAGTGAATACAATACTCAGTGACTCAATCTCTCTTCATATGTCAGTCATGCTATCCCAGGAATCAATTTCATAAACGTTCACTGCACTCGCTCTATCTGAAGAAGGGTCTTATTTCTATGAGGAGACCAAAACAGCGCACAAGGGTCCCAACCCAAAAACATCAACTTTCCTGCTCCTCTGATGCTGCCTGGCCTGCTGTGTTCCTCTAGCTCCACACTGTATTGTCTTTGAGGCCAAAACATTCTGTGTCTTCTAGAAGGAGGTAGATATAGCTTTTATGGCTTAAAGGATAAAGGGCTACGGGGGAGATTGTGATTAAGGCATTTAACTCGATGATCAGCCGTGGTCATTTTGAATGATGGAGCAGTCTTGAGGGGTCAAGTGGCATTCACCTGCTCCTATCTTCTCTGTTTCTTTATGACCAATGAGTGCTGCTTCAAAAAGCTGGTTCCAGGATTTAGCATTAAGCAGCCAGATCTTTTCAAGTCTTGAATGAACTATCTGTAAATCTTATATTTAAACCAACCATTAAGTAAGACTATTTTTCTCAACCTCACTTACATTTGTGCTTCATTATGTGGTGATATTAAACTTTAGAAAGTGTCACCAACAGCATTGTATTCCATCTGAAAACTTTGAGTTCAATCCCCATTCCAGGACTTGAGTACATAGTTCAGGTTGACAAGGCTGTGCAATAATGAGTGGGTGTTGATTTATCAGAGGTGTAAGGGGGAAGTTGAGAAGGAGTGATTTTCACGGTAACCTCAGTTGGTGTGGGAAATGTACCTTTGCTGTTGACATCACTCTGCATCACAAAACAGCTCAACTGAGCTAGCCAATGTGAGGGAATTCTCAAATTAAACCACCTTCAGTTGTCTGTCACTAATGAGAGAACAGTTGTGTGTACCGGTAAGACTATGGCAACTTTTACCTTTCATCGTTCAGATGTGATAGAACGGGGATTTGTCCAATTGTTAAGAGACATTCTTCCAGGCATCTGGCTGACACCTGTTCCCAACAAACAAAGCTAAATACAGATTAACTTGTTACATCTGATTGCTGTTAATAGTGAAAGTTTGTTTCCTTCTTAAATCAATATAAGAATAGGGCTCTGCTTTAAAAATAATTCATTAATTGTGTAATATTTTAGAATACCTTGAGGAGGTAAAGGGAACTAAATGCATTGAAGTTTTCTTTCACGTCACTGATTTTTCACCACCAGCACAGTCACATTCAAATTCACTCATTCTGTCATCACTCCAAACTTCTGTTTGTTCAGGTTAGACTTAGTAACAGGGGAAAATGAGCACTCAAGCCAGATGATTCAGCAGTCTTTGCATCAGAACTACTATCCTTGCTCTTAATGGCATGAATTAGCTTCCTTGACCTCTATGCTGGCCAGTATTATCTTTCTAATCACTGAATTACTAAAACTATGCACTGTATTCTGAAAGAAGAAAAATACACTGATGTGTGCTACTCTGCCTAAATGTATGATTTCCACTTCACCTCAAAGCACAACTGATAATGTAACTTCCCTTTAATTTGTCAGATGTTTGTCACACCCCACTACTGGAGTAAGAACTTTCAGCAACTGGGAGAGGGAGAACTGAGGCAATTATCTGTGATCCACAACCTAACTTCAAATCCTTGGCAGTGGATCCCATCTTTCTTCCTGGAAACTGTCTGAGGCGAAATCTGTTTGAACTTTGGTCAATATTTCTCCACTTCTAAAAGCCAATGAATATAGACATAATTGATCAAGCTTTTTCTCGTACGTCAGTCCTGACATCCCAGGAATCAGTCTGGTAAACCTTCAGTGGACGCCTCTATCCTTTCTCAGATAAGGAGACCAAAACTGCACACAATATTTCAGGTGTGGTCTCTCCAAGGCCCTGGGCAATTGCAGTAAGGCATCCTTGCTCCTTAATTTAATCCTGTTGCTGTAGCAGCCTTCTTAAGATAAAGATATAGTTCTCAGGCCGAAAGGGATCAAAAGACATGGAGAATTTGGGGAGCAGGGTACTGAGTTGGATAACAAGGTGTAGAGCTGGATGAACACAGCAGGCCGAGCAGGAAAGCTGAAGTTTCAGGCCTAGACCTTTCTTCAGAAAAAAAACAACTTTTTTTTCTGAAGAAGGGTCTAGGCCCGAAACGTCAGCTTTTCCTGCTCTTCTGATGATGCTTGGCCTGCTGTGTCCATCCAGCTCTACACCTTGTTATCTCAAATTGTCCAGCATCTGCAGTTCCTACTATCTCTACTGAATTGGATAGTTAGCCGTGATTAGGTAGCTGAATGGCCTTGTGTGGCCGAGTGGCCTGCTCCAATACTGTATAGCATTTGCCTTCTGCACCGCCTGCTGCACCTGTGTGCTTATTTTCCATAACTGGTGAATGAGGACATCTGGATCTCATTGCACCTCCCCCTTTTCCAATCTATCTTCCCGTTTTTGCTACCTGACATTTATTCACATTTTACTTTATCTGCCATGCATTTGCCCACTTCCTCAATTTGTCGAAATCAGACTGAAGAATGTTTGCATCCTCCTCACAATTTTCCCTCCCACCCAGCATTGTGTTGTCTTCAAGAAAGGAGATATTACTTTTCATTCCATCATCTAAATCATTCATGATATTGTGAATAGCTGGGACCCAAGCACTGATTCCTGTACTAACCCACTACTCACTGTCTGCTCCTATTTACTCCTATTCCTATCTGCCAACCAGTTCTCTATCTATGTCACTGCTCTTTCCCCAATCCCTCACTCATTACTTTTGTATACTAATCACTTTTGTAGGACCTTTATTTGTTCTGAAAGCTCATTCTTCCGAAAGTCCAAGTAAATCACATCCGCTGACTACCCTTTTATCAACTCTACTAGTTGCATCCTTGAAAAATTCCAAAAGATTTGTCAAGTATGATTTCCCTTTTGTAAATCCATGCTGACTCTGTTCAATCCTGTCACTGTTTTCCAAGTGCTCAGTTGCTAAATCTTTTATAATGAGCTCTAGCATTTTCTCAGCTACCAATGTCAGGTAACCAGTCAATAATTCCCTGATATCTCTCGACCACCTTTTTAAAATAGTGCAATTACATTAGCTACCCTGTAATCCATAGGAACTGTTCCAAAAACTATGGAATCTTGAAAGATGACCAGCAATGCAGCCACTCTTTCTATGCTTACTTCCTTAAGCACTCAGGGATGTAGATTGTCAGACCTGGGATTTAATGGCTTTTAATCACATCAATTTCCTCAATAGTATTTCCCTAGTAATGCTGATTTCATTCAATTCGTCCATCTCAGTAGACCATGTGTTCCCCAACATTTTTGGGACACTATTTGAGTCCTTCGTTGTGAAGACAGAATCAAAATATGTATTTAATTGGTCTCATCTTTGTTCCCATTATAATGGCCCATGTTTCTGAGTAAAGGCGCCTATATTTACCTTCATTAATTCTTTTCTCTTCCTATACCTGTGTTCGCTTTTGCAATCAATTTGCATGTTCCCCACAAGCGGACTTTTGTAATCTATTTTCCCCCTCTAATCAATCTCTTTGTCTTCCTTTTCCAAAAATCTAGACTGACTGAGGGTTTTTTTAGACAATTTATATGCCACTTCCTTAGATTTAATATTATCTCTAATTTCTCTTGTTAGCCATGATTAGGCCATCTTTCACTTTTTATTTTTGTGCCAGACAGGAATGAACAATTATTGCTGTTCCTCCATGCACTCTCTAAATGTTTGCCATTGCCAATCTAGCATCATCACTTTTAAATACTGCTCCCCAATTTATCATAGCCAGCTCACAGCTTATACAGTCATAGTTTCCTTTATTTTTATTGAGGTTATAGCCTCAGAATCAACTATGTCACTCTCCATCTTGTTCCATCATTTTATGGTCACTCTTCTCCAAAGCACCATACACTGTTATATTGCCAATCATTCCTTTCTCATTACACAATACTTATTTTGGATGGCCCGTTCTTTAGATGGATGCTCAATGTATTGATCCAGATAACCAGTGTTCGTGACGGTTAGGTGATTGGTTGATGAGTTTTAAAATATTATCCCTCTAAATGGGGGCACTGTTTAAGTCAGTATTGGAGCCAGTATTGCAGTAAATGTACAGCTTAATATTTTAGACTATTTATTGAAACTACAGGTGACAGCTAAGACTTGAAAAATAATTAGTCGAATATAACACAAGAAAGTTAGCAGAACAAGTGATGTGTTACAGTTGTAGCATGGGAGAGCTGGTGGACACCAGCATGTTCACCTCAATGAACTTTGGCTCCGAGTGAGTAAACTGGAACACAAGGTTTGGACATTGCAGTGCGTCAGAGAGGGGAAGGTTACAGGGACATTTTTTCCAGGAGATATCACACTGTTTAGGCAAGGTATTTCAGAATTGGTCTGTGGTCATGGACAGGTTGCTATAACTGTGATTGAAGCTGATATGCCAATACTGGCCAAAGAGGAGGTTGTATCACACGAATGAGCTTCATCTGAACTTTGCTGAAACCAGTATTCTGGCAAGTTGTATAATTAGAGCTGCAAAGAAGGCTTTAAACTAAATTAGCAAGGAGGCAGATTCTGAAAATTAAGAGATGGCAAAGGATAGTGATAGAGCTAACAGAGATTGTAGGAACTGAAGATGCTGGAGAATCTGAGATAACAAGGTGTAGAGCTGGACGAACACAGCAAGCCAAGCAGCATCAGAGGAGCAGGAAGGCTGATGTTTCGGGCCTAGATCTGAAGAAGGGCCAGCCTTCCTGCTCCTCTGATGCTGCTTGGCCTGCTGTGTTCATCCAGCTCTACACCTTGTTATCTCAGTAGCTAGAATGTGACAGGAAGTGTCAGAACGTACAAGCATAGGAGTGCACCAGCAAATATGATTAAGTGGAGAAAAATGGATTTAAGCCAACAGAGAAGGAGGTGGATTTTGGTGAAAGAAAGTTTGAATATTCATGTGTAAAATTGAAGTAATAAGAAATTATTTGGGTAAAGACTAGTTTAGCAGGACAGAAAAAGCCAGAGAATTTAATGGTAACATTGCATCAAAGAATAAGCTATGTGCATGAAACAGTAGTTAAAATGAATCAAACCCATTTTTAGTAGAATTTGGGGAGCATCCCCATAACATGGATAAACTTTTTAAAATTCATTCTTGGGAAGTGGGTGTTACTGGCTAGGTCAGAATTTATCGCCCATCCCCATTACCCAAAAGACTGTTAAGTGTCAATTACTAAAAGTGTCATCAATATTGCCATCACTTAGCAATAACCTGCTCTCTGACACCCAGTTTGAGTGCTAGGACCACTCCGTTCCTAACCTATTGCAGCCTTGGTTCAAAAATGGACAAAAGTGTTAAATTCCAGAGGCAAGGTGAGACTGACTGCCTTTGACATCAAAGCTGCATTTGACTGAGTGTTACTCAGGGAGCCCAAGCAAAACTGGAATCAATGTCAATCAAGGGATAAACTCTATGCTGCTTAGGGTCAGACCTGGCACAAAGAAAGATGGTTGTAATTGTTACAGATCAGTCATCTCAGCTCCAAGACATCTCTGCTGGGTTTTGTCCTAGGCTGAACCATCCTCGGTTGCTTTATCAATGATCTTCCCTCTATCGTAAAGTCAGAAGATTAGACGAAGGTCTTGGTCCATGTGTGTACCTATGACAGAGGTAAAAAGAGGAATGAGGTGCTGCAAAAACATATAGAGAGCTAGGAAATATATTAAAAAGTAGGACCTCAAAGGTAAAAGTCTCAGGATTACTCCCAGTGCCACTTGCAAGCACGATCAGGAATAGGAGAATAAACGGTTGTATGTGTAGATGGAGAATAGATGTAGGAGGGAGGAATTTAGTTTCTTGAGACATTGTGGCCAATGCTGGGACCTGGAAAGCTGAATAGCTTGCATCCCAGCCAGGCCAAGACCAATATCCTCACAGGGGTGTTTGCTAGTACTGTGGAGGAAGGATGTAACTTAGAGTGACATGGAATGGCAGTCTCAATTAAAAAGGGAAACAAAATTAGAAATGAATGATAGAAAAGTAGAAAGCAAAAACGAAAGGTAAGGGAAGTGAGGGCTAGTTGCAAGTGGGGCTGTAGTACAAAAACGTTGTGTAAAAATTTCACAAAGACGAGTTTAAAGATACTAGATTTGAATGCTCAGAGCATTTTCAATAACGTAGACAAATTAACAGTGTAAATAGTGGTAAATAGGTGCTATATGGTTGCAATTACGGAGACACGGCTGTTGCATACCATAGCTGAGATCTGAAGATTGGTTGAGTGAATCTGTCTGAGTGGAGCTGGGAAGCAACAAGGTGTGTAAAACGTTACTGGGAGTTGTCTAGAGGCTTTTGAAGAGTACAGTTAAGGTATGGGATAGCATTACATGGGGAAGATAGAGGTGCATGCAACAAGAGTGCTATGGACCGGGCAAAACATATCAGGAACAACGTGGCAGATGAATTCCAGAACTGTGTACAAATTTTTTTTGGACCAGTACAATGAGGAACCAATTAGGGAACAGGTTATCCGAGCTCTGGTTTTGTGCAATGAGAAGAGGTTAATTAATAATTTTGAAGTAAGACGTTGCTCACGAAAAAAGGTTATAGAATTCTTCATTGGAATACTGTAGAAAGTGAAACTATGTTATCTGAAAGTAGGGTCCCAAATCTAAACAAAGGGAACTGTGAAGGTATGATGGACAAGTTGGATGAGACAGACTGAATAATTTCATTAAAAGGAAAGACAATGAATAAATAATGAATGCATGGATTACTTTCAGTTACACATTTCACTTGGACAAAAGAACACGAGAAGTGGCCCATTAAGCAGGTGGCTAAGAAAGGAAACTAAGGATTATATGAAATCCAAAGAGAATGTTTGGGGTGAAGGAGTAAGCGATAGGTGGAGGCAGAGCCCAGAGAGAAGGACAATTGGGCATATAAACTCTGGGCTCCATCCCTATTCATTCGCTTACTCCTACTCCACTCCCTGTCCTCAGCACATACACCACCTTTTCCTAGCTGCTAATAGTTCAGAAAAAGGGTAACTGGACTCGCAACATTAACTCTGCTTTCTCTCTACTGCTGTTGCCAGATCTACTGAGTTTCTCCTGCAATTTCAGATTTCCAGCATCCGCAGGTCCTTGTTTTATTTATATTATCCTAATCCTACGTGCTTTGATTTTTCACACTAACCTCTTCTGTGGGCTTTTATCAAAAGCATTTTGAACATCAAAATCCATCACTTCCACTGATTCTCCCCTGTGTATTTTACAAGTTAAGTCCTTAAAAAAACACTAGTAGCTTTCTCAGGCATGGTTTCCCTTTTATAAATCCATGTTGACTTTGTGTAATCCTGTTGGTACTTTCTAAGTATTCTGTAATCGTAATCTTTCTAATAGCCTGCCTAGCTGTCTTTCTCTCTTTCTGGGCCTATTCTTCACCTATTCATTTACTCCCTTCCCCCACTCCCTTCTGTCTTCAGCACATATACCATTATTTCCCAGGTACTAATGAAGAAGGGTCACCCGAAATGTTAACTCTGCTTTCTCTCCACAGATTAGAGTAATATATTGGCACGGATTGAGAGTTAGTTAGCAGATTGGAAACCAAGAGAAGGAATAAATGGGTTCTTTTCAGCGCAGAATGTGGTGACAAGTATTGTGTATAGAGATCAGGGTTTGGACCCAATTATTCACCATGTGAGTGGTGATGGAATCAAATGTAATATTTCCAATTTTGCTAATGACAAAAAACTAGGTGGGATTGTGAGTTGTGGGGAGGATGTAAAGTGGCTTCGGAACGATTTATCAAATGGGCAATTGCATGGCAAATGCAGCAAAGTGGATAAGTGTGAGGTTGTCCACTTTGGTGGGAAAAACAGAATGGCAGAGTGTTATTTAAATTGTGGTGAATTCAGAAATGCTGATATGCAAAAGGCACCAGGTGACCTTCTAAATCAGTCATTGAAAGCAGGCATGCATATTTAGCAAACCATTGGGAAGGCAAATGGTCTGTTCGCCTTCATTGCGAGAGGGTTTGAGTACAGAAGTAACAAAATCTTACTGCAGCTGTACAGGGCCTTGGTGAGACCACAGCTGGAATTGTACAGGTTTGGTCTCCTTAGCTAAGAAAAGAGAATGTTCACCAGCTAACTTCCTGGAATGGCAAGTTTGTCGTATGGGAAGGGATTGGGTTGACTGAGCCTGTATTGACTGAATTTTAGAAGAATGAGAGGGATCTCATTTCATATGAGATTCTGACAGACTAGCTGGATGCAGGTGATGTTTCCTTTGGCCAGGACTCCAGAACAAGGGGCCACATTCTCAGGATACATTGCTCGCCATTTTGGAATAATATTAGGAGTAATTTCTTCACTTACAGGGTGTGAACCTGTTGAATTCTTGACCATAGAACTCGTTGACACCTCATCGGCATACAAGGTAATTATTATCAGCAGAGAAAATGTACTGGGCAAATACAAAGGATTAAAATGCAACAAATCCCCAGGACCTGAAGACTAGCATCCTAGAATTTGAAGAGATTTGCTACCAAGATAGTGATACATTGGCAATGATTTTGTAGAATTTCCTAGATGTGGGAACAGCCCCAGAAGATTAGAACTAGGCAAATGTAACATAGCTATTTAAGCTATTCAATTAATCAGACTTCAGTCATTGGACAATGCCGGAATCTATTATTAAGGAAGTCTTAAAAATGTACTTAAAAGATGATAGTGTGGTTAAAACAAATGAACATTCATTTTTCAAAAGGAGAATCCTGTTTAGCAGATTTATTACAAATTTTCTGAGGATAAGATGGAGCCATTTGGCCCATTGAGTCTCCTCTGCATTCAATCGTGCCTAATATGTTTCTCAGTCCTTATTCTCCTGCCTTTTTCTTGTAACCCTTGATTGGCCTCCATAGCTCTCTGAAGCAATGAGTTCTACAGATTACCACCCTATAGCTGAAGAAATTCCTCCTCATGCCAGTTCTAAACAGTCGTGCCTTTACTCGGGCTGTATCCTTGGGTCCTAGTCTGTCCGTATCCACTCTACCCAGTCCTCTCAGTATTCTGTAAGTTTTAATCCGATCCCCCCTCATCTTCTAAATTCCATAAAGTACAGACTGAGAATCCTCATCTGCTCCTCATAATGACAAGCCTTTCATCTCTGGCATCATTCTTGTAAACGTCTGCTGGAACACTTCCAAGGCCAATACATCCTTCTTTAGAAAAGGGGCCCAAAACTGCTCACAATGTTCCACATGTGGTCTGACTAGAACCTTATAAAGCCCCTGCAGTACATTTCTGTCCTTGTATCTTAGCTTTCTTGAAATGAATGCTAACATTGCATTTGCCTTCCTAACTGCCAACTGCACGTTAACCTTAAGAAAACACTGGACAAGGAATCCCAAGCCACTTTGTACCTCAGATTCCTGAAGTCTTTCCTTGTTTAGAAAATAGTCTACACCTCTGTTCTTCTTACAATGTATAGCATCACACTTTATCATGTATTCCATCTACCTTTTCTTTGCCCACTCTGCTAGCCTAACTGCAGCCTCCCTACATCCTCAACAGTATTTGCCTGTACACCTATCGTTGTGCCACCTGCAAACCTAGCAACAAAACAGTCAGATCCTTTGTCCAGTTAATTAATGTTAAAGAGTCATAGAGCTGTACACCATGAAAACAGATCCTTTGGTCCAACTCGTCCACGCCTACAAGATATCCTAAATTAATCTAGTCCCATTTGCCAGCATTTGGCCCATATCTCTCTAAACCCTTCCTATTCATATACCCATCCAGATGTCTTTTAAATGTTGTAATTGTACGAGCCTCTAACTTCCTTTGGCAGCTCGTTCCATACATGCACTACCCTCTGTGTGAAAAAGTCACCCCTTAGGTCCCTTTTAAATATTTTCCCTCTCACCTTAAACTTATGCCTTCTAGTTCTGGACTCCCCCACCCTGGGTAAAAGACCTTGGCTATTCAGCCTATCCATGCCCCTCATGATTTTATAAACCTGTATAAGGTTAATGTGGACACCTGTAGAACTCCACTATTCACCAGTTGCTATTCTGAAAAAGATACCCTATCCCTACTATCTGCCTTTTGCCAGTCAGCCAAGGCTGTATCGATGGCAGCACCTTGTCCCTTACACCATGAACTCTTGTTTTATCTAGCAGCCTCCTGTGTGGGGCTTTGTCAAAAGCCTTCTGGAAATCTAAATAGATCACGACCACTAACTCTCGTTTGTTTCACTTGCTTGTTACCTCCTTAAAGGATTCTAACAGATTTGTCGGGCTTAACCTCCTCTTGGTGAAGCCATGCTGACTTAGCCCTATTTTACCATGCACTTCCAAGTACTCTGCAATCTCATTCTCATAATGGACTTACCAACAATTGACATCAAGCTAACAGGCTTATAGTTTCTTGTCTTCTGCTTCCCATCCAAAACAGTGGTGTTATATTAGCCATTTTCTAGTCCTCTGGGACCTTTCCTGGCTCCATGATTCCAGAAAGATCACCACCAATGTCTCTACAATTTCCTCGGCCATCTTCTTCAGAATTCTGGTGTGTAGTCCATCTTGTTCAGGTGACTTATTCACCTTTAGACCTTTCAGCTTCTGTGGTATCTTCTCCTTAGCGATGACCACTACATACACCTCTGCCCTTGACTGTCTTGAAGTTCTGAGTGTAACAATACCATAGATGTAGGATTTAGTAAACCTGCTGCACAAAGGATGAACACATATGATAATGCCTCAAGAAAATGAGAGTGTTCTATCAACACGTGTAGAGAATTGGTTTACAGACAAGAAGCAGAAATTAGGAACAGATGGGCTATTTTTAAGTTGGCGGTCTGTGACTTTGGAATGCTACAAGGATTGATGACACGAAGATTGGGGGAGTAGCAGAAAGCATAGGGGATTGTCAAAGAATACAGGAGAATATAGATAGACTGGAGAGTTGGGCGGAGAAGTGGCAGATGGAGTTCAATCCGGGCAAGTGTGAGGTGATGCATTTTGGGAGGTCTAATTCTAGAGCAAACTATACTGTAAACGGAAGAGCCTTGGGAAAAGTTGATGAGCAGAGAGATCTGGGAGTTCAGGTCCATTGTACCCTGAAGGTGGCTGCACAGGTGGATAGAGTGGTCAAGAAGGCATATGGTATGCTTGCCTTCATCGGACGGGATATTGAGTATAAGAGCTGGCAGGTCATGTTAAAATTGTACAAGACTTTGGTTCGGCCGCATTTAGAATACTGTGTACAGTTCTGGTCGCCACATTACCAAAAGGATGTGGAAGCTTTGGAGAGGGTACAGAGAAGGTTTACGAGGATGTTGCCTGGTATGGAAGGTGCTAGCTATGAAGAGAGGTTGAGTAGGTTAGGATTGTTTTCATTAGAAAAAAGGAGATTGAGGGGGGACCTGATTGAGGTCTTCAAAATCATGAAGGGTATAGACAGGGTTGATAGAGATAAGCTTTTTCCCAGGGTGAGGGATTCAATAACGAGGGGTCAGAGGAGAAAAGTTTAAGGGGGATACACGGGGAAAGTACTTTACACAGAGGGTAGTAGGTGCCTGGAACGCGTTGCCAGCCCAGGTAGCAGAGGCAGGCACGGTAGATTCATTTAAGGTGCGTCTGGACAGATGCATGAGTAGGTGGGGAGCAGAGGGATACAGATCCTTAGGAATTGGGCGATAGGTTTAGACAGTGGATTTGGATCGGCACAGGCTTGGAGGGCCAAAGGGCCTGTTCCTGGGCTGTACGTTTTCTTTGTTCTTTGATTCGTGCTGGGGCCTCAGCTTTTTGAAATCCATACTAATGACTTAGATGAAGAGACAGAGGGTAATGTATCTAAGTTTGCTGATGATAGAAAGCCATGTGGTAATGTGAGTTATGAGGAAGATACAAAAGATTACAAAGAGATATATACATATATGTGTTAACTGAATGGCCATTGAGATAGTAGATGACATATATGTGAAGAAGTAAGAAGGTACTTTGGTTGTGAGAATAAAGGGAAGAATGTTTGCTTTTGCACTCTTTCCAATATGTTCACTTCCTTCCTATAATATGGCACCCAGAACTGTACTCAATACTCCAGCAGAGATCTAGCAAGTGTCTTATATTTGTTTTCAATTGTGAGCTGTCGCTGTATTGCCTCCAATGTCAGTGTGAAACTTGTGGATGTTGATGTTCAGAGAGATTTGATTGTACTCATTACAATACACTAACATACAAGTACAACAAGCAACTAATTGAGCCTTTATTGCAAGAGGATTGAAGGATAAAGAATTATTGCTGTGAAAAGGAAATGCTTTCAAAATTTCTTGCACTCAACAGGAAAGATGCAAGAATGTGAAATTTCATAGGGAGTGACACCTTATACTACAGTATAAATGTAGAATACAACCAAATCTCTCTGAACATCAACATTTATAAGTCTCATTTCTTTTTTAAAAAGAATCTGCCCTTTATTCCCAGGGACTGGGAGGGAATCAGTGACTCATGGTAATGCCACTGGAGTAGTAATCTAATTTCTGATTTCTGAAGAAGGGTCTAGGCCCGAAACGTCAGCTTTCCTGCTCTTCTGATGCGGCTTGGCCTGCTGTGTTCATCCAGCTCTGCACCTTGTTATCTCAGATTCTCCAGCAGCTGCAGGTCCGACTATCTCTGATCCAGGTTCATGTTGTTCTGGGCACATGGGCTTGATTCCCACTATGGCATATGGAAAAGCTAGCCCAATATTGACCTATTTAACCACTATTAGTAGTTGTTCAAAAACAATCTAGTTTATTAATGTCCTTCAGGGAAGGAAATCTGCCATTCTTACATAGTCTAACCTAGATATAAATCCAGATCCACAGCGATTTGGTTGACTCTTAACTGCCCTCTGGGCAATTAGAGATAAGCAATAAATGCTGGCTTAGTCAGCAATGTCCACATACCATCCATATTTTGGTCTCCATATTTAATGAAGGATGTACTGACATTGGAGGCAGTACGGTGAAAGCCCACAATTGAAAACAAATATAAGACACTTGTTAGATCTCTGCTGGAGTATGGAGTACATTTCTGGGTGCCATATTATAGGAAGGAAATGAATATATTGGAAAGAGTGCAAAAGCAATTTACAAGAATGATTTCAGAAATTAGAAATTCCATTAATCGGGATAGATTGACTCTGCTCCTTGGAGTTAGAGGTGCAGAAAAAATGGTAGGAGTTTCCAAAATCATAAGAGGGGTGGTAAAGTAGACAGGCAGAAAGTGTTTCTTCTTGTAAAAAGATCAAGAACCAGAAGGCACAGATTTAATGTGATTTACAAATGAAGCAAATGCGAGGTGAGAACATTTTTTTCACACAGCAGGAAGTGAGGGTATGGAGTGTGCTGCCTGGAAATATCGTGGACACAGGTTCAATTGATGCATCCAAGAGAGTATTGGATGATTATTTGAATAGAAATAGTGTGCAAGAGTATGCAAAAGTTTGGAAGTGCGTAATGGTGTTCATTTGAAGAACCACACAGATGTGATGAACTGGATGGCTTCCTACTGCACCACAACGTTTCTGTGATTCTTTGTGGTCCCTTGAATGAGGGGGTTGTCCTGTGATGAGAGGCTATGTCAACTAGCTGTATATTCTTTGAAAATCAGAAGAATGAAAGATAATTTTGTTAATATATTCAAGATTATGAAAGGGCCTGAAGGATAGATACCGAGATGTTGTTTCCTTATTGGGGAATCAACAACAAGGAGGCACAGTTTCAAGATAAAATTCTGATCATTTAGAACTGAGGTAAGGAGAAATTACTTCAATCAAACGGTTGTGATTGTTTGGAATTCTCTACACCAGAGTGTCTTGGATTTGTCATTATCTGATATATTTATTTAATGCTGAGACAGAAAGATAATTGAGAAAATTAAGGGATATGAGAAGCCGGTGTGAAATTGGAGTTGAGATCCATGTTAACCATGTTCACATTGAATGGCAGAGCAGGCTTGACAGTATGCTCATATTTCCTATGTTCTTATGTTGCAATTTAAAATAAACTCATAATCTCATGTCCATTTAAGACATTCAGAACATAAGAACAAGATTAGTCCATACAACCTTTGAATTTTTTTCCTCTGTTCACTGAGATTTTGGCTGGACGTCTTGTTAGTGCCACTACCAACCTGGATTCCATATCTGATTTCTACCTTTGTCTAGCAAAAACAAATCTGTCAATTTCTGAATTAAAATTATTGATTGAACTACCATTTATTGTTTTTTGCAGGAAAGAGTTCCAAACTTCAATGATCCTTTGTGTGAATAAGTCTTTCCTGACTTCTCTCCTGAAAGGCCTTTCTCTTATTTCAATGCTATGTTCCTTGTTCTAGATTCCCCTATAAGCATATGAAGTTTTTCTCCCTCCCTCTTCCTTATCAATTATTGTTAAAATCCTAAAAGTTTCAATGAAATCACTTAATCTTTAATACTTCAAGTAACATAAATTCTCTAACTTCTGATATTCTAACATTTTGAGCATGATATTGTAGGTAAGAGGAATGGTTAATGACCTCCAAGTAAATGCACCATTACCTAGCAGTGACCACATTGGGATTGAATTTTACATTCAAATTGAAAGGGAGAACATTATCGAGTCATATAGCACAGAATCAGACCCTTCGGCCCAACTCATGCAGACCAGGTATCCTAGACCGAATTAGTGCCATTGGCCTATTTTTGTCCCATATCTTTCTAAACCTTCACAACTCATATGCCTGTCCAAAAGGCTTTTAAATGTTGTAATTGTACCTGCCTCAACCACTTCCTCTGGCAGCTCATTCCATACACACACCACCCTCTGTGTGAAGAAGTTGTCTCTCGGGTCCCTTTTAAATCTTTCCCCTCTCACGTTAGACCTGTGCCATCTGGTTTTAGACTCTCCTACCCTCAGAAAAACACCTTGGCTATTCACCTTACCTATGCCCCTCATGATTTTATGAACATCTTTAAGGTCACCCCTCAGCTTCAGGGAAGAAGGTACTAGCCTATCCAGCCTCTCTTTTTAACTCAAATGCTCCGGTCCTAGCAACATCATTGTAAATGTTTTCTGTACCCTTTCATGTTTAATAATATTTTTCCGATAGCAGGGCAACCAGAATTGTATGTAGTTTTTCTAAAAGTGGCCTCCCCAATATCCTGCACAGCCGCAATATGACGTCCCAACTCTTTCACTGAATGTTCTGACTAATGAAGATAAGTGTGTCAAACGCCTTTTTCACTCCCCTGTCAATCTGTGACTCCACTTTCAAGAAACTGTGAACCGACACACCTAGGTCCCTCTATTCAACAACACTCCCCAGGGCCCTACCATTAACTGTATAAGACTTGTCTTTATTTGCCTTACCAAAATGCAACATCTTGCATTTATCTAATTGTTTCCATCTGCCACTTCACAGCCCATTGGCCCATCTGATCAAGATCTTATTGTACTTTTAGATAACCTTCTTCAAAGTCCACTATACCACCAATTTTGGTGTAATCCACAAACATACTAATCAAATCTCCTATATTCTCATCCAAATCTGATATAAATGATGAACAACAGTGAACCCAGAACAGATCCTTGCGACATACTATTAGTTAAAGGCCTCCACTCCACAAAACAACCCTCTACCACCATTCTGTTTTCTACCATCAAGCCAATTTTGTATGGAATTGCTATCGCTCCCTGGATCCCATGTGATCTAACTTTACTAACCAGCCTACCATGCAGGACCTTGTCACATGTATTGACAAAGTCCATGTGGTCAATGTCCACCATTTTGCTTTCATCTAGCTCCTTGTTAACTTCTTCAAAAAACTCAATCAAATTTGTGAGACACTATTTCCTACGAACAAAGCCCTGCTAACTATCCCTAATCAGTCCTTGTCTTTCCAAGTGCATGTAAATCCTATCCTTCAGGTGCCCTTCCAATAGTGTAGCCACCACTGATGTCAGATTCAGCAGTCTATTGTTCTCTGGCTTTTCCTTGCAACCTTTCTTAAACAATAGCACAACATAAGCCACCCTCCAGTATTCCGGCACCTCACCAATGGCTGTTGATGATACAAATATCTCAGCAAGGGGCCATCAATCACTTCCCTAGCTTCCCACAATGTTCTGGGATACACCTGATCTGGTCCCAGGGATTTAATCTACCTTTATGCATTTTAAAATCTCCAGCATCTCCTCTTCTGTCACGTGGACTCTTTTTAAGACATCACTTATTTATTTCCCCAATTTCCCTCCTTTCATGTTTTTCTCCACGGTAAATACTGAGGCAAAATATTTGTTTAGTATCTCACCCATCTCCTCAGCCTCGCTGTTCTTGAAGGGGTCCTATTCTGTCCATAGTCAATTTTTTGCCCTTAATGTACTTGTTGAATTTCTGAGGATTTTCCTTAACCTTATTTGCCCAAGCTACCGTTTTTGCCTCCTGATTTCCCTTTTAAGTGTACTCCTACTCCCCCTATACTCCTCTAGGGATTCACTTCATCCCAACTGTCTATGCCTGACATATGCCGCCTTCTTTCTCTTGACTAGAGCCTCAATATCTCCAGTCATCCAGTGTACCCTGCACCTACCAGCCTTGCCTTTCACACAAATGAAGCATCCTCTCACTGAACTATCATTGTCTCATTTTTGAAAGCATCCACATACCAGATGTCACTTTACCTGTGAACAACCTCCCCCAATCAACTTTTGAACATTCCTGTCTGATACCATAAAAAGTGGCCTCATTTTAAGCCTAAATATAGACAACAAGGCGAGCATGAAAACTGAGCTAGCAAAAATGACCTGCCATTGGTTAGATCAATAGAGGCACAGCAGCAGCTATTTATGGAGATATTTCGGAATACATGGAATAAACATATTCCTACGAAAAGAAAAGTTCTAAAAGAAGGACACACCATCGAAGGTGAGGAAAGCATAATACTCAAGCGTATATCTGCATCACATTGAGTGGAAAATCAGATGATTGATCAGAATATAAAGAATCACAGAGAATGACTAAAAGGTTAACCAGGAGGACGAAGTTGGGACTGTAAGAGGAAGCTAGCTAGGAATCTAAAAATGGATACAGGAGTTTCTACAAATATTTATAAAGAAAAAGAATAAAGCGAGTGAACTTCTAGGGAGTGAGCAGGGGAAGTTCACAGATAATAAGGAAATGAATAGATGAACAAATATTTTGTTTTTGTCTTCACTATAGTGGATACAAAAAAACGTTCAAGTGTATATATTAATCAAGAGATCGAAGGGAAAGGAGAATGTAGTAAAAGTATAATCATGTTACCAAGTAGAAAGTGTTACCAAGCAAAATGCTGGAGCTGCAAACTGACAGACATCCGGTTCCAGGTGGACTTCATCCAAGGGTCTTAAATGAGGTTTCTAATGAGGTAGTTGAGACATTGGTGTCAATTTTCTAAAACTCCTTCAATTCAGGAAGATTTTCAGAAATATGATAAGTATCAGATATAATCCCTGTATTCAAGAAGGGAGGGAGGCAGAAAACAGGAAATTATAGGGTCTTACTGCTTTACTTCTGTTACGAGGAAGGTGTTAGAATTGATCCTTAAAGAGATTTTAGCTGCGTACTTGGTAAAGCTCAAAGCACTTGGGAAGAGTCAGTGTAGTTTCATCCAAGGGAATTTTTTTGGTGTTTGTTGAAGGAGTTACATGTTTGGAGAAAGGGGAGCCAGCAGAGGTACTGTACTTGGATTTCAGGAAGGCCACATAAAAGGTTAATGTGGAATAAATAAAAAGGGGTAGTGGCTTGGATTGATGTTTGACAGGCTGACAGAAAACAAATTGGTGGCAGGATGTGAAAATTAGACTCCAGCAGGGGTCAATGCTGGTGTCTCATCATTTTGCATTTAATTCAAAGGTTTAGATCAGTGGAGTGAAGGCAAGATAGATAAGTTTGCAGATGACATAAAGATAGTGTGGAAACTGTGTTGAGAAGAGGACATAAAGAGAATGCATATTGATATAGATAGGCTAAGTGAGTGGGCAAAAATCTGGCAGTATTTCTTTTATTCATTTGCGGGATGAGAGCGTTGCAGGCTGGGGCAGCATTTTTTGCGCATCCCGAATTGCCAAGGGAGCAGGTAAGAGTCAACCACATTGCTGTGGGTCTAGAGTCATGTGTAAGCCAGACCAGAAAAAAATGGCATTTTCCTTCCCTGCAGGACATGAGTGAATCAGATGGGTTTCTCTGACAGTTGACAGTGGATCACAGTCATTGCTAAACTCTTAATTCAAGATTTTATCGAATTCAAATTCCATCATCTGCTGTGGCGTGATTCAAACCAGGCTCCCCAGAATATTGCCTAGGTCTCTGGACTGACAGCCTAGCGATAATACCACTAGGTTATCGCCTCCCTTTCTGGATTCTACATCTTCTGACCAAGATCATTTCTTGCTATCATAATTATTCCATCCCTTACCAGTAATGCTTACCAGCTCTGCTCTGAAAGCTTGTGATTTCAAGTAAACCTATTGGACCATAACCTGGTGTTGTGTGATTCTGACTTGTCCTTCCCAGTCCAGCATTGGCACCTCCACATTATTCTACCACCTGGCAACAAATGGTCAATAAATGCTGGCCTAGCCAGCAATGCCCTTATTCTGTGAATGAATAAAAAATGGGTGTAGGTAAGAAATAAAAACCAAAGAAGACACTATAGACTCCCTAACAGCAGCTATATGACGGAGCAGAGAATAAGTTATGAGATAATGAAGTAATGTAAAAAAAAAAGTACATTAATCATTGATGGCTTTAGCCCTTCATATAGATTGGGATAGTCAGATTGACAGAGGAAGATTTATAATGTGTATTCAGGACAATTTCCTAGAACTGAATGTTGTGAATCCAATCAAGAAACAGTGGTTTTTGGATTTGGTGATGTGTAATGAGGCAAGTTGAGTAAATAATGTCAAAGTAAAAGATCCACTGAGGAAGAAGCTGTTCCTGAACCTGCTGGTGCGTGTGTTCAGGCCTCTGTATCTTCTGTTGGACAGAAGAGGTTGTAGGAGATCATTACCAGGGTGGGATGGGTCTTTGATGATGTTAGCAGCCTTTCTGCAGCAGCAAACTGTGTAACTGGAGTGGATGGATGGAAGGTTGCCTTCCACGATGGTCTGGGCAGTGCACACCACCTTCTGTAGTTTCTTATGTCCTGGGTAGAGGAGTTGTCATACCAGGTCATTATGCACCCGGACAGTATGCTTTCAATAGTGCATCTGCAGAAGTTGGTGAGGGTCCTTATGGACATGCCAAATTTCCTGAGCTGCCTGAGGAAGAAAAGGCATTGTTGTGCCTTCTTGACTGTTGCATTTAGATGGGAAGCCCATGACAGGTTGTTGGTTATCATCACTCTGAGGAACTTGACACTCTCCATCCTCTCAACCTCAGTTCCATTGAGGCAGATGGGGGCATGTTCTCCTCCTTTCTTTCTGAAGTCAATGATCAGTTCTTTAGTTTTGCTGAACATTGAGATTGAGGGGTTGTTCTCATTGCACCATGTCACCAAGCCCTCTATCTCCCTTCTGTATTTTGACTCGTTGTTGTTAGATATCCATCCTATTACGTGGTGTCGTCAGCAAACTTGAAGATGGCATTCATTTGGAATTTGGCAACACTGTCGTGAGTGTACAGGGAGCACAGTAGGCAGTTGAGGACACATCCTTTGGGAGCTCCAGTGTTGAGTGTTATTGTGGAGGAGATGGAGTTACCAATCTTCACTGATTTGCGGTCTGTGGGTCAGGAAACTGAGGATCCAGTTGCAGAGGGCAGAGCCGAGACCAAAGTCACGGACTTTTGAGATCATTCTGGAGAGGATTATTGTGTTGAAGGTGGAGCTGTAATCAATGATCTGGCATAGGTGTCCTTGTCCAGATATTCTGGGAATATGGCATCAGCTGTGGACCTGTTACATTGGTAGGGATTGAGGCAGCTAAGAGACTGGAGTTTATGTGGACCATGACCTGCCTCTCAAAGCACTTCATGATTATTGAGCCACTGGGCGGTAGTCATTAAGGCACATTGCATGTGCTTTCTTAGATACTGGGATGATGGCAATCTGCTTGAAGCAGATAGGGACCTAAGTTTGTAGGAATGCTTATAAGATATTGCTGCCAATCTTCTGACTCCTCAGCATCCATCCCATCTCCTTGTTTCCTAATGTAATGGTGCAGATCGCAGTGTTTAAGGATTATATGATCTGTACCACCCCTTCATCCCTCCACTAACTAAAGCATGGGAAACTTATATTCAAGAATTCACCTATTACCTGCTCCACAAGGGCCTTGGTGAAAGATTGGGCTGCACTGAATCTCCACTCAACCTCAGTCAGGATGTCAACATAATACAGTCATTAACCATGGTTGCAGAGGATAACCCTTTCTGGTCACAGCAGCCATCCTTTTAAGGTATCAGATATTTGAAATGAAGCAGAGACCTTAGAGTTAGCAAAGATCTAAGTGAAGGCAGCATCCAGGGCTTTTGCACACATCTCTAAAATGTATAGGATAAATGTTGTTAAACTTGACAGGGTGCAGAAAAAGTTTTCAAGAATGAGGCTGGAGGTTGGAGGGTTTGAGCTATAAGGAGAGGCTGAATAGAACAGAATAGAATTCCAGTGTGGAAGCAGGCCATTCGGCCCATCGAGTTCACACCAACCCTCCAACGAGCATCCCACCCAGATCCACTGTATCCCTGTAACCCTACATTTCCCATGGCTAACCCAAATAGCCTGCATATCCTTGGACACTATGAGCAAAATTAGTATGGCCAATCCATTTAACCTACACATCTTTGGACTGTGGGAGGAAACCAGAGCACCCGGAGATAACCCACGCATCCACAGGGAGAATGTACAAACTCCACAAGTTGCCAAGGATGGAATCATACCAGGATCCCTGGCACTGTGAGGTAGCAGTGCTAACCGCGGAGCCATTGTGCCGCTGGGGCTATTTTCTTTGGAGTGTCAGAGGTTGAGGGTTAACTAATGAATGTTTATAAAATCATGAGGGGCATGGATAGGGTGAATAACCAAGGTTTTTTTCCCAGGGATGGAGAGTCCAGGGGCATAGGTTTATGGTGACAGGGGAAAGATTTAAAAGGGACCTAAGGAGCAAAGTTTTCATACAGAGAATGGTGTGTTCATGGAATGAGCTGCTAGAAGAAGTGGTGGAGGCTGGTACATTGACAACATTTAAAGGCATCTGGATGGGTACATGATTAGGAAGGGTTTAGAGGAATATAGGCCAAATGCTGATAAATGGGACTAAATTAATTTAGGATATCTGGTTGTCATGGACGAGTTGGACCTTAGGGTCTGTTTCCATGCTGTACAGTTTTTTCATTGCAGTACCGATTATCACAGATGACTTGTATATTTACTGAGTAAAAATGTTTTCTGTTGAAGAAGCCTGCCATGTTATGATATGGCATTCAAAATGCATTGTAAGTACAGCCCTACTCAAGCAGATGAACATAGTTATATGATGGTGTCCCAGGACACTGCCTCTAAAGGTGGTAGAGGCAGAAACCCTCAAAACATTTAAGAAGTATTTAGATGTGCAACTGCTATGCCAAGACATTCTGGGCTGTGTGACAAGAATTGGAAATTGGGACTGGAATAATTAGGTGAGATAACAAGGTGTAGAGCTGGGTGAACACAGCAGGCCAAGCAGCATCAGAGGAGCAGGAAAGCTGACGTTTCGGTCCTAGACCCGTCTGTGTTCATCCAGCTCTACACCTTGTTATCTCAGATTCTCCAGCATCTGCAGTTCCTACTATCTCTTAGAATAATTAGGTGCTTGGTTTTAATCAGTGCAGGCTTGAAGGGCCAAATGGCCTTTTTCTGTGTTGTAGACCTCTATGACTGTATGACATCCTCAGTATATGGTGGCTCTCATTTGGAGGAAATGGTACCAAGGATGTTAGTCTCTGGGTTCCTGGGCCTCTTCCACATACTGAGGAGACCTTCTTATTCTGCAACTGCAGTGCATTTTTCTTCCTCAATTTGCCTTTGCCTTCATTGCCTTGCAGCCACAGTGACAGCAACGCAATGTGGCTAGAAATGTGGGGCCATGGTTTCAATGAGCCCATGTGGGAAATACCAGAAACAGAACAAGTCTTCAGTACAGGAAGATTCCAACAAGGAAGGCCACAACATACCTCTTAGGCATGGTGGCCCTTAGGCATGGTGAACCTTATTCCAGTGTATGCAAATCAGTCCTTTGAGTATAGGAGTTCAGACATTATGTTGAGGTTGTACAGGACATTGGTAAGGCCTCTTCTGGAATACTGTGCCCAGTTATAGGAAGGATATTATCAAGCTAGACAGGGTTCAGAAGAGATTTACCAGGATGTTGCTGGGTAGGGAAGGTTTGAATTATAAGGAAAGGCTGGATAGGCTGGGCATTTTTCATTGGAGCATAGGAGGTTGAGAGGTGACCTGATAGAAGTTTATAAAATAATGAGAGGTATAAATAGAGCTGATGGTAGTTGTCTTTTCCCTAGGATGGGGAATTTCAAGACTAAGGGGCACATTATTAAGATGAGAGGAGAGAGATTTAAAAAAGACGTAAGAGGCAATTTTTTTACAGAGGGTGGCTCACCTGTGGAATGAACTTCCTGAGGAAGTGGTGGATGAGGGTACAGTTACAATGTTTAAAAGACATTTGGATGGATACACGAATAGGAAAGGTTTAGAGGGATATGGGCCAGGTGCAGGCAGGTGGGACTAGTTTAGTTGGGAGTATGTTCAGCATGATTGGTTGGACCGAAGGGTCTGTTTCCGTGCTGTATGACTCTATGATAATCCTAACTGGTTGTCGTTTAGTTCATTGCACATTCAGGATTATGCAGCAAATGTCCAATTGCAGAACCATCTAATGTTAGACATTCTTTTGAAAATCTTGGAAACATTGTCATGGTGGATACAGCCAAGACCGTGCTTATTGCAAATAGATGAAGCATCATGCTGAAAACATCATATCTGTTTGGATGATGCCATCGCTGAAGTGGCTTCCTTCTTCCATAATCACAGTTTACCGCCCACAGTGATTGACAAGGCCCTCAATCGCATCCAACCTTTCACCCATGCTTCCGCCCTTGTACCTTCCCATCACTTTCCACAGTGTGATTGGTCCCCCTTATCCTCACTTCCCCCCCCAGCCTCCCCATTCAAAGCATCATCCTCCACTATTTCAGATAACTCCAGCAGAATGCCACCACCAAACACATCTTCTCCTCACTCCCCCATCTGTATTTTACAGGGACCATTCCCTCCAGGACACCCTAGTCCATTCCTCAATGACCACCGACACCACCTCTCCTTCCTGTGGCATCTTGCAATGTAATTGCAGAAGGTGTGACACCTGCCCCATCATCTCTTCCCAGTCTTTCCAGATGAAGCAAAATTTCACCTGTACCTCCTCCAACCTGGTCTATTGCATTCTCTGCATCCAATGTGGTTCATTCTATATTGGAGAAACCAAACACAGACTGGGTGATCACTTTGCAGAACACCTCTGGCCCGTGCTCAAGCATGACTCGACCTTCCCGTAACCGGTCATTTTAGCACAGTGTCTTGCTCAGATGCCAACTTGTCTGTCCCCGACATGCTGCAAAGATCCAGTGAATCACAGTGAAAACTGGAGGAACAACATCTCATCTTCAGACTAGGCACTTACAACCGTCTGGCTTAATATTGAGTTCAACACCTTCAGATTGTGAACTCACTCCCATTTCTTCCCTTTATTTTAGCTTGTTGTATTCTCTTGTCACTGTGTCCTCTCTCCCCCTTCCCCCCGCCACCCCCCCGCAACTCCTGCTCTCGTGGGAGCATCTGTTATTTCCAGTTTGGCAGTTCTGCTATTCTCACATTCCAATCACTTAATATGCACAATTTGCACCCTTTCTCTCCCTCAACACTTCACCCACAACTATTGCATAAGTGCTGCCCCCTCCACATTTCACATCAGCTCTGATGAAGAGCCATCTAGACTGAAACGTTAGATTGCTGTCTTTTCGTGAACGCTGCGAGACCCCCAGTGATTTCCAGCATGTTTTGTTTTCAGAATAGATTCCAGTATCTGCAGTAATTTGTTCCTACAAAGCATCGTGCAGTTTGATACAATTGCCAGTCTTTGAGATTGATGTCTTACGTACCTGGCGTCATATCAATGCTGAAATCTATATACATGACTTGTTTATGAGGCTCTCCCTGATAATTTAGTTCACAATGCTTTCCTTTTGACTGAATACATTGTACATTACTTTCTATTTTACTCAACTCACAAACTTTTCACATGAACATGGGGCCTAATTTGACTGGTAAATGGCCAATTCCCTTCCTGATCATCAAAATTGTTAAATCATCTTCACATGAAGATATGGCACATCCAATAATCCAGATAGAAAACTTTCGGTCAAAAGCTGTCCTTTACTTCCCTTTCCTCAACAATTCAGTTGATCCTTTACCAAATGATTCACATGATCTTCCTGAAATTCAAATTAATATCCTCCCAAAGAAAAACAGCTATTCAAAAGGAGCGATCTTTTGAAAAGTCTCATCTTGAACCCTGTAACAGCTCTAATGATATTGTAGTCCATTTGTAAGCATACAAAATACAGTTAGTGTAAGAAATTTGACCATAGTAGGGTGTCTTTGCTCATTATAGGCTCATGATAATGAAATATGCTGAAATCTTGCATTTTGATTAGTTTTCGGCAATAGGGCTTCAATTATGAAATGTGCTAAGATCCTTTTGCTAAGGCTACACCAAGATGCTGTCTGCTTGTAGAACGGGATGTTAGCACTAAATGTGAGTACAACAGAATGGCTATTCAGAAAGAATGAGTTAAACGAGACAATAAACGTTCTTTGTCAGGAGCTGTCTGATTACATTTAAGACATTTTATCTGACTATTAATGGTTGGGAAATTTATTTAGGTGACATCATCAATTGGAATACAAGGTTTACATGACGACTAGTATACAATCTGACATTATGTAGCAGCCCTACAGTTACTAATTTCCAGCTGGTTAAACCCAGAAAATGGGTAAGGGAATTGCAGATGATTAATCCACAGTCATTTATTGTGTGGCGATAACCATGGTAACCTGTTTGACTGCTTCCTTGCATGATTGCTACATGTAGCCAACAAGAACCACACTGCTTGCATTAGCAAGCCATTCATCTACACTGTGGGAACAGCACTGATCTAGGTGGTTACATCAAACCATGGCCTGGTTTCACAGCCTCCTCTGCTGGTTCTCCAGGAAAAAGACACTTCTCCTCTGGACCAACCATCCACCAGGATCTCCAGCTCTTTGTCAGGGAAACATAGTGCCATCTTTCTCTAATCTCTCCGTCAAGGAGCAGGGCCACTTCAGAATGTGAGAGCTTGTCTGGATGCACAACAAGTTTTTAAAGATGATACCTAAATAAGGGATGCTGGTCTTCATGGATTTCAACTAATTATTCATTAGCCAATGATTCAATTTGTTATTAATTATTCAATTAGCTGGGTCCAATTAGATGTTGGCAGAATTTTCTATAAAATGCCAGAGTAATTTATCAATGTGGAGGACTTGCTGCTTCTGGATGTGTTGAGTACGGCAGCATAGTGGTGTTTTGTTAGTGCTCTAGTGAAATGAAGGTTTCAATTACTGACCCCAGAAAATAAGTTCCAATCTCACTCTAGCACTGGGGAATTCAAACTAAATTGATTAAATCTGGAATTAAAAAATAAGCGTGTATCAGCAGTGGTGATGATGAAACTACTGAATTGTCATCAAAAACTCATCTGCTTCACTAATGTTCTTTACAGGAAGAAATTTGCTGCCATTATTTTGCCTGGCCAATATGTGACCCCAACTCCATAACAATATGGTTAACTGTAACTGTCCTCTAAAGCCAGTCAAATATAAGGGGGAGAGCAATAAATCTCGACCTTACCAGCCACACTCTTCCACGAATAAGTAAAAGAACAACTTGTGCCAAAGGCCAGACTTAATCTGTTATGTTATTATGCAGTCTGCATATCCTGAATTTCATATAACGTTTTCATTATTTCTGAGGCAGCACGATGGTTCAGTGGTTAGCATTGCTGCCTCGCAGCACCAGCGACCCGTGTTCAATTCCACCCTCTGGTGACTGTCTGTGTGGAGTTTACACATTCTCCCCGTGTTTGCCTGGGTGCTCCAGTTTCCTCTCACAGTCCAAAGATGTACAGGCTAGATGAATTGCCATGCTAAATTGCCCATAGGGTCCAGGGATTTGTAGATTAGGTGGGTTACAGGAGGATGAGTCTGGGTGGGATTCTCTGAGGGTCGGTGTGGACTTGTTGAGCTGAAGGGCCTGTTTACACAGGGATTATAGAAATAGGGATTCTATGATCTATGATGATTATTTAGTTTCAGGAGGTGGACATTGCTGAAAATTCTGACTGGTATTTGTTGCCTTTGAGAAGGTAGTGAACTTCTTGAACTCCTGCAGTCCCCTGCGGTGTTCAAACAATGCTATTTGGTGTGGAGTTTTGGAGTTGTGACTTAGTGACAATGCAACAATTATAGTTTTCCAAATCAGGATTGTTTGTGACTTGTCACATGAGAGATATGAGTCCTTCAACCGACATAGGTAAAACAGATTAACAGGACACAAAATGCCACAGTAGGCGCAATACTTTTTTTGTATATGGTTATATGTATGTAAACAAAATGTTGAGATGGTTCCGATTTCTCATTTTTGCAATACTTTCATTCAGGAGAGGAAAACTTATACTTGCCCAGTATGTGAAAAATCCTTTTCAGATGATCGTCTTATCAAGTCTCACATCACATCATATCATCCAGGTAAGTTGCCACATCTGTACCACAGATATGTCTTGACATTCCTGCTGAGTGAAGTTAGCTTATCTTTTTTGGCTCTTACTTTATAAATTCAAGTTCAGCTTAATAACCCAAGAGCAAAAACTCTTGTGTTTTGAATTGCATATAATTCCAAGATTAAAAGCTGATTGACACTTGCTAAATTCTTCTTTAATAATCAGTTTATTAACAGGACAACTTCATAATTCATTAACTTCATTGGTAAAGCCTATAAACTATAATCTGTGATGTGAAGAGGTAATATTCATGCTTTGTTAACAGTTAATTCATCATTTCATTCTGATGCAATGATTGAGATGCTGGTTTATTCTTCAGTATCTTGAGGCTAAAGAAGGGAAAATAATTTTCCCACTTTCCCATATACTGATTGCCAATATGATGACATATACTGAAAATGCAAATGTATGAATATGGTTAGGAACATTTGGGTTTGGACGTAAATAATTTAAGTCAAGGGCTAGGTTCACTCATGAAGCATGGCCACTTGGGTGTCAGCAGAGTTCTGAGACCTTCAAACTATACCCCTACATTGATCATATCCTTTAAAACTATGGGATAGAGGAATTCCAGTGACTCATTCACCTGAACAATTGCAGCCAATAAAAATTACATCACTCTATATGAAAATGAATCAGTATTACCTATAATTAGTCAAGAGTACATATAGCGTTACAACAAGAGCAAAAGCTAAGTAACAGCATCAAACGATTTAACTGAAGAATCTATATTGCTATTGCTATTAGAACCTGTCATCTAGTGAGGCTGCAAAATTTATTATGGTTCCAGATAGCAACCACAAACTGTCGAGCTTCCATAAGACCATAAGAAGTAGGAACAGGTTGGGCAATTCAACCCTTCAAGCCTGCTCCACAGTTGGATAGGATTGTGGCTGATCTGATATTCCTCACATCCACTTACCTGCATTTTCCTGGTAACCTCTGATTCCCCTACTGATTAAAAATCTATCTATCTCAGCTTTAAATATACACAAGGACTTTGCCCCCTTGGCTTTCTGTGGCAAGAATTTCCAAAGACTTTCAGTCCAGTGAGAGAGTAGCTTCCTCCTCATCTCAGTCTTAAATTGGTGCCCCTTTGCTTTGAAACTATGCCACCTGGATCTGGGCCCTTTCATGAGGGGAAACATTTTTGAGCCCCTTACATATTCTATACATTTCAATGAGATCACCTCTTATTCTTCGAAATTCCAGTGAATAGAGTCCAACCCTGTTTAGCCTCTCAAGACAATCCTCCATTCCAGGAATCATCCTAGCGAACCTTCTCTGAACTGCCTCCAATGTAACAGTATCATTCCTTAAATAAAGGGACCAAAACTGCCCTCAGTATTCCAGTTGTTGTCTCACCAGGCTCCTGTATAGTTGTAGTAAGATTTCCTTATTGCGTGAGAACTGATCAGCTAGCTCCCGTTCTTTATTCACTTACACCCACGTTGATTGTAAAAATGTTAATTTAACAAAAATCCCTCCCCTTGTTGTTTCCCCATGCCCCCAAAAAAGAGCAGCCTCATTGAATGTAGATTGCAGGCTTCAAATTCAAACTTATCGCCTTTACTGCATGCCATTTACAAAAGCCAATCGCCATTTGACATCAAGCAGGGGCATGACCTTAGGTTTTGAGCTGTGGTGAGGCAGTGTCAGGCACAGGCACTAAAATCACAGCAAACCAATAAGGTACCCCAGTCAGGAACCATTTCTTGTGTAGTTCCCAAGGAGTTGGGGGAGAGTCTCTGAACTCAGTACCATCTTTGTTGCATCAGGGAATCAATAAAATCATGTTTTTTCAAATTGCTTCATGGGAAGTGGGCATCACTGGCCAGGTCAGCATTTAATACCCATCCTTAATTGCCCAGAAGGCAGCCAAGCATCAATCACATTGCAGTGGGCCTGGAGTCACATGTAGGCCAGAAGAGGTAAACATGGCAATTTCCTTCCCTAAAGGACATTAGTGAACCATGTGGTTTTTTTCCTGACTGTCGACAATGGTTTTATGATCATTATTAAACTCTTAATTTCAAATTCTTATTGAATTCAAATTCCACCGACTGCTATGAAGCATTACGTGGGTCTATGGATTAATAATCTAGAGATAATACCACTAGATGATCACCTCTCCATTGACCTCATATGGATCTTCTGATAATAGTGCTCCCTCAATGGCATTAGGTAGGGAATTCCAGGAATTTGCTGTGTGACATTGAAAGACTGGCATAATCCAAGCCAGAATAGTGTGATTTTTCTAAATTAATTCGTGAGATGTGAACAATACTGCCAAGGCCAGCATTTATTATTCATCCCTAATTGCCCTTGAGGAGAAGGTGATGAGCCACCGTTTTCAACCACCATTTGGTTTCAGTACACCCATAGTCCTTGATTCCATAGAGTTTGCTAAAATTGAATGGCTTTCTGTATCACTTCACAGGGCGGTTAAAGGTCAACCATATTTCTGTAGAGTCACCTGTAAGCTAGATCTTGTAAGGATGGCAAGTTCATCTCCTGAAGAGCATTAGACTTGAAGATTTTTCTGGTTCCAAGAATGCATGAGCATTTTTCACACCACTTTCATAACTCAAGATGGTGGTCACCAGCAGGAAAAGCGCAAGACTTGCGAATTTGAAGCGTGGAAAAGATTATGCCCCAACCTCCCTCTCCTTATCTTTCCTACCCTGCCAGTTACTATTTGCCCCAAGCCAGCCACTACTTGACCCAACTATTAATTGTTTTTCCTACCTGCCAATGTAGCCACTGCCCTTTCTTCCTCTTTGTCAGCAATTACACCCCAGCCCCGCCTGAATATTATGAATGCCTTTGGCATTTGAATGCAGAGAGTAAAGTCTCATATTCTGCACCTGAATTTCTAATTCCTACTAGCACAAGGTCAGCTCCAGTTTCAGAGTTCCAATGGTCTGTATCATATTTCGATTTTTAACTTGTCTTCGCTCTCAGGGAAGGTACCAGAGGACTGAAGGACAGCTAATGTGAATTCACTTTACAAGAAGAGTGGTAGAGATAGACCAGGTGACAAAAAACCAGTGAGTCTCACATCAGTGGTAAAGAAACAAATGGAGAAAATAGTGAGAGAAAATTAATCTTCATTTAGAAAGACAGGCTTTCATCAGTGATAGTCAGCATGGTTTTATCAAAAGGAGGTCATGCCTAGAATTTACTTGAATTTTTCAAGGTGACCAAATGTATAGATGCGTGTAGGGCTGTTGATGTAGTTTATACTAATTTTTAGCAGGACCTTTGACAAGGTCCCACATGGGAAACTCATGAGATCCACAGTAGCTTGGCTTAGCGATATGAGACAGAGAGTGGTGGTAGAAGGCTGCTTGTGTTACTGGAGCCCAGTTTCCAGTGGCATTCCACAGGGATCAGTGCTGATCCATTATTGTTTGTGATATTCATAAATGATGTAGATGAGAATATGGGGGCATGATAATTAAGTTTGTAGATGACATAAAGATTGGCTCAGTGGTTTATGGGAAGAAGGTCTTAGGTTACAGGAAGATATAGACTGGTTGGTAGATGGAATTTATCCCTGATGAATGTGAGGCAAAGAAGTAACAAGGCAAGGGATGGCAGGACACTAGGAAGCTCAGAGGAATCTTGGGGTGTTTGTCCACAGGTTCATCAAAGTGGCTGGACAGATCAGTAGGGTACTTAAGAAGGCATACTGGACATGTACCTTTGTTAGCCAAGGCATAGATTACTATAACAAGGAGGTTATGTTGGAGGTGTACAGAACTTTAGGTAGGCTACAGCTGGGGTACTGTGTGCAGTTCTGGTCACCTTACTATAGTAAGCATGTGATTGCACTAGTGGGATGCAAAGGACTCTCACCAGGATTTTGACTGAGATAGATCAAGCTATGAAGAGATACTGGATAAACTTGTCTTCTTTGGAGCAGAGAAGGTTGAGGGGTGACCTGACAGGAGTTTATAAGATTATGAGAGGCATGGATAGATGAATAGAAAGCAGCTGTTCCCCTTAGTCAATGGGTCAAGAATAAGCGGGCACCCTTTTAAATTGAAAGGAAGGAGGTTTAGAGGGAATTTGAAGAAAACGTTTTTCACCCAGAAGGTGTCAGAAGAATATTTGGTATGCATTGTCTAGGAGGGTAGTTGAAGCGGGTAACCTTAACCTTTAAAAAGTACTGGGATAAACATTTGAAATATCATGACATTCAAGGCTATGGGCCTCGTGCAAGTAAGTGGGACCAATGTGAATAGTAGTATATTTTTGGTGGAATAGACTTGATGGGCTGAAAAGCCTCTTCTGTACTGTATGATTCTATGAATTTAAAATCTAACAGCCTTTCTTTTGTATGAAATAAAAGGATATGTCTGATAAGTTTTCATTTGGAGTCTAATTTGCTGTTACTTTCTAAATTTATGTTTAGGTAAAATAGATTTGTTTTCTAATATCGTCACCAGACCATTTCCACTGCCAATTTAGACTGTTCTGCTTCCTCACATCTGAAACCCTTTAAATTGAGAGCAAGGGCCTTCCATAAATTTTCAATAATTCCCCATTAGTTAAATTTCGTGTTTGGTACCTATCTGCCTCATGTCATACAGTGTTCTAATTCAAAGGCTGTTGATGTTGCCCAACAGGCCATGAATTCACTTTCATATAAATCATTGTAACATCCATTTGCAGAGGTCCCTATGAGCACTATCTCAGAGATTCTGGGGAAACGAGTACAACTAAAAGGATTGATTGGAAAGCGAGCGGTGAAATGTCCTTATTGCGACTGCTATTTCCGGAAGAATGGTACAGATTTGCAGCGTCATATTTGGGCACATGAAGGTATGAATACAAACACACTGAGCATATATCTTAATTGTATTCTTTCGCCCAAAGCCACTGTGCGTGGTTAGTATATATTTCCATAGGTTCTATCTAACATGCCCCATATTATCAATGGGAGGGCAGACAATGAATAATACTGTATGTGATAATAACTAAAGTACATTAACCTTATAAAATAATATAAGCTGAGTTGTCCAGCCCATCATGCCTTGTGGTCCTTCTAGCTTTGCAAGACTACAATTTAATCAGTTCCCTAGTTTGATTAAATAGGCATTTTTTATTACTACAGATCTGCAGATATAGGTAAAGCTACTAATTTCTAATGCCCTGTGAAGATGGCTTTTGACTTTGCTTGGATCTTTTGATGATACAGCTCCCACAATAGCATTAAGTAAGGAATTCCAGGAAGTTGCCATGAGAATGGCATTACAATCCAAGCACAGTGTGTTTTTTTTAAATAATTCATGAGATGTGAGCATTGGTGGCAGGGCATCGTCTTTTCCTGACTAGGAAGAATGGTCTGCAGATACCTTCGCAATGAAACAGACTGGGCAGAGCTAAAGATTTTAAAATAAATGCATAAAATACACAGTTTACCTGATTTTCATACTTAGGTTGTTAGAAAGTAGGACTTGTTTCTGTACTTAACAAGAATTACTATTTATTACGAGTAAGTAGACTATAAATAGAGTTAAAACATTATAAACACCAACAGCATATAACAATACAAATTAAAACCTTTATCCTACGAAACTCCCCCTTACACATGCACAGACAAGGAGAATTAAGTAATAGGTGATGGAAAGCTGAGAGGTAATTCTTTGATTCCTATTGTTTGTTGAGGTGATCCTTACGATTCTTGTGCTGGTCAGAACATTGCTTTTCATTGTCTTTCTTCGATGCTTCAATTGTTTGTAAGAGACACAAGGTAGCTGGTTTCTCAGTTAAAAGTCACAGCTTACAAGTGCAGCTGAAGGAAAGGTGAGCTGGTTTTAATCAGGTTTAAGTTAGGATTTTACTGCAGAGAACAAAGAAGCAGCAGCTGTGCTGGTGAAGACTAAAACACATGCCTCTGTGTCTTGTTCCAATCCCCAAGCTATTCAGTTACCTGAGAACCAATTACATGATAGTTGACAGGCAAAAGGCTTCTGTCATTGGTCCATTGATTAATGACCAGCTACCAATTGACTTCTTGTTGCCACCCAGCTGCATTTGTACACAGAAACCCTCCAATGGTTTGAATCATTTCTGGTAGAAAGGAAGATCGTTGGATGTCACTCATGTCAATTCAGGGCATCTTGCAGGTGTTCTTCAGGGTACTGTCCTTGCCCAACCATCTTCAGTTTCTTCATCAATGAGTTTATCTCAGTTATAAAGTCAGAAATGGAGATATTCACTGATGTTTACATGTTGTTCTGCATCATTTGTGACTCTGCAGATACTGAAGCAGTCCACGTTCAAATGTAACGAGACCTGGACAATATCCAGGCTTATGCTGAAAAGTGGCAAGTGACATTTGCATCATACGAAGGCAAGGTGATAACCATCTCCAACAGAAGAGATTCCAACCATTGTCACATGACATTCAATGGCATTACCATCACTGAATCTGCCACTATCAATATCCCAGGGGCTACCACTGACCGGAAACTGAAGTGGATTAACCAAATAAGAGGATTGATGAGAGCAGAGACATGGATGTGATCTATATGGACTTCATTAAGGTGTTTGACAAGGTTCCTCATAGTAGACTGGTTAGCAAAGTTAGATCATATGGAATGCAAGAAGAACTAGCTATTTGGATACAGAACTGGCTGAAAAGTAGAAGTCAGAGGGTGGTGGTGGAGAGTTGTTTTTCAGACTGGAGGCCTGTGACCAGCGGTGTGCTACAAGGATCAGTGCTGGGTCCACTGCTTTTTTGTATAAACAATTTGGATGCGAACATAGAACGTATGGTTAGTATGCAGATGACACCAAAATTGAAATTGTAGTGGACAGCGAAGAAGGCTACTTCAGAGTACAATGGGATCTTGATCAGATTGGCCAATGGGGCAGATGGAGTTTAATTTAGATAAATGTGAGGTGCTGCATTTTGGAAAGGCAAATCAGGAAAGGACTTTTACACCTAATGGTAAGGTCCTGGGGATTTTTGCTGAACAAAGAGACCTTGGAGTGCAGGTTCATAGTTCCTTGAAAGTGGAGTCGCAGATAGACAGGATAGTGAAGAAGGTGTTTGGTATGCTTGTCTTTATTGGTCAGAGCATTGAGTATTGAAGTTGTGAGGTCATGTTGTGACTGTACAGAACATTGGTTTGGCCACTTTTGGAGTATTGCGTGCAATTCTGATCTCCCTGCTAAAGGAAGGATGTTGTGAAACTTGAAAGGGTTCAGAAAATATTTACAGGGATGTTGCCAGGGTTGGAGGATTTGAGTTATGAGGACAGACTGAATAGGGTGGGGCTATTCTCCCTGCAGTGTTGGAGGCTGAGGAGTGACCTTATAGAGGTTTATAAGATCATGAGGAGCATGGAAAGGGTAAGTAGACAAGGTCTTTTCCCCAGGGTGGGGGAGTCCAAAACTAGAGGGCATAGGTTTAAGGTGGGAGCAGAAAGATATAAAAGGGACTGAAAGGGCAACTTTTGCATACAGAAGGTGGTGCATGTATTGAATGAGTTGCCAGAGGATGTGGTGGCGGCTGGTATGATTACGACATTTAAAAGGCATCTGGGTGGGTAGGTGAATAGGAAGGGTTTAGAGGGATGTGGGCCAAATGCTGGAAAATGGGACTAGACTTATATAGGATAGCGGGTTGGCATGGATGAGGTGAAGGGTCTGGTTGCATGCTGTATATCTCTATGACTCTATGACTCAATATAAATACAATGGCTACAAAACCGAGCCAGAAGCTAGGCATACTGGACGAAGTAACTCACCTCCTGACTCCCCAGTTCCTGTTCACCATCTACAAGGCACAAGTCAGTAGTGTGATGGAATATTCTGACTTGCCTGGATGGATGTAACTCCAGCCACAGTCAAGAAGCTTGATACCATGCAGGATCCAGCTTGATTGATACCACATTCACAAACATCCACTCCTTCCACCACTGACACTCAGTAACAACAGGGTATGCAGTTCACAAGATGCACTGCAGAAATTCAGCAAGGTTCCTTAGACAGCACCTTCCAAACACACGGCCACTTCCATCAAGAAGGACAAGGGCAGCAGATACATGGGAACACCACCACCTGCAAGATTCTGTGCAAGCCATTACCATCCAGACTTGAAAATATATTGTCATTACTTCAGTGTCAATGGGTCAAAGCCTATGAGCTCCCTACTTAACAGCATTGTGGGTCTACTTACAGAACATGGACTGCAGTGGTTTAAAAAGGTCTCTCACCACCACATTCTAAAGGGCAACTCGGGATAGACATTACTGCTGACCCAGGAGGCAACTCATACACCTATGAATCAATTTTGAAAAAAGGTTTTTTAAAATGTTTTAATTCCATAGTTTTAACAATCACAGAAATAAAAAGACACAATCTTTTTAGCCATGGTCCTTGTTTTGGAGATGGTCCCATCAGGATGGAGTAGAGCAAATGTAACTCCTTTATTCAGAAATGGAGGGTGACAGAAAGCATAGTTTTCTATGTTGTTGGAAAATCATATTTAACTGATCTATTGGAATCCTTTGAGAAAGTAGCATGTGCTATGGGTGTACTGTACTTAGATTCCCAGAATGTATTTGGTAAAGTGCCACACCAAAGCTTATTGCAGAAATAAAAACTTGTGTTTTCAGGGAGAGCATTTTAGCATGCTGGAAGATTTTCCAGTAACAGGAAGCAAAGAATGGTAGAGATCAGTCTTTTTCAAGTTGACAAGATACAATGAGTAGATTGCCACAGGGATCCATGCTGGGACCTCAACTGTTTACAATTTATATTCATGAATTGGATGAAGGACTGGAAAGCATGGTTGCTAATTTTGCTGTTGACTGAAAAATAAGTAGCCAATTAGGATGTGAAGCGGACATTAGGAGACAACAAAAAGACACAAGTTAAGTGAGTGGGCAGAGATCTGTGTTTATAAAGTGGGAGAATGGATATCCATTCTGGTGAGAAGCATCTAAAAGAAGCATTTTATTTAAATGGTGAGATATTGTGAAGTTCTTGGATGCAGAGAGATCTGGGTGTTCCAAGTACGTAAGTTGCAAAAGGTGAATATGCATGTAGAGCAGATAATCTGTAAAGCTGATAAAGTGTTACTGTTTATTGCGAGGGCTAAAAATAGGTAATGAATCATTTGTACTGGACACGACACCTGGAATAGTGTATGGTATTTGTCACCTTATTTTAAGGAAGGATGAAATACATTAGAAGCAGTTAAGAGGAAGCAGTTAAGAGGATTAATACTTAGAATGGGTGGGTTCTGTCATGAGAAAAGGCCTGGCTAGACTTGTATCCATTGTTCAAAAAACAAAGAACTGCGGACCCTGGAAATCAGAAAGAAGAACAGAAATTGTTATGAAAACTCAGCAGGTCTAGCAGCATCTGTGGAGAGAAAACAGAATTAATGTTTCAGGTCCAGTGGCCCTCCTTCAGAACTGTTCTGAGCTCCACTCTAGCCACGCCTCTCATAATTTTATATATTCCTCAACCTCCAACCGTCGAACAAAAACAAGCCAAGTTATCCAATCTCTTCTTATAGCTAATCTAGGCAATATCTTTTGCATGATCTCCATTGATGTGTTAGTACTGTACACAATTGTGAATAATTTGTTTTAATCAACTTGTTCAGATGTGTTATCTCTCTGGGTTAAGTAGAATTCAGACTCTTCTTATTTGATGCGGGATGAAGGCCCGCCAAAACTGAAACCGTGCACAAACAACTTGTGGTTTAAGTATGTAGTCAGAGAGGTTTCTTGCGTGTTTACTGGCATCATTAATTGCATTGACGGGCACCTTCTACTTAAGTGAATTTTCAGCACAGGCTTGTTTTATACATGTTTTAAAATCCGTTAATGTTGTGGTCATCTAATGAAGTAACATAGTGGCATAAAAGAATCAAATCAAAAAGCTTCAAGGCATTGTTTTATTAAAATTGGTAGAAAATAATGATTTTGTTGGAGAAATCGTATGTGTGTTGCGGTACGCACATGCATATGGAGGCACAACCACTGATGTCATTTTACACTAAATATGCTAATGCAAACTAATCTTCTAATGTCTTGGTCCAATGTAAGCCCGTGATATCCAAGTTTAAGGACTTTTGGCTGACAAACAAGATTGTGTTTGAGCATGTGAATAAATATGGAAAATTTGTGAATTTTATATTTCAATTTATTTGGCACAGGTATTAAATGGTGCTTATATTTTTTCTCATTTCCAGGAGTGAAGCCATTCAAGTGTTCAGTTTGTGAGTATGCCACACGCAGTAAGAGCAATTTGAGAGCTCACATGAATCGTCACAGCACTGAGAAGACACACCTCTGTGATTTGTGTGGAAAGAAATTCAAATCAAAGGGCAGTCTGAAGAGTCATAAGCTGTTGCACACTGCTGATGGTGAGTTATGTTACACAGCAGAACCTTTTACAGTCAGGTGTCTCTGAATCAATGAGGTCACTGCCAAGTTGTATTGTGTGCTCAAATGTAACGTTATTTGGCAGCCAAAAATACCTCAATTTAGATACCTTGGCTTACATTAAGCCGAGACTTTAAAAGATCAATTTGTATTAGTGTAGTTTATGTGAACTGCCATTGGTGGTTGTGCCTCCACATGCAGCTCCTCCAAGCAAGTATCAATTTTGGGTCATCATTACTACCCTTGGTATGTCCAGAGAGGAGGGCTTTTTGTTTCTGAATTTCACTGAAATCAGTGCCCATGGGATCTACTGAAGAATCCTGTTTCCTATCCCATGACCAGCAACTAGTTTCACTGGTATTAAACAGGTATTTATCCATTAACTTACACATATATGATTTAAAGCCTTATCCAGACATTTTCCAAGAACTGGGAATAAAAAACACTATGGCAGATTAGATAGAGGCCATCTACACTAGTTTGGCACTCTGCATAGTTTGAATATTAAAATAGAATAATGGATTCAATGCATACCAGTTTATAACCGTACTATTAAACATAGATAGGTTCTTGATTAGTAAGAGAATCAAAGATTATGGCGAGAAGGCAGGAGAACAGGTTTGAGAGACATACCAGCCATGATCAAATGGCATAGCAAACTCAATGAACCCGCACTAATTCTACTTCTATATCTTATGATCTTATGGTCTGTTAAAATTTATTTTGCAATCTGCGGTTACACTCTATGCTTCAGGTGTTAAACAATTTGTTTCCATTAATAAACATTTACCTGTATTTCAAGTTATTTTTATTTGCTTGACTTGCATTGCTAGAGGTGAAAACTATTTTAAGCAATTACATTACTTGAGTCTGTGTTCATTTCAATTGTTTTTTATTATTGAGTAGATAAGCATCATTTACACACCATTTTCTGCGTGGTAATTTCACTGCAACAGTTATTGATGATATTCCTTCCTCATACTAGTTATTTTCTTACCCTGCAGGTAAACAATATAAATGTACAGTATGTGATTACACCGCTGCACAAAAGCCAAACCTCCTTCGACATATGGAACAGCATGCTGCTTTCAAGGCAAGAATTATTTGCCTAGAATAAAATCTTATGAGATGCTTACTATACAAACTTTGATAGTTTGGCATTACTTTCAGAGGAGGCTAATATCAGGGAACCTAACCAAGGTTATCAATCAGGATGTAGAATCATCGCTAGTAAATCAAATGGTTGACGAACAGTATTACCAGTGACTGTCAAGAAGTTTATGAATGAAGGTGCATTTCATATCGTGTTTGAAGGCTGTGCAATCTCACCCCACTTGAATTGTTGACTGAACCGCCATTGCACGTCTTTCTCTAAAAAGATAGCTTTTCCAATCCAAGAAGCAAGTCAAAGAGGCCTGGAAGGGCCTGTAGTGTGCTGTCTTTCCTTATGGTGAGCCCCATGACTATTCAGCAACTACTTGCAATAGAATGATCAGAAACAGGAGATCGCTATGGCCAGATCCTTGTCCTATTGCTCTTTGGTTCAGCATCATTCCTGATACTAACATCAAAGTAACCTATTGATTTATGGCCCTAAACTTAAGGGGTGTAACAGTTGTGAGGATTTTTTTTGAAGAAAGCATAGTAACGTTGCATTTGTTGCTGTTACTCTTGATATAATGATTGCCGTTATACTTGGCAGAACTTGAGACTTTCCACCTCCAATCAGGAAGTAACAAAGGTGGAAAAGAAAAGAAATATGTCCTGCATGCTGATCTGCTTCCCCCATTCCTAACTTGCCTAACTTCCCTGACTTTACGAAGGACAGGGGCAGGGCAAGAGAATGATCGAAAAATTTGTGCACAGTTTTGGGTCCCATATCTCAGGAAAGATGTCCTGGCCCTAGAGCAGATTCAAAGGAGGTTCACGAGAATGGTCCCAGGAATGAAAAGCTTAACATATGAGGAACGTTTGAGGATCTGGGTCTATACTCATGGAGTTCAGAAGGACAAGGACTGGATCTAATTGAAACTTGCAGAATACTGAATGGACTGAACAGAGTGAATGTTGGAAAGTTGTTTCCATTGGTAGGAGAGACTAGGACCTGAGGGCCCAGCTTTAGAGTAAATGGAAGACCTTTTAGAACGGATATAAGGAGAAACTTCTTCAGCCAGAGAGTGGTGAACCTATGGAATTCACTGCCACAGAAGGCTGTGGAGGCCAGGTCATTGAGTATATTTAAGACGGAGATAGATTGGTTCTTGATTGTCAAGTGGGTCAAGGGTTATGGGGAGAAAGCAGGAGAATGGGGTTGAGAAACTTATCAACCATGATTGAATGGCAGCCAAGACTCGATGGGCTGAATGGCCTAATTTCTGCTCCTATGTCTTATGGCCTTATGGGAAAAGATGGAAATATGAAGTTGCTTGTCTCATTAACAGGGTAGCTTAAGGTCATTAGGGATCTTGATAGAGCTCATTTATTGAACCTTCAAGATTTTTATGAAGCTGGTCAGCCTCTAGGAGCACTCTGAAGCTGACAATCTGCAACTTGACAAGAACAGGGCAGAAACAGCACATACAATTTTATAGTCATAGAGGTATACAGCACAGAAACAGATCCTTTGGTCTAACTCATCCATGCCAAACAGATATGTGAAATAGAGCTAGTCCCATTTGCTAGCATTTAACGCATAGCCCAATAAATCTTTCCTGTTCATATATCCATCCAGATGCCTTATAAACGTTGTAACTGTACAAAACTCCACCACTTCTTCTGACTGCTCATTCTCTACACACACCACCCTCTATGTGAAAAAGTTAACCCTTATGTCCCTTTTAAACCCTTTGCCTCTCACCTTAAAACAATGCCCTCCCCCCACTTCAGGCAAAAGACCTTGTCTATTTATCCTATCCATGGCCCTCATGATTTTATAAACCTCTATAAGGTCACCCCTCAGACTCTGACGCTCCAGGGAAAATAGCTCTAGTCTATTCAGTCTCTCCAATGTCTTAACCAATGTCCTGTACAGCTGAAACGTGACCTCCCAATTCTTATACTCAATGCTCTGACCAATAAAGGCAAGCATACCAAACACCTTCTTCACTATCCTATCTATCTGCGACTCCACTTTCAAGGAACTATGAAACTGCATTTAAAGGTCTCTTTGTTCAGCAACACTCCCAGGGCCTTACCTTTAAATTTAAAAGACCCTCCTGATTTGCCTTTCCAAAATGCAGCATCTCATTTAGCTAAATTAAACTCCATTTGCCACTCCTTGGCTCATTGACCGATCTGATCAAGATCCTGCATTACTCTGAGGTAACCTTCTTTGCTGTCCACTACACCTCCAACTTTAGTGTCATATGCAAACTTACTAACCATACCTTGTTCGTTCACATCCAAATCATTTATATGTATGACGAAAAGCAGTGGACCCAGAACCACACCTTGTGGCACACCACTGGCCACAGATCTCCAGCCTGAAAAACGATCCTTCACCACCACCCTCTGTCTTCTACCGTCGAGCCAGTTCTATATCTGTATAGCTTGTATTCCCTGTATTCAATGTGATCTTACTTTGCTAACCAGTCTACAATGAGGAACATCATACTGAAGTCCATATAGATCATGTCTACCACTCTGCCCTCATCAATCCCCTTCGATACTTCTTTAAAAATCTCAATCAAGTAAGTGAGCCACGATTTCCCATGCACAAAGCCTTGTTGACGATCCTTAATCAGTCTTTGCCTTTCCAAATACATGTAGATCCTGTCCCTCAGATTACCCTCCAACAGCTTGACCACCTAAAATGCCAGGCTAAGCGGTCTATAGTTGTTATTTAGTGAACAAGTGAATGTTTTAAGTGTAAAAATACTGAGGAGTAGTAGAAGCTTTAGTACTCAACAATCCATTACCCTCACCTAGGTACAGGTTGTCTATTTGTCTTAGTCTCTGTGAATGCAGAAATCCTTTTTTTTTGAATCGCCGTGCAGAGGCAGAAGCCACAGCAATGGCTACCAGGTCAGACTAGAAAATTGCTCACTTCCCTGCTGACCTATCTCCATGGCCACACGGCTGCTAATTGTGTATCCCTAGGGTTATCAAGAGCCTAAACTCACGAAAAATCTGCATTCTGTAGGCAGCAGAGGCAGGAATATGATACAAGATTGGTTCTTTCTCCAGATTTCCACTTCTGATGGGAAAATCTATTTTTTAGGGAATCATATTTCATCATGCAGAGTACACCTCAGTTCGAAATGGTCATAGGTAAAATATAATCATAAAACAATAGTTTGATAATGCCAAACTAATTTAGCAAAGATTATATGAGAGCAGTGGGTCTGAAGGTTGTAGTAACTTGCATGACTGTTAAATTAATTAAAATAGAGCGCACCTGGGATAGGAATTGTACCTTTAACAGATGAAAATTGAGAGTGTTAAGGACAAAGTTTAGGACCACATAACTGCTGACAAGTCAAGCAGCCCAAAATTTATTTTGTAAGATGAGCAGATTAACCCATGGAAAAGCAGCAGGTAACAGCAGCTCACCACTGTTGAAATGAGACCTCTGGTGAAATGTTGAGCTACAGTTATACGTTATTCTCGAGGTCACCCTGCCAACACACCACCGGCTCTGGGCCAGGCTTCTGACGAACAATGAAAATTCTAGGAAAGAAAAATCATGTAACTTACTGTACTTGGAACACAAATGAAACAAAGTACGAAAAAGCCCAAGTATAAAAAGAAATAGAACTGTGATTGTGGCTGAGAGATTGAACAGATCAGATATACCTGGAGTTGGGAGAATCTGGATCCTTTAAAAATGACAGACAGGAGCCAGATACAGAAGTCCCCCCTCCCTTTGCAACAAATTGAATTATTGCCAGCAAGGAAAGAGGATAGAGCATGATTCACGCAGGAGGAAATGTGAATTCCACAAAGCCATTTAACTCTATGCTCAGTTGTAACAGAGTACATTTTTGCTGGTCTTAACCAGTAGTTTGGGAGTCACATAAATGCCCTTGAACGATGGATAAGTTCTGTACAACTAAAAATGATCTGAAGTTTTTTTTAATGCTGTGCTCTTTAAAACAAAGGGCTACAACTAGCAGTGTGAGTTATTTTTTTAAAAAAGCAACCTCTGCCAGACTGCTTTAATTGACAGGCCATAAGTGGAAGAAAGTATTAACATTTTTAATAGATTTTTTCTTAACATTTCTCCAAGGGCTGTCATTATGTCATTCTGAATGCCTGGCTGGGTTTCAAAACTACAATCGGACTAACAGAAAATTCTGGTTCACATTTTAACTTCCAATTTAAGAGTATATCAAAGGAATAGCTATCTATGAAATGAGGCCAAATATAACTTTTATTTTTAATAAGAGATTAATTACTTGAGATTTGAAAGCTTTGAATAGATTTTTTATGAATTTGACATTTGTCATATAGGTAGAGGTGAGATCTATATTAAGTTCTCAGAAGTTTATTATTTTTCATCTTCATATGGCTTCCAAAGTCTGCATATGATAGATACTGGATGGGGATATAAAGGACCTTAGGGATTGGGTACAATCATGCTAACATTCAGTTGGCATCCAAGATATGTAGGCATGTGGGACAATGGTGGGGTGATGGGGATTATGAATTGGCTTGGATGATATGAGTGGCCACAGATGGGTGGGAGAATATGAAGATTAGAGGTCCTAGCAACTTCTAAAACAACTGTGGTGATGTCCCAGACAACCAAAACAGGCAACCTTTCCTTCCCCTTTGCCCTCTGGGCAAATAGGATGGGCAATAAATGGTTTAGCTAAGATGCCCATACCCTATGAATGGATTTTTTTTTTTAGAAAGTCCAGATGCAGTTTTTCCTTGTTTCTTTTGTGGTTGCTAATCCTATCACTGCTGTTTGTGTAGACGTTGGTCCATCCCTTATTGTTGATACAGATGTCGCTATTATCCATATTTATATTGTTGTATGGGATGTGGTTGTTGCTAGCAAGGCTGGTATTTGTTGCCCATCCCTAACTGCCCTTGAATTATTGGCTTTCAAAGCCATTTTAGAGGCCAGTTAAGAATTAACCATGTCACAGTGGGACTGGAGTCACATGTAGAACAGACCAAGTGGCAGATTTTCTTCCGTAAAGGACATAAGTGAACCACATGGGTTTTTATAACAATTGACAATAGTTGCATGGTCACTATTAGAGTAATTTTTAATTCCAGATTTTAATTAATTCAAATGTCACAAGCTGCTATGGAGAGATTTGAACCCAAGTATCCAGAACACGAGCCTGGGTCTCTGCATTGCCTGAGTGACTTTACCACTACACTGCCACCTCCCTAAATTGTTGGTGTACATGTTTCTGGTATTCTGTTGACAGCGCAGATATTGCTGTTATCCCAATTGTCGGTGCAGATTTTGCTGCTATCCCTGTTTTTATTGGTGCAGATATTGCTGCTATCCTTACTATTGTGCAGACGTTGCTGCTAGCCCTGTTTTTGCTGTAGACCTTTACACTATCCCTATTGTCAGTGCAGATGTTACTGCTGTTCCCATTGTTGGCGCATATGTTGCAGCTATCCCTATTATTGATGCAGATGTTGCTGTTATCCCCATTGTTGATGCAGATGTTGCCACTATCCCTACTGTTGATACAGATGTTACTGCTGTCCCTATTGTTGAAGCAGGTGTCGCTGCTATCCCTATTGATGGTGTAGATGTTGCTGCTATCCCTGTTGTGGTGCAAATGTTACTGCTATCCCAATTATTGGTGCAGATGTTCATGCTATCCCGATTTTTAGTGCACAAATTGCCACTGTCCTTATTGTTGGTATAGCTGTTGCAGATATCCCTGTTATTGGTGCAGATGCTGGTCCTATTTAGTGTTTTTGTGTTACTGATATAGTTGCCGTTATTAGTAATGTTTTCCTTATTTACTTCAGCCTTTCCGATGTGCACTGTGCCACTATTCCTGTAATATGGCTGGATCACTGAAGAGACATTACCACAAGAAACATCCCAATGATGAATATGTCAATGCTGGAACTGGTGTACTAGCTCAAGAGAGTGTGACACAGCAAGGTATTAAGAGATTTGTTTTGAACTATTGCATGCAACTTATAGTTAACATCGATTCCTAAATCGGTATGGCATCTTACAAAATTAAAAAAAAACCTGCCATGTTTATACTTCAAAAGTAATCGATGATCAGAAGCATTTTCTGGGAAATCATGTGTTCCCTCCGATGCAAGGTGCTATTTAAAAGTTCAGTTGACTGACATACAATACCTTGTATCTTCAAAAAACAAACATTGCTACAGATGATGGAAATCCCTGAATAAATACAAAATGCTAGAAACACTCAAAAAGTCCATCATTATCTGTTGAGAGAACAGACATGTCAATGTTTTAAGTATGAACCTCCATCAAAAAACTATGATGTGACAGAGCAGCTATGCCTCAAAAGTTAATTTGTCTGCACACACTCATCCCTGCTTTTCACTCTTCTCACTTCAAGCTTCCTTCACTCCTTCCTGCTCTACCATTGATAGCCACATACTCAACCAACAAGCTCTTTGAAATTCTCTCCTCAATTTTTTCTTCCTTTTACCATCATCATCAAGAATCTTCACTTCATTTGTATTTGATCTTTCTGTTTTCCTCTTCAGCTCAGCTTTTACAATTTTGTCATCTTAATGTCAAATGTGCAAATGCAAAACGTTATAATTGTTGGACTAGGGCAAGGTGATGATACATGCCTCATGTAACAGTGCATAACTTGTCACAGTCCCTTCACTACATCAGCATTTTCTGATTGATTCTCTGGCATTCAAGTTTGAATGAACTACAGTTTCCACCAGCTAAATATCAATAAAGCTGACAAAGCCATCATCTTTAGCCAATGCCTGAAACTCAACACTCTTGCCACTGATTCCAAACCTCTCCTCTGTAGTGACTCAGGCTGATCATTGATGTCACATTTTACCAGAAATGAACTTCCACCATCATGTTCATGCCATCATCAAGCCTACCTATTTATACCTTCATAGCATCCACCTGACGTTTCCCCTGTTTTTAGCTTGTCTACTAATGAAACCCACATTCAGGTCTTCATTACCTCTACTCTTGACTTTTTCAATACATTCCTTCCACTCTCCCGCATTCTACTGTCCAGAAACTTGAGACCTTTCAAAACTCTGCTGTCCATGTCTTAACTTGCATCAGTCCCTCTTTACCCCTTCCTCGCTGAAATACATTGATTCCCAAACAAGCAACATCTTGATTTTAAAATTGTCACCCTTATTTCCAAATCCCTTCTTTGCCTTGCCTCCTCCTAACCCAGTAATCTCCATTAGCCCTACAATATTTGCATTCCTCTACTCTGATACATCCCTAACTTTAATTGCTGCATAATTGGTAGGCATGCCTTCAGTTGCCTGGATCCAAAGTTCTGAAATACATTCACTACACCTCTTCTCTTAACCTTGCTTTTCTTCTTTACAACAACGTATTTGACCTAATATCCCCTCAGGTGGCTCAGAGTCTTCCTTTGCTTTATAAGTCCACTGATACATTTTAATATGTTGAAGATGCTGTATAAATATAAGTTGTTTTTATGTTGTTGTTGAACCAGGCTATTCACAACTTCGACATCCTGTTCGGCTCTGAGCTGACTTTCTGACCCCTTTCCCTTTTTATTTTACAGGTGGTGTAAAGTGTCCAGTATGCAGTTTTGTCTATGGTACCAAGTGGGAACTGAACAGACACTTGAAAAACAAACATGGACTGAAGATTGTGGGCAGCATAGAAGGGGAAGCCATAGAACAGGTACCTAATTCTTCATCAAATGGTACTAAATCTTACAGGAATTGTGTTTCAGATGGTACCAGCTCAACATTGCATCTAACTAATTAGAGTGGGAGGGTAGGGGTTCAAATAAGAGAATATGTAGGCTACTAGGCAAAAAGGTTTGTCAGCACTTCAGAGGTAACTAGTTTGATAATTACACCCAGTGAGATGGAAAGGGATAAAGTTTACAGACATTAAAAAAGCAGCAAATATGGTCAAAGGGGTTACAAAAGGTTAAAAATGTAAGCTAATGGCACTTTACTTAATGTTTATGATGTTTGCAACAAAATAAATGAATTAACAACATAAGTATCATCTTCTAGGCATTACAGAGACTTTGTTACAGGTAGATCAAAGCTGAGAACTAAATATTCAAGGGTATGTAAACTTCTGAAAACGCTGGCAAGAAGCGAAATAAGGTGAGATAACAAGGTGTAGAGCTGGATGAACCCAGCAGGCCAAGCAGCATTAGAGGAGCAGGAAAGCTGACATTTCAGGTTGAGACCATTCTTCAGAAATGGGGAGGGGAAGGGGATTCTGAAATAAATAGGGAGAGAGGGTAAGGCAGATAGAAGATGGATAAAGGAGAAGGTAGGTAGAGAGGAGACAGACAGGTCAAAGAAGCAGGGTTGGAGCCAGTGAAGGTGAATATCAGTGGAGAGTTAGGGAGGGGATAGGTCGGTCCAGGGAGGACGGACAGGTCAAGGAGGCGGGATGAGGTTAGTGGATAGGAGATGCAGGTGGGGCTTGAGGTGGGAGGAATGGTTAGGGAGGCGGGGACGAGCTTGGCTGGTTTTGGGATGCAGTCGGGGGATGGGAGATTTTGAAGCTTGTGAAGTCCACATTGATACCATTGGGCTGCAGGGTTCCCAAGCGGAATATGAGGTGCTGTTCCTACAGCCTTTGGGTGGCATCATTGTGGCAATGCAGGAGGCCCAGGATGGACATGTCGTCCAAGGAGTGGGATGGGGAGTTGAAATGGTTTGCAACTGGGAAGTGTAGTTGTTTGTTGCGAACCGAGCGTAGGTGTTCCACAAAGCGGTCCCCAAGCCTCCGCTTGGTTTCCCCGATGTAGAGGAGGCCACAATGGCAACAGCAGATACAGTATACCACATTAGCAGATGTGCAGGTGAACATCTGTTTGATGTGGAAGGTCTTCTTAGAGCCTGGGATGGAGGTGAGGGGAGAGGTATAGGGGCAGGTGTAGCACTTCCTGCAGTTGCAGGGAAAAGTACCGGGGTGGTGGGGAGTATGGAGCAGACAAGGGAGTCACTGAGAGAATGGTCCCTCCGGAAAGCAGATAAGGGTGGAGAGGGAAAAATGTCTTTGGTAGTGGAGTCAGATTGCAGATGGCGGAAGTGTCGAAAGATGATGCGTCAGATTCGGAGGTTGGAGGGGTGGTACATGAGGACAAGGGGGATTCTGTTTTGGTTGTTATTGCGGGTAGGGGGTGTGAGGGATGAGTTGCGGGAAATGCGAGAGACAAGGTCGAGGACGTTTTCGACCACTGTGAAGAGGAAGTTGCGTTGAAAAACGAGGACATCTGGGATGTCCGGGAGTGGAATGCCTCATCTCGGGAACAGATGCAGCGGAGGCGAAGGAATTGGGAATAGGGGATGGCCTTTTTGCAGGAAGGTGGGTGAGAGGAGATATATTCTAGGCTGCTGTGGGAGTCGGTAGGCTTGAAATGGATATTGGTTTCCAGATGGATGCCAGAGATGGAGACAGACAGGTCCTGGAAGGAGAGAGAGGTATCAGAGATGGTCCAGGTGAACATAAGGTTGGGGTGGAAGGTGTTAGTGAAGTGGATGAACTGTTCAAGCTCCTCGTGGGAGCATGAGGTGGCGCCGATACAGTCATCGATGTAACGGAGGAAGAGGTGGGGGATAGGGCCAGTGTAGGTATGGAAGAGGGATTGTTCCACGTATCCGACAAAGAGGCAGGCATAGCTTGGGCCCATCGGGTACCCATGGCCACCCCCTTTGTCTGTAGGAAGTGGGAGGAATTGATGGAGAAATTGTTAAGAGTGAGGAAGAGTTCAGCTAAGCGGATGAGGGTGTCAGTGGAGGGGGACAGGTCGGGCCTGCGGGACAGGAAGAAGCGGAGGGCCTTTAGGCTATTTGCATGGGGAATGCATGTGTATAGGTACTGGACGTCCATGGTAAAGATGAGGTGTTGGGGACCAGGGAATCGGCAGTTTTGGAGGAGGTGGAGGGCGTGGGTGGTGTCACGGACGTTGATGGGGAGTTCCTGGACCAAGGGAGAGAAAATGGAGTCGAGATAAGTGGAGATAAGTTTGGTGGGGCAGGAGCAGGCGGAGACAATGGGTCGACCAGGGCAGTCAGGTTTGTGGATTTTGGGAAAGAGATAGAAACAGGCAGTGCAGGGTTGGGGATGAGGTTGTGGATGGTTTTGGAGATGATGTTTTGGTGGTCGGGGATGGGGTCATGATCAAGTGGGCGGTAGGAAGAGGTGTCAGAGAGCTGGCATCTGGCCTTGGCGATGTGCAGGCCAGTGTGCCATACTACAACTGCACCTCCCTTGTCCGCAGGTTTTATGGTGAGGTTGGGATTGGAACGGAGAGCTGCACGTTCTGTGGGGGAGAGGTTGGAGTGGGTGAGAGGGGTGGAGAGGTTGAGGCGATCGATGTCACGACAGCAGTTGGACATGAAGAGGTCGAGGGAGGGTAGGAGGCCTTGGGGTGGTGTCCAGGGAAAATCGAATTAGCAGAGACAGCCATGTGGAAACATTCATTGAGTATTTTCAGAAAAGTTTTGTAGCGTAATACGTTGTGGATTCAACCAGGGGTCAGGCCATTTTGGAGATGCTGCTGTTTAAAGAGACAGGTTTCAAAAATATCTCAGTGTAAAAAATCTCGCCCAGGAAACTGTGATCATAACATTGCAGAATGTAGCGCTCACAAATACAAAGAGAAACTTGGGTTGGAAACAACTGTTCCAAAACTGTGGGTGATTTTGTAGGGATGGAGTGCTGAGCTGGCTGAAGTACACTGGGAAAGGAGTTTAGCAGAAAAAGATGATTGCCATTTTCCTCAATCATTTAAGAAAATGGTTCATGGCTCACAACCCAGATATATCCCAGTGAAGAAATGGGACTTTAAGATGGGGATAAACAGTTGAAAGTTAGGGGTAACAACAACTTGAAAAAGATATTATAACACAGCAAAGATTAGATTAAACATCAGGGATGTTTAAAAGCCAACAGTAGATGGCTAAAGAAAAGGGAGAAAATAAACTATGAGGACAAATTAGCAATTAACATAAAATCAAATAATAAGAGCTTGATTAATTATATAAAAAGGAAAAGGCAGACAAGATGAACAATGGCCTCTTATAGTGCAAGGCCAGGGAAATAATAATAGGGAACCAGGATATGGCAGAAGTATGAATAAATACTACAACTTCACACATACCACAGATTGTACATTCCACTTGACTGAACTGACCTGCCATTCTATAACTTTATTGCAAATAGAATAGTAGAAAAGTTTTCCAGTACTCACCAATTAGTTTCTTCCACTCTAAAGAAGTAAGAGTCAAGCTGTGAGGTCACTCCTCATGCAGACTCTCCTCTTGTCCTGTTTAAAGTCTGCTCCCCTCTTACGTTGTTTACCACTTCTCAGAACACTCCCCTCTCTAGGTGATGCTGATTGCCTATTTTGGGGTCACCACTTTGCCCATTCCTCTATTTACATTGCTATGGGTGTAGCCACTTACAGATCAGACCTGTTAAGGGCAGCAGGTTTAATTTCCAAACGGGCATTAATGAACCACATATTTTTACGGAAATCTGGTAAATTTGATCATCAATAGTGACACTAGTCTTTTGTTCCTGATTTGTTTATAACGGATTTTTTTAAAAAATTATCAACTAGCATGATGGAATTGAAGTAATTTGAGTTATAAGTTAGAATATTTTCCAGCTTTGAGAATATTGCTGATGGGATAGAGGGCACAGAAAAAAAAAGTAACAAGAATGCATGAGGAATTGGTTAAAATATTAGTCTCGAACCTCTGAGACCTGTGTACATATCTTCGTATTTTGATTTGCCAAGCCTCCACTCAACTAGGCCCTAGTGGAAGCAAGGATACTGTAAAGAAAAAACAAGGGGCAATTTTGCATGCGGTTGCAATTTCATATGGACAAGGGGACTGAAATTATGAACAGGATCAGAATAAGGTAGTAAATCATTAACTTCTGAGTTATACTGTTGTAATAGAGTAGAGAAGGCTGTGACTGTGTGGTACCTAATTTGACAGAGGTTGATGCCCATACAAGAACTTGAATGATGATTTATTGTCACTTGTATTTTACAGTGACTGATAGAGTAATATGCAGTGAAAAGCTTCAACTGTTGCCATTATCCGGCGCCATTTTGAATAGTTAAGAATAAAAAGATATAACTGAAAGAGAGTCTATCTTTGTTCCACCACCTCTGCCATTGGTTCTGACCCCAAGCCAGCTCACCAACGACAACTGTACCTCCACTCCTCCTCCACTGCCTCGCCGCCATCTACATGTACCAACAATGTGGGACTTGCCGTTCTTTAGGTGCCATCTCTTCATTGCTAGGTTCACCTCACCAATGCCAGGTCCTGTGCTGGATCCACACTCACCCTAGAACCAGGAGTCCCTGGCTCTATTGCTTGTAGAATTCATTCATGAATGATTCAAAATAGATGAATTTTGAAGTGTGAGTAAGGAGTGTAGGTAGTGATGTTGATTTGGTATTCAAATATCAGCCGTAAAGGAAAACCAGAAGAGGTATAGCATTATTAGATAAGATTACAAGTTTCCGTCAGTAGCTTCAAGGTGGCTGCAATATTCAATGATTATTTTTAAAACAAAATATTAGCCAGTCTTATGCAGTCACTGTCCTTTCAAGTAATTGATGCAAATGCTATGTATTAAAACATGTGAAAATGTTTGCTTGAATTTCATTGAGTCAAAATCCTAGAACTCCTTTCATAACAATACAATGGGTATACTCTCGGCATATGGACTGCAGTGGTTCAAGGAAGCAGCTGATCCTTCTCAAAAGCAAATGGGCTTGAGAAAGTGCTGCCCTTGCGATCAGCCCCTATATCCCAGATGCACAGAGCAAAACAATGTTGCCTGCCCTACTAACCACAATTCAGTTTTGCTTTCATTGGACAAAAGAACAATAAATGTAAAGTACAGTAAATGATTGAGAATGTATTTGTGTTTGTATTCAGGTTCTTGAAGCTTCTCCGGAGCAGACTCAAACACAGTACTTTCACATAACAGAGAGCGAAGAGGATGCTCAGGGCACTCAGGCAGCTGTTGCAGCTCTGCAGGACCTACGGTACAACTCAGAGAATGGTAGGTGAAGGAGTCCCAGTTGTGGGTACTTCCTGCAATGGCTTTAATTCCCCCTTTGTATCAGAGAAGCAAATTGGTGAGTTGTTGTGAAATAGCTTACTTTGCTTCAATTTGACCCAACTTGGGTACAAGGATACTATATAATGCTAATAACTTAACAGGGTAATAAAGGACTTAGAACATTATTATTATCTGGAACACTTTTATAATTGGACCTCTTTCTTTTTAACAACTTTGTCCTGGCAGCACATGCATATTTAGGGAATTCTGAATCCCTGTTCAGAATTGTCTATCAACACATACCATTGTAAATTGCACTGAATATTTTGCATTCATATCTGTCAAGGTATAGTTGTAGGTGACAGTGTGAAATGAGTATTTAAATACACTGTCTGAGGTTATCGTCCTGAACAATAAAGTAGTATTCATTTAGTGTGTGCAAGACAACAGAAAATTCCCCTCTTTACTTGAAAGCATAAAATGCTGCAAACATACAGCATTTGCAAGCTTAATGTTTTGGTACAGCATAACCTTTCGTCACTGACTTTAGGCTATATCATACTACTCAGTATGTAATGTGCTATTTCTGAAAATGAAATTCTCCCAGGTATCATACTTGATAATTAGCAAGTATTGATTCAGTCTCCTGGTGTCTCGGTAAATAGAGGTATCCTATACTAAGGTTCCCAGGTTGACTTGCTTATTTCAGTTGTACGGTGCAACTGTGCTGCTATTATTGGCCCAACCTCCCTAGAACTAGAGAAGAAAATCATAACCAGCTCATGATCATTATCCAAAGTAAATGTGCACTTATGTCAAAGCATATATGTAGATAATGGATGACGACAGAGTCCGGTTTAGCTTTGATTTTATGGCCAAGATGTATTCAGTGTTTAGCTACAGATGTTTAAAATAGTACTTAAATACTGTTGAAACCTGTGGAATTGTGAAATAGATTCAAAATGTCTGGAGTTAAAGGAGAAATTGAGAAAAACACATTGCTAATTTTATATGTTTTCTTTTATTCCCAGGGGATAGGATGGATTCAACAGCAGTGAACATTCTTCAGCAAATTATCGGTTTAGCTCCAGAACACCATGATGGTGCTGTTGCTTCTGTGGTTACCATGGCACCTGGCACATTAACAGTTGTAGAACAAGTAAGATTTCCATTCCCTATCAGCATTATAAAGTCCAATGTGGAGTCAAATTCAGAAGACTACCTCTACTGTATTTCTATTCACAACAATGATTCTAATTGTCCATTGGGTAGTACTGTAGCTTTGCATTGTTGACTTACAACCTCTAGAGCCAGAATTTGATTGAACTGGTCAACAGAGAAAAAGACAATTGACTGTATTTTCATCAGTCATGGCTATATTGGAATGCTGTGCCTCCCTATTGCTTCGGTTATGTTTTTTAACAAATAAATTGTTAGCTTTAATAGCCAATCATCATATAATTCATCTAAACATTGAGGATTTTCTGGGATCACCAATACTGAGTACATGACAAGGTCTATTGCTTGATTAAAACTGACAGGCTAGAATGGCTTTGACAATTGAAACTGAATCATAGTAACCAGGTGAGAAACTGCTGTTCACAGCACCCCTTCTCAATGTGTACTTTCACTTGTGGACAATTGATTATGAAGTTCTCTGAAGTCATTTCACTTTTCTTGCACTCCAGTTCCCTTGCTGTTCTTCATTGCTACCAGCCTACATCATAGCAGGAAACAGCTTATGCATCTTTACCTTGAAACTCTGATGAACAGCAAGAAAGGAGCAGCATCGTTTCCTTGGGCAGTGTCTCTGTCCTTTTTTCCCCACTCTGAAATTTTTAGTCCTTTGGTGGCCAAATAGTTCAATACTGAAACCACACAATTTGCCGCACATGGTGCAGGTGGTGTTTGAAGTAGCAGGTAGTTGGGACACTCAGGTTTTTGGACACTTATGTTATACTTGACCTACATCTTGGAATTACTAAAAATGATTAGCACCTCTGTAGCTGTGTCTTTTCCAACTTGAACAGTCTCAGGCAAGAGATTCCCATAATCAGTGGGGATACTGCATTTTTTGGGGAGGCGATGAAGACATCTTTGACTCCATGGATCCTGATAGTTGGAAGATAGTATTATACAGCAGGAGCAGGCTAGTTGTGGTCTGCTTATACCACGCAGTAGATTGAATCATAACAGTTGGCTAATTGTCTGTAGGAAGATAAGTTAAGGCTTGATAAGTTAAGATTCTACATTTTTTAAAGCTTTTATGAGATGTGTTTATGTTGAATATATCAACATTTGTTGCCCACTGCTAATTGCTCTTGGAATGTGGTAGTGAGCTACCTTGAACCATTACAGTCCATTTGGTGCAGATTTGCTATTCAGAAGGGAGTCCCAGGATTTTACCCAGTGACACTGAAGGATTTGTAATATTGTTCCAAATCAGGAGGCTGTGTGGCTTAAAGAGGAACTTGCAGTTGTTGGTTTCCTCATGCATGTACTGCATTTTGCCTTCCAGGTGGTTAGAGGGCTTAGGTTTGGGGGTTCCATTTAAAGGAGCCTTGGTGAATTGCTGCAGTTCATCTAACATATGGTGCATACTGCAGCCACTGTGCATCATAGTAGAGGGAGTAAATATTTACTTTGGTGAATGGGGTGTCAACAAAGAGATTATTCAACTTCTGCCTTGTAGGTGGTGAACAGATTTTAGGGAGTTGGGAAGTGAGTTACTAACCTCAGAATTCCCAGCCACTGACCTGTTCTTTTGGCATGTTGCAGAAATAGCATGTTTTGGAGAGGAAAAAACAAAATTGGAAGAGTCGGGGAGGACATTAAAAAGTGTAGCATTCTGTGGTAAGATATGTCTGAAGTTGGAAATTCAATAGGGAAATTTCTCTAATTCTTTCCTTTTTGGTTGGTTTCTTACCCTCAGGCTGAGGAAGAAACAGCAGGCAATCATGCGATGATGATCCAGCAGGCCTTGGAGCAAGCTTCAGTGGAGCTCGGAGAGGGTCATCATCTGGTAGAGCAAGTTGTAGTCTCTTCTGATGATGTGGAAGGGATTGAGACAGTGACTGTTTACACTCAGGGCGAAGAAACATCCGAGTTCATTGTCTATGTGCAGGAGGCTGTGCAAGCAGAAGAGCAAACCACAGAGCAGCAAATTGAGGAACTGTAACTGTTTCTATCATTTTTAACCAGGACTTCAGCTGGTTGGAACAAGAAGGCTCTAAAGCCCCTGTTTCTGGTTTTGTAAAATAATGGCAAGAACATTGGAATCAGTGTACCCTGTTCAAGTCAGACTGGCAGAAAATAACCAAACAGGAATTCTCCAGAAAAAAGGGCAATTGGCAATAAATTTCCTTCTGTTACTTCCCGTCTCTATTTTGTAACTAGCTTTTTCCCAGTCTACACATATCCTTCCCACTCTCCCATCTACCCTAATCCAGTCACTCAAGTTGCTTTCCCTGATCTTTGCTTTTGTTTGAGTTGATTAGAAACAACAAGATGGCTGAATCAAGTAACAGTGCCACAGAAGCACTCAAGGATGTCCATACATTTACATCCATATACTCAGTCATGAGGGTGGAGGAAAGGGCTTACCAATTTTCTATAATACCACCTCATGTGAACAGGTTGAGGGGAGCAATTGGGGGACAGAAAACCCAGACTGGTGAAACTCAGGGAGCCCAAAGATGTGGACGCCTGACAATAGAGTTTGGTTTGTCTTTCTGATTTTTTTTAAAAGTGCAGTTTCTGCTAGACGTTATCGTGAAATACAAATCCTCTTCGATTACAGGTAAAAACAAGATTTGTATGAAGGGTAAGGAAATTTTTAATTTATTTGCTCTTGATCGTGACTCAGAGCTATTTTCAGAGCCACATATCTCCTGAAAACTGGTCAAGGTATATTAGAATGTCATTAGGTCAAAGGTGGGAGCATGTTAAACTGATTTTCTTCTGTGCTGTAGGCTGTGAATGAAGTATCAGTGTGACAACCACATTGAATAAATCATCAAAGCAACATGATTTTGTGCAATAATTTCTACTTGAATGTTATTTAGAAAGTAATAGTATAAGTGCAAAAAAAATATAAAGATTCAGAAAACTTGCAGATGTTGGAGTTCTGAAATTAACCGAAAAATTCTTAGAATATAGAACGATTCTTTCAGTATGTGTAACTTTAACAGATGCTGACCTTTAGTGATGAGCATATGATGAACACAATAAAAAAGCATTTTTCTAATAGTCATCACGACATCACTGTCTTCAGTTTGGGACTGAATTTTTGCTCTCAGATCAGGAGTGTAGTATCGGAACATTTCTTAGACTTGCATTCACAATCAGGATACGTGACTCAGAAATGGAGTCTTAATTACAGGATGACCAGATTTTCTGGACGTAAGGCTAGGTGTACATGAAACAAATATAAGTTACTGGCTGCAGAAGCAGGCTGAGTGAAATCTAGACCTTTAAAAAAAGTTCATGATTTACAAGAAAAAGTTACATGGTGGCATGTTGGTTAGCACTGCTGCCTCACAGTGCCAGGGATCTGGGTTCAATTCCAGCCTTGGGTGTCTGTCCGAGTGGAGTTTGCATGTTCTCCTTGTGTCTCCGTGAGTTTCCACTGGGTGTTGTGGTTTCCTCCCACAGTCCAAGGATGTACAGGTTAAGAGGATTGAACATGCTAAATTGCCCTGTAGTGTCCAGGAATGTGCAGGTTAGGTGGATTAGCCATTGTAAATTTAGGGTTATGGGGAGGGGTATAGTGGGTCTGAGTGGGATGCTCTTTGGAGGGTTGGAGCAGACATGATGGGCCACATGGATTCTATGATTCTAGGAAGAACAGATGCAAAGTAAATGGTAAGACGTTGGAACGTATAAACATGCAAAGGAACCTTAGTGTTCTTGTCAATAAGTCACCAAAGGCTAACATGTAGGTACAGCAAGCTATTAGGAAACTGTATGAACCTTAGCGTTTACTACAAGAGGATTATTACAGGGGTAGTGAAGTCTTATTTCACTTGTAATTAAGTTTGGTTAGACCATACCTGGAGAACTGTCTTCAATTTTAGTCTCCTTACTCTAGGAAAGATATTCTTGTCATAAAGGAAGTGCAGTGAAACTGCAGACTTGTTCCCAGACATGATGATTTTATTAAAACCAATAAAGTACATAAAGAAATAGACAGGGTAGATGCAGGTAAGATATTGCTCCAGTTAAGTGAGGTGAGAATCAGGGAGACGCAATTTAAAAATAAGGCGAATGTAATTTAGGACCAAATTGAGAATATATTTAACGATATCTTACCCTAGAGGGCTGTGGAAGCCAAGTCTAAAGTAGAAATCAATAGATTTCTGATTACCATTGTCATAAATCTTTTTAGGAACAGAGTGGGTAAAAGACATAGAAGTGTTCGATCAACCATGCTCATAATAAATTGTGAAGCAGGCTTTATAGGCATACTCCATTTCCTCTGTTTCTAGATGAGGTTTAATTTTGAGAAGTGTGAGAATTGGCATTTTGGTATAAAGAATATGAAGAGACAATATAAAGTATGGGGTACAATATTTAAAGACGTGCAGGAGCAGAGGGACCTAGGTGTATTTGTGCATAGATCATTTTAGGTGGCAAGACAGGTGGAGGTAATAAAGCATATAGTGTTGTGGGCTTTATTAATAAGGACATAGCGAAACTTATTAGAACACAGTAGAATTATTATGTAGAGCGTGGGTGCAACACTATAGGAAGGTTGTGATGACATTTGAAAGAGTGCCGAAGAGATTTACACAGCTAGTTTCAGGAATGAGGAGCTTCAGTTGGATCGGAGAAGTTGGGACTGTTCCCCTTGAAAAGAAGAAGCTAAGAGGAAATCCAATAGATGTTTCCAAAATCATGAGGATGCTGGTTAGAGTAAACAGGGAGAAACTGTTCTGGCTCATAAAAGCACCAAGAATGAGAGTGCACAGATTTAAAGTGATTTGTAAAAAAAGGAAATATGTGAGAAAAACCTTTTTCACATAACAGATGCTTTTGGCCTGGAATGTACTACCTGGAAGTGTGGTAGAGGCAGGGTAAATTGAAGCATTCAAGAGGACATTGTTTCTATTCAAATAATTATTCAGTGTGCAAGGTATGGAGAAAGACAGGCAAATGGCACTAACGCATAATTGTCATTGAAAAGCCAGTGCAGGCACTATTTACCAAATTGACTTTTTTCTCCATTGTAACGATTCTATGAGAAACTCCAGCAAATACAAGTCTAGTTCATCCGACCTTTCCTTATAAGACAACCCAATCATTGCAGGTTTTCATTTCATAACGCTTCTTTGAACTACTTGCAGCACAGTTGTATTCTTTCTTAAATAAGAAGACCAATACTGTACTCCAGATGAAGTCTCACCAATGTCCTGAACAGCTGAAGAATAACCTGCCCACTTTTGTGGTCAAATCACCTTGGAATAAATCATAATACTCTATTAGCTTTCATAATGGCTTGTTGTACTTTTATACTAAACTTTTGCAATTCATACTGTAGGACACCCAGCTATCTCTGTACCGCAGAACTCTGCAATTGCTTGACATTTAGAAAATATGCTTATTATTCATTCTTCTTGTCAAAATGCACAATTTCACATTTTACCACGGTATACTCCACTTGCCAAATCTTTGCCTAACCTGCCAGATTTTTGCCCTCTCACTTAACCATGGATGAGACATGACTAACCCATGTCTGCCTCCACAGAAGTGGTACATGCGGCTTTATGGGAGCTGAACTTATGATTTTTGCCCTCCCCTGTTATTTGCTTCATGGTGAAGAGGCTGTCCATCACGGTGAACATTCTGACTATCATATTGGAAAGGTAAGGATGCCTTAAGTGAAGTGAGACAGTGACTGTCTACAGTAAACTGAATAAATCAGTTAATGAATAAAACGATATCAGATCAATGGGAGATGTTTAACAAATAATTTAATGCGACGCAGAACTGGTTTGAAATGCAAGAATAAAAGTTTTACTTGTGCAAAATGTGGCCTTGGAGAAGTAAATGGGTAAAAGACAACATGAAACTAAAATTAAAAGCATACAAGAATGCACAAATTGGATTCTAGACCTACAATGGACTTTGGTGATTGAGCAAGATGTAAAGTTTTCAATACAGATAGTTAGGGCTACAAAAAGTATGAAAAGCTTGCAAGGGATATCAAAATCCAAATCAAAAATACATTTGGATAAAGGGGGTGGTCAAAAGAAGTGTGGGGGCCCTTGAAAAACAACAACAATAATATTGTCAATTAAAGTAAGTGAACATGCTGAATAATCAGGCAAGAAATTGTGCACAATTTAATCTCTCAACATTGTTTTCCCTGTCATCCTTGATGAATTTTAATTTATTATTTAATTGTATTATTCAAACATTCCAGTTGCTTTTTGTATATTTTATTAACTTTTAACACCTTGTTGTATGTTAATACAAACTGCAGGCAAGATATCAAGCTTTGACCTGTGTAGTCACACAACAGTGGAATAGTGAGGGAGTGAAATTCAGTTGTGGTGTGCAAGAGTGTTGATTTGTGGATCACGAAGCAAAGGCATGCTGTCAATGACAATTGGCACCACAGCGAATTCTGTTTTCAAAGTAAAGTCATTTGCTCAATCTGCTTAATTCTTGCTGACAAGGACTGAATCAGGAGCCTCAGTGCAACACTGGATGACAAATTGCAAGAAGTAAATATTTCCCAAACTGAAAAGAGTCAGGTGCATAAAAATTAATTATTACGGCTACCTTCATAGCCATCAACAATGTGGTCCCTATTCTGATCTGAGGTTGCGTTTATGGTTGGAGCAGGTGATATCTTTCAATGAAGTGAATGGGAAGAGGTTTAAAGGGGCTTTGAGGATAAGTTTTCTCACCCAGTGGGTGGTCGGAATCTGGAATGCACTGCATGGGAGAATATTTAAGGCAGGAAACTTCACAACCTTTAAAAAGTCCTCGGATGAGCATTTGTAATGGCATAATATTCAAAGCCTTGGGCCGACTGGTGGAAAGTTGGATACTACTTATCTTTTGATACATAGTGTTCCTTACTTCTAGAGATAAGTCTTCACAGCCATGCTAGTAGCTGGCAGTAATTACCGCTTATCACGTGATAAAGTTTGTGTTACCCTTGAAAGCAACAGCCTTAACTTTCACATTATTGCAACCATCATGTCCCGTCTATTACTGAGGATGTTAACAGTGCACCGTGTATGTCAGTGGTTCCCTTCACATCCATGGGTGTGGCATTCCATTGGTCTCTCTTTCGCTCTCTCTCCTCGCAGCCTCTTAATTTACATCCACAGCAATTTTTGGCTGTATCTGCCAACTTTTAAAAATATATTTGAAATTACGGGTTAAAAATATCCACAGTTCTTGATGGTTTTGACCCGTGAGTCATGAAAGAAGTGACAGTGGAAATTGCAAGGGCACTTGCCACAATCTTTAAAACTTCCTTAGATTCAAAGGTGGTAAGGGAGAACTGAAAAAAACATACACTGTTCTGAAGAAGGAGCACTGGACTTTAAACATTAACTCTGCTTTTTCTCCATGGACGCTGCCAGACTTGCTGAGTTTCTCCAGCAATTTCTGTTCTTGTTTCACTATGGCATAGTTTCTTTCACACATAATTATGATGAGAGTAAAAGTATAATTAATATTTAACTCTAATCAGATTGTGCTGAGACAAACTAGTTTGATTTTTAGAGAACATTTCTGTACTGATGAATAAGCAACTTAGCAAAGTTTATAATGGTGATTAATTCATCCCAGATGCTTAGCCAATTTTATGGATTGCACCAACTGCTAGTGCAATGTTTTTAAAACCAGACAAAATATTGTGGGAAATCAATTTAAACACACTGCAATCTGATCTTAAAATGCCACAATCATTTGTATTGATCATGTATAACACTTTTGGACCAAATGCATCAAAATAGTTAATGCAATTGAGTGGAACTCCAAGCCATGCCAAATTGGTCATTTAAATAAAATTTAAAATGCTGGAATATTCAACTTGTTCTGAAACATTAGTGGAGAAAGAAATATAGTTAAAATGTCAGTTTGATGAATACTCTTTTAATTATCATCTCAAAGATACTCACTTGGAATCATAGAATCATAGAATTTTACTGTACAGAAGGCGATCATTTGACCCATTATGTCTGTACTGGCTCCTGAAAGAGCTACCTAGCTAGTCCTACTCTCCTGCCCTATCTCCCTAACACTCTAACTTCATTACTTCCAAATGTATACCCAACTTTCTTTGAAACCTGCTATGGAATTCACCTCCACCACTGTTTCAGGCAGAGCGTTCCTAACAACTCTGAGTAAAGATGTCCCCCCTCATCTCACACCTAACTTTCTTGCTGATGGTCTTGAAATTGATACCTAGTTACTGACATACCAATTAGTGAAAACAGACCATCCTTCTTTATCCCGTCAAAATTGTACATAATTTTGAACACCCCAATAAGGTCACCCCTTAATCTTCTCTGCTCCAAGAAGAATAAGCCCAATTTCACTAATCTTTCCTTGTATCTAAAATTCCTCATTTCTGATATCATTCTAGTAAATCTCCTTTGCACTCTCACCAGGAAATTCATCCTTACAGAAGGTGCCCAGAACTAAACACAAAAATCCAAATGTGGTCTGACCAGTAACTTGTAGAGATTTAGCATCGCTTCCTTGCTTTTATACTCTGCCTCTGCACAGAACCTCCAAACAACGCTATACACTAAATATATTGACGATATTTTCTTCCTTTGGATTCATGGTGAGGAATCAGTGAAACAACTACATAGCGATATCAACAAGTTTATCCCACCATCAGATCTACCATGGACTACTCTTTAGAATCAGTCTCATTCTTGGACGGACTCCTCAATATCTCACCCTACCGCAAGCCCATGGATAACCTCATGATGCTGCATTTCTCTAGCTTCCACTTTAAACATATTAAAACAGCCATCCCTCACGGAAAAGCCCTATGCATACGCAGGATCTGTTCAGATGAGGAGGCAAGCGACGGACACCTGAAGGTGTTGAAGGACACTTTCATTGGAACAGGATACGATGCTCAACTCATTGATCACCAGTTCAAACGTGCCACAGCGAGAAACCTCAATGACCTCCTCAGAAGACAGACACGGGTTAGAACGGATAGGGTGCTCTTTGTCATCCAGTACTTCCTGGGAGCGGAGAAACTACGCCATGTTCTTTACAGCCTTCAACACATCAATGACGATGAGCACCTTACCTCCACTTGCCTCCATTTCTTGCCTTCAAACAACTGCCAAACCTTAAACAGACCACTGTTCACAGCAAACTACCCAGCCTTCAGGACGACATCGACCACAACACTATACAACCCTGTCATGGCAACTTCTACAAGACATGTCAGATCTTCAACATGGACACTACCATCACACGTGGGAACACCACCCACCACGTGCACAACAGATACTCATGTGACTTGGTCAACGTTGTCTGTCTCGTACGCTGCAGGCAGGGATGCCCTGAGGCACGGTATATTGGTGAAACTATGCAGAAGCTATGACAACGGATGAATGGACACTGCACAACAATCGCCAGACAGGGATGTTCCCTCCCAGTAAAGAAATACTTCAGCGGTCAAGGACATTTGGCCTCGGATCGTTGGGTAAACATCCTCCAAGGCAGACTCCAGGATACACAATGAAGCAGAGTCGCCGAGCAGTAGCTGATAGCCAAGTTCGGTACCCATGAGGACAGCCTCAATCGGGAGTTTGGGTTCATGTCGCACAACGGGTGACCCCCACCCCACTATGCACTCTCAAACACGCACACTCTCAATCTCACACACAGGCACTCTCTCTCTCTCTCTCTCTCTCTCTCTCTCTGTCTCGCTCTCTCTCCCTCTCTCTGTCACTCACACACACATTCACCCCTCCACACAGTGTCTCTCCTTCTCACACACACAGAGCGCACGCACTCTCACACTGTCTCCCTCACAAACACACACTCTCTCTCCCACACACACATACGCTTTCTCTCTCCACCTCCCCCCGCCATGCCACTCACTCACTCGCTCTCTCTATGGGGTGAATTTGTATTTGCAGATACATTCTATTTTGTTCAAAAAGCACACAATTTATAGACAGTCACTCAATGTGGCTATTTACAAATTCCTACTTTAGAAACAAAACCAGTCTGACTCCCAACCAAAACACAACAGATTCTAAACAAGACCTCGCACTTAACTTGCATTGTCTGACCTAAAATGTCACCTCTTCTTTACACTGATAAAACCTTTAGTTCTCTCAGGGCAGTGACTTGAAAGAAATTTGGGGATTTATATGTGCAGATTAATCAATTAAAACCTTCTAACTGATTAAAGATTTAACAGCATCTTAGGCTTGTTTAATACAGCCTCACCAGTTGTGTGACCCTTTGATCTTTTACTTATAAATTCTGAGTGCTATGTGCTTCTTTCTCACTTCACCAGATGAAGGGGCTACCCTCTGAAAGCTTGTGTTTTCAAGTAAACCTATAGCCTGGTATCATGTGATTTTACACCTTGTCCACCCCAGTCCAACACCAACGTCTCCACATCATACCTGTATTTATTAACCCATTTATTTATTAAGAAGGGTCACTAGATTCGAAATGTTAATTCTGCTTCTTTCTGCACAGATGCTGCTGAGTTGCTCCAGCAATTTCTATTCTTAATTGTTTCGCTATATTTGCTATTAGCACGGATCTCTTGACAAATCATCTGAACTAAACATAACACTCCCTGTATTATCAGACCCTGTTACTCCATTAAAAAAAATCCTCAGGAATGGCCCATGCTCACATTTTGGACATAGAATCATACAGTATAGAAGAGGACCCCCAGTCCATCAAGTCTGTATTGCCAAAACTGCACTAAATCTACACTTTGAGCCACAGACGTATACAGCAGTGAAACAGCCTCTCCAGCCCAACTCGTCCATACTGACCAGGTTTCCTAAACAGTACTAATCCCATTTGCCTGTATTTGGCCCATATTCCACTGAATATGTCTGGTCCCACTTTCCACTACACCACAGCCTTGAATGTTATGACATTTCAAGTGCTTATCCAAATACTTTATAAAGGCCATGTGGTTTCACACCTCAATTACCCTCCTAGGTAGTGCATTCAAGACGTCCCACCACCCTCTGGGTGAAATCAATTTTCCTCAAATCTTCTCTAAACTTTCTGCCATTCACCTTTAAAAGTATGCCCCAATACAACTTTTCAACTAAGGGGAATAGCTACTTTCTATCCTCCTTGTCTATGTCAATCATAATCTTATACACTTTTTTAACGTCCTTCTCAACCTTCTCTGCTCCAAAGAAAACAACTTGAGCTTATTCAGCCTCTCTTCAACGCTGAAATGTTTCATCCCAAGTAACATTCGAGTGAGATAAAACGTTGTGGAGCTGGATGAACACAGCAGGCCGAGCAGCGTCAGAGGAGCAGGAAAGTTGACGTTTCGGGTCAAGACCCTTCTTCAGAAATGGGGGAGGAGAAGGGGATTCTGAAATAAATAGGGAGAGAGGGGGAGGCGGATAGAAGATGGATAAAGGAGAAGATAGGCTGAGGGGAGACAGACAGGTCAAAGAGGCGGGGTTAGAACCAGTGAAGGTGAATGTAGGTGGGGATTTAGGTGGGGGATAGGTCAGTCCAGGGAGGACGGACAGGCCAAGGAGATGGGATTAGGTTAGTGTGTAGGAGATGGGGTGGGGCTTGAGGTGGGAGGAATGGTTAGGAAGGTGGGGACTAGCTGGGCTGGTTTTGGGATATCGTTGGGGGAGGGGAGATTTTGAAGCTTGTGAAGTCCACATTGATACCCTTGGGCTGCAGGGTTCCCAAGCGAAATATGAGATGCTGTTCCCGCAGCTTTCGGGTGGCATCATTGTGGCAATGCAGGAGGCCCAGGATGGACATATCGTCTGAGGAGTGGGAGGGGGGGGTGCGAGTTGAAATGGTTCGCGACTGGGAGGTGTAGTTGTTTGTTGCGAACTGAGCATAGGTGTTCCGCAAAGCGGTCCCCAAGCCTCCGTTTGGTTTCCCCGATATAGAGGAGGCCACAGCGGGAACAGCGGATGCAGTATATCACATTAGCAGATGTGCAGGTGAACATCTGTTTGATGTGGAAGGTCTTCTTGGGGCCTGGGATGGGGGTAAGGGGGGAGGTGTAGGGGCAGATGTAGCATTTGCTTCAGTTGCAGGGAAAAGTGCCGGGGTGGTAGGGCTGGAGGGGAGTGTGGAGCGGACAAGGGAGTCACAGAGAGAGTGGTCCCTCCGGAAAGCAGATAAGGGTGGGGAGGGAAAAATGTCTTTAGTAGTGGGGTCAGATTGCAGATGGCAGAAATGTCGGAGGATGATGCATTGGATTCGGAGGTTGGTGGGGTGGTACGTTAGGACGAGAGGATCACCACAACTTGATGGTGACAAATTCCAGCAAGTGAGCCACTTAGTCTATGTACCAGACACAGTCTATGTACCAGACACAGCCTCCGTCCAACATCTTCATCCACTTTGTAAAACTTTGTGCTTTCCCCATTAGACAAGTGAACTTTTTATACAGCAATTTGAGACTCAGAGAAAATGTGCTCAGAGTTAATTAACCAACTATCTAATAAATCATAGGAAAGAAAGTCTGTTGGCATTCTATGTAGAGATAACACAGTGTGGAGCTAGAGGAACACAGCAGGCCAGGCAGCATCAGAGGAGCACGAAAGTTGACGTTTCAGGTCAAGACCTTTCTTCAGAAAATCCTCTAATGCTGCTTGGCCTGCTGTGTTCCTCCAGCTCCACACTAAAGATTAATCAAAGATTAATAGCAAAAGAATCTTGAAATGATATTCAATAAATAATTGCTGGGTAGTACACAACTCAAACACACATTAGAAAATTGTTTTGGTTTCATTGAGTCGAAGAGTTGTTCAGCACTGGAAAAAACCATTCAGTCCAATTCGTCTGTGCCAACCAGATATGCTAAATTTTTCTAGTCCTGTTTGTCAGCATTTGGTCCATATCTCTCTGAACCTTTCCTATTCATATACCCATCCAGATGCGTTTTAAATGTTGTTATTGTACCAGCCTCTACCACCTCCTCTGGCAGCTCATTCCAAACAAGCATCACCCTCTGCATGAAAATGTTGCCCCTTAGGTCCATTTTATATTTATCCCCTCTTACCTTAAACCTGTGTTGTCTAGTTTTGGACTTCCCTACCCTGGAAAAAAGACCTTGGCCATTCATCCTATCCATGCCCCCCATGATTTTATAAGCCTCTATAAGGTCACCGCTCAACTTCCGACATTCCAGAGAAAATAGCCCCAGCCTATTCAGCCTTTCCTTATAGCTCAACCCTCCAAACCCAGCAACACCCTTATCTACATTCTATAAATCTATTCTACATCCTTTCAAGTTTAATAACATCTTTCCTAAAGCAGGGAGACCAAAATTTAATGCAGTACTCCAAAAGTGGCCTAACTATTGTCCCGTATGGCCGCAACATGACATCCCGACTCCTATAACCTAATGCTCTGACAATAAAGTCAGAAGTCAGACAACGCCAGGTTATAGTCCAACAGGTTTATTTGAAATCACAAGCTTTCAGAGCATTGCCTGTTCATCAGGTGAAGTGAGAGAGGTGCACACAGGCACAGAATTTATAGGCAGAGAGATCAATGGACAGAGAGATCAAAAGATCACACAAATGCCGTGAGTGGAGTATCGACAGGCTGAATAATGGGTCTCTGCATGTGATCAAAAGTGTCAGGTGCTGTGAGTATAGTGACAACAGCTGAATAACAAACAAAGGAATGACCTTTAATTGGCTTAAATGAGACAGAGAGATAATTACAAAAAATTAAAAATAAAGTGATGCTAGAGACAACCCAAATGGCTGAAATAACATGATAGGTATGAGTCACATGCTGAGTGGCTAACCAATGTAATAAGTAATCCAAAACTGTACAAACTAATTAATTTACAGATACCATAACAATTTATCAAGGTGATGGTGTCAAAACAGGACAGCAAAGAAGATTTTATCACTGCAGAACAGTATGATGGAGTCACATCTAGCACGACATGAATCCAAGATCACGGTTGAGGCCGTCTTCATGTGTTCAAACTTGGCTATCAGTTTCTGCTCAGCGAATCTGCATTGTTGTGCGTCCCAAAGGCTGCCTTGGAGGATGCTTCCACATCCTGACCAATAAAGGCAAGCATAACAAAAACCTTCTTCACTATCCTATCTACCTGTGACTCCACTTTCAAGGAACCACGAACTTGCACTCCAAGGTCTCTTTGTTCAGCAACGCTCGCCAGGACTTTACCATTCAGTGTATAAGTCCTCCATTGATTTGCCTTACTAAAATGCAACACCTCACGTTTATCGAAATTAAACTCCATCTGCCACTTCACGGCCCACTTGCCCATCTGGTTAAAGTCCTGTTGTACTCTGAGATGCCTTCTTCACTGTCCACTACACCACCAATTTTGCTGTCATCTGCAACCTTGATAACCATCCCACCAACATTCATACCCAAATGATTTATATAAATGCTAAAAAGCAGTGGACCCAGCACTGATCCTTGTGGCACACCACTGGTCACGGACCTCCAGTCTGATAAACAACCCTCCACCATTGCACTCTGTCTCCTACCTTCAAGTCAATTTTGTATCCAAATGGCTAACTGTCCCTGGATTTCATGTGATCTAACCTAGCTAACCGGTCTAACATGCGGAACCTTGTCCAATGCCTTGCTGAAGTCCATGTAAGAAAAAGTTTACCACCCTGCCTTCATCAATCTTCTTTGTCACTTCTTCAAATACTCAATCAAGTTAGTGAGATACGATTTCCCATGCACAAAGCCACATTGACTATTCCTAATGAGTCCTTGTCTTTGCAAATACATACCGATCCTGTCCCTCAGAACAACTTACTTACTCCTGACATCAGGTTCATCGCTTAGTGGTTCCCTGGCTTTTCCTTACTGCCTTTCTTAAATAATGGCATCACATTAGCCACCTTCCAGTCTTCTGGCACCTCATCCATGGCTATCGATGATAAAAAAATTTCAACAAAGGACCCGGCAATCACTAAATAAAAACCAAAAGAACTGCGGATGCTGTAAATCAGGAACAAAAACAAAGTTGCTGGAAAAGCTCAGATAACAAGGTGTAGAGCTGGATGAACACAGCAGGCCAAGCAGCATCAGAGGAGCAGGAAGGCTGACGGTTCTGAGGAAGGGTCACCGGATCCTAAACGTTAACTCTGTTTTCTTCTCCACAGATGCTGCCAGACCTGCTGAGCTTTTCCAGCAACTTTGTTTTTGTTCCCAGCAATCACTTCCTTGCTTCCCACAAAGTTCTGGGATACACCTGATCAGGTCCCAGGGATTTATCCACCTTTATGCATTTTAAGATTTCCAGCATCTCCTCCTCTGTGATATAGACAATTTTCAAAATATCGGAATTTATTGCTCCAAGTTCTCTTACTTCCATTTCCTTCTCCACAGTAAACACTAAGACAGAAATACTCTTCTAGAATCTTGCCTGTCTCCTGTAGTTCCCCATATAGACAGTGTTGTTGATGTTTAAGGGGCCCTATTCTTTCCCTAGTTACTCTTTTGCCCTTAATGTATTTGTAGAATTTCTTTGGATTCTCTTAAACCCTATTTGCCAAAGTTATCTCATGTCCCTTTTTTGCCAGATAACAAGCATGGGGCTGGATGAACACAGCAGGTCAAGCAGCATCATAGGAGCAGGAAAACTTGACGTTTCGGGCCTAGACCCTTCTTCAGAAATGGGGGAGGGGAAGGGAGTTCTGAAATAAATAGGGAGAGCGGGGGAAGCAGATAGAAGATGGATAGAGGAGAAGATAGGTGGAGAGGAGACAGACAAGTCAAAGGGGCAGGGATGGAGCCAGTAAAGGTGAGTGTAGGTGGGGAGGTAGGGAGGAGATAGGTCAGTCCAGGGAGGACGGACAGGTCAAGGGGACGGGATAAGGTTAGTAGGTAGGAGATGGGGGTGCAGCTTGAGGTGGGAGGAGGGGATAGGTGAGAGGAAGAACAGGTTAGGGAGGCGGGGACGAGCTGGGCTGGTTTTGGGATGTGGTGGGGGAGGGGAGATTTTGAAGCTTGTGAAGTCCACATTGATACCACTGGGATGCAGGGTTCCCAAGCAGAGTATGAGGTGCTGTTCCTGCAACCTTCGGGTGGCATTGTTGTGGCACTGCAGGAGGACCAGGATGGACATGTCGTCTGAGGAATGGGAGGGGGAGTTGAAATGGTTCGCGACTGGGAAGTGCAGTTTTTTAGTGCGAACCGAGCATAGGTGTTCTGCAAAGCAGTCCCCAAGCCTCCGATTGGTTTCCCCGATGTAGAGGAAGCTACAACGGGAACAGCAGATACCGTATACCACATTAGCAGATGTGCAGGTGAACATCTGCTTGATGTGGAAAGTCTTCTTGGGGCCTGGGGTGGGGGTGAGGGGGGAGGTGTAGGGGCAGGTGTAGCACTTCCTGCGGTTGTAGGGAAAAGTACCGGGTGTGGTGGGGCTGGAGGGGAGTGTGGAGGGGACAAAGGAGTCCCGGAGAGAGTGGTCCCTCCGGAAAGCAGATAAGGGTGGGGAGGGAAAAATGTCTTTGGTGGTGGGGTCGGATTGCAGATGGTGGAAGGGTCGGAGGATGATGCGTTGTATCCGGAGGTTGGTGGGGTGGTACGTGAGGATGAGGGGGATTCTGTTTTGGTTGTTATTGCGGGGAGGGGGTGTAAGGGATGAGTTGCGGGAATTGGGGGAGACACGGTCGAGGGTGTTTTCGACCACTGATGGGTGAGAAGTTGCGGGCCTTGAAAAACGAGGACATCTGAGATGTTTGGGAGTGGAATGCCTCATCCTGGGAGCAGATGTGGCAGAGGTGAAGGAATTGGGAATAGGGGATGGCATTTTTGCAGGAAGTGGGTGGGAGGAGGTGTATTCTAGGTAGCAGTGGGAGTCGGTGGGCTTGAAATGGATAATGGATAATTGAAATGGATACCTCTGTTTCCATCTCTGGTAACTCTCTCTCCTTCCTGGACCTCTGTTTCCATCTCTGGTAACTCTCTCTCCTTCCTGGACCTCTGTTTCCATCTCTGGTAAC
>JAHRHZ010000053.1:1919413-1930549 GCA_024137785.1 Ginglymostoma cirratum | reverse complement strand
TGGTAACTCTCTCTCCTTCCTGGACCTCTGTTTCCATCTCTGGTAACACCTGCATTCCCCATGCAGATGGCCGAAAGGCCCTCCGTTTCTTCCTGTCCCGCAGGCCCGACCAGTCCCCCTCCACAGACATCCTCATCCGCTTAGCCAAACTCGTCCTCACCCTCGCCCTCAACAACTTCTCTTTCAATTCCTTCCACTTCCTACAGACAAAGGCCATGGGTACCCACATGGGCCCAAACTATGCCTGCTTCTTTGTAGGTTATGAGGAATAATCCCTCTTCCGTACCTACACTGGCCCAAAACCCCACCTCTTCCTCCGTTATATTGATGACTGTATTGGCGCCACCTCGTGCTCCCACGAGGAGCTCAAACAGTTCATCCACTTCACCAACACCTTCCACCCCAACCTTAAGTTCACCTGGACCATCTTTGATACCTCTCTCTCCTTCCTGGACCTCCGTTTCCATCTCTGGTAACTCCCAAAACCAGCCCAGCTTGTCCCCGCCTCCCTAACCTGTCCTTCCTCCCACCTATCCCCTCCTCCCACCCCAAGCCCCACCCCCATCTCCTACCCACTAACCTCATCCTACCCCTTGACCTGTCCGTCCTCCCTGGATTGACCTATCTCCTCCCTACCTCCCCACCTACACTCACCTTTACTGGCTCCATCCCCGCCTCTCTGACTGGTCTGTCTCCTCTCCACCTATCTTCTCCTCTATCCATCTTCTATCCGCCTCACTGGCTTTCCCTATTTATTTCAGGACTCCCTTCCCCTCCCCCATTTCTGAAGAAGGGTCTAGGCCCGAAACGTCAAGTTTTCCTGCTCCTATGATGCTGCTTGACCTGCTGTGTTCATCCAGCCCCATGCATGTTATCTCGGATTCTCCAGCATCTGCAGTACCTTTTATTCCTTTTTTGCCATCTTGATTCCCCCTTAAAGCATACTCCTACTGCCCTGGTACTCCAAGGGATTAATTCGATCCCAGCTGTCCAGACCTGACATATGCCTCCTTCTCTTTCTTGACCAGAGCCTTAATTTCTCTAGTCATCCAGCATTCCCTATACCTACTAGCCTTGCCCTTCACACTAATAGGAAAATACTGCTTCTGCACTCTTGTTATCTCATTTTACAACCGCCCCTCTACCTACAAATAGCCTTTCCCAAACACCTTTTCAAAGTTGATGCCTAATACCATCAAAATTGATCTTACTCCAATTTAGAACTTTAACTTTTAAATCAGATTTATCCTAAGGTGCTCTCCCACTGACACATCAGTTACTTGCCCTGCCTTATTTCCCGAGAGAAGGTCAAGTTTTGCTCCTTCTCTAGAAGGTTCATCCACATATTGAATAAGAAAATTTTCATGTAACATTTAACAAATTCCTCCCCATCCAAGCCCTTAACACTATGGCAGTCCCAATCAATGTTTGGAAAGTTAAAATCCCCAAACATTCTTGCGGATATCTGAGATCTCCTTACAAATTTGATTCTCAATTTCCTGCTGACTATTGAAGGGTGTATGGTACAATCCCAATAAGATGATCATCCCCTTCTTATTTGTCCATTCCACCCAAATAACTTCACTATACATCCTCCCAGGAATATCTTCCCTAAATGCAGCCATAATGTTATCCCTAACCAAGAACACTACTCCCCCTCCTCTCTTTGCCCCCTTTCTATCCTTCCTATAGCATTTACTCCCTGGAACATTAAGCTGCCAGTCCTGCCCTTCCCTGAGCCATGCTTCTGTAATAGCTGTGATATCTCAGTCCCATGTTCCCAACCATGCACTGAGTTCATCCTTACTTGTCAGGCCCCTTGCATTGAAATAAATGCAGGTTAATTTATCAGTCTTACCTCCTTCTCTACGTTGTTCTTGCCTGCCTTGACCATTTGACTTGCTCCTCTTCTCAACTGTGCAAGCCTTGGACTTATCTCTTTTCTCACTATCTCTTTGTGTCACCCCACTAGTTTAAATCCTCCTGAGTAGCACTAGCAAAACTCCGCGCCAGGATATTGAGCCCTTTGAATTCAGTGGAAACCATCCTTCTTATACAGGTCACTGCTACCCCAGAAGAGACCCCAATGATCCAAAAATGAAAATCCCTGCTGCCTGCACCAGCTCGTCAGCCATGTATTCATCTTCTCTATCCTCCTAATCCTACTCTCACTAGCAACTGGCACCAGGAGTCATCCAGGTATTACTATCGTTGAGGACCTACGTTTTAACCTCCTGCCTAGTTTCTTGTATACTATCTTCAGAACCTTGTTCCTTTCTCTTCCTATGTCATTGGTATCGACGTATACAATGACCTCCTGCTGCTCCTATTTGTGAATATTCTGCACCCTGTCCAAGACATCCTTGACCCTAGCACCCAGGAAGGCAACACCCCATTCTAATGTCTCACTGTTGGCCACAGAAACATCTAACTGTGCCCCTGACTAGCCAGTCCCTTATCACAATCGACCACTTGGAACCTGACATACACCTCATTACAGCAGAGCCGGTCTTGGTCCCAGAAACCTGGCTGTCAGAGCTACATTCCCCTGAGAGTCCATAACCCCTTACATTTTCCCAAACAGCATGCTTATTTGAGATGGGGATAGCCATAGAAGACTTCTGTACTGCCTGCCTACCTCTCCTAGGTTACCTTTTCTAGAGGTAACTTTATCTGCTGTTTTTCTACCTTCCTGCAACTGCCATCCATCACATCCCCTGGTTCCTGTACATTTCTCAAAGCATTTAACTGCCATTCCAACCAATCCATACGATCCAATAGGATTTGCTATCAAACACGCATTATGCAGACATAATCATCAGGAACATTGAAATTCTCCCTAACTTTTCACATCCGACAGGTAGAGCACATCACTGTGTTAAAGGCTGTCTCTACACCTTCATCTACAAATCCACAAAATAGCACAGTCTTACTTATCTAGGATAACTAAACACGAATGTTTTATATTAAAAAAATTTAATCAAGAGACAGATCTCAGTAAAACATATAGAAAAATACCCTCACCCTACTCACTATTATAGATTTACAAAAAAAGTCAAGATTGATAAGTTTTATAAATCTTAAAAACAAAAACTTAGTTAATCAATGAAATTCTGACACTCCCAACTGTGAGTAGTTCCAATAATGAGGTCTCGCCAGGGTCACCTGTGAAATTTACTGTTTAATTTTCTTGGACTGAATTCCAATTTCTAGAGATGCTTGTAACTTCACAGTCAATCAGCTGTGCAGGTTAGCTGCTTGGTCGGTCAGGTGTGAAGGTAGGATTTAGGTTAACAGAAAGAATTCATACATACATTTCACGTTCATTGGGAAAATATGAGGCATGAGGACTCCCCATTTCTGCTGAATTTCCATGGCACTGGATTCCTGGTAGAACTAAGATTGAAGGTTAACTGTTCCTGCTAAACCTCCAAGCCAATGATTGCCAATCAATGAACTGCCTCTTCTCAAGTTATATAAGATGATGTCTCATTTTTCCAGTCTGGCTTCTTGTGTCCTAGTCCTGATGAGTGCAAGATGGAAAACTTTAATTAGTAAATCCAGGCCTGTTTTGGCATTCATGCTGGCAGAGTCTATGCTACTACTAATCTATATTATACATGAAAAGGTTATAAATTGAAAGCCTGAGGTAGAGTTGAGAGCCATCTTTGCCAAAGAGGCAACTTCACAAATCTTTAAAAAGACCAAGATAGGTCTTCCTCTGATGGAGCACTGTGTAAATGCAATATACGCTGTGATATGGAGCCAAAGTTATAGGTCTAAGTGTTTACAGATTTAGAGAAGGAAACAGTGCTAGCAAGTTAATTTTCCATTGATTCATGGGAGAACATTTGTAACAGCTGATCATCATGTGAATACTGCCAGCCAACTTTCCAAAATGGCATCTGGATCTTAAATACATGTTCAGTAGGGGTCTGTCAGATTTGGGGTCTGTCAGATAGTCTGCCAACTATCCACTAATGGCAGTTTCTAATAAGGAATTAATTAGGATTATTTTAATAGCTAGCCTTCCTGCTTTCTAGCAGATGTCTCAGGGAAGAGGAAACCGCTTTGAAAGGAAACCATGACAAAGATGCCTATCCAGATACCAACTGAAGTTTTATCTTACATGGCTTAAGCCTGACCAAAATTGCACATTTCTGTGAGCAATACTACACCCTCAGATTTGCTTACTGCAGCCTGATACCCACATTCAATGCCATGTACTGTCGCAGGCTCACTCTCAACCATTATCTCTATCAGCACCACCTCACACTATCTCAAAGCTGCCCTGATCCTAGTTCCATTTCAAATTTTGTCTTGTTCAATACGTCAACAAAGAAAATTTTCTCTTCCTTTCAGCTATTAAGAAACTCTAAAAACTCAAGGCTACTGATACCCTTCTGAATCCTTCCTCTGCTCCACATTCCTCTGGCTCCATCGCTTCATCTAATCCCCCTTCTTACCATGTTTTCACTATACCATCCAATCTCTCTTTCTCTCTCTCTCTCTCCTCCCCCCACCCCGCCCCACACTGATACTGAGTGACCGGTGGTCAACAAAGGAGTTAGCTTTATCCCTTTATGCGCCCACCTCAATGAAGTTTGGGCACCACCTGACGCTGAACTCTTCTTCTGTCATCTTCACCTCCATGCCCACATCTTTGGACAGGAGTCCTCTCCCTGCCACACAAGCCTTTTCATTCATCTCCAAGCAATCCCTCCACTTAGACCTCTCTCTCTTTCTCTCTCTCTGGCCTTTTGTTGGCACTTGATCTCTTCATTGAGAACTGCAGCCACGACATTGGCTGCTTTAATTTCTCTGCTCCACTCATACATTCCAATCTTCACAATCACCTCCCCCCACACCCCCCATGCTGCACTGCGCTCTCTCGGGTCTAACCTTGAGTTTATTATAAATCTTGCTTTGAAAGGTTGTTGCCTGGCTTGCTGACATTTACTTTGCAGAGGCTGAGCACTAACTGTCAGACACTTACTTCTATCCTCCCAGATCATGATCCTACTTGATTAGTAAGGGGATCAAGGGTTACGGGGAGAAGATGGGAGAATGCGGTTGAGAAACGTATCAGCCATGATCAAATAGCAGCGTAGACCTGATGGGCCAAATGGCCTAATTCTGCTCATATATCTGATGGTCTCATTTTTCTATCTCTGAACTCTCTATTTCTTCCCCCGTGTTCAGTTTCTCCCCACTTATACTTGTGATTCTTATAATTCTTTACGTTGATTCCACAATTTTTAGTTTTTTGACCACAGTCGTCTCCTCTTCACCATACCGGTGACCACCATCTACACATTAGTGTCCCATCAGGATGTTCTGAAGTCTGTCTGCTTCTTCCTTGAGAGGAGGCCTGAACAGCAAGCATCCACTAAAACCTTCATTCACCTGGCTGAGCTTGTTCCCACTTTGCACAACTTCTCCTTCAACTCATCTCACATTCACCAAATCAAAGATGTGGCTACAGGTACACTTATGTGTTCCAGATATGGCTGTCTCTTTGTGGGGTGTGTGGAACATTCCTTGTTCCAGTCTTACTCAGGGACCCGACCCACAATTCTTCCATCGTTACAAAAGACTACACAATTAGTGTAAGCCAGCCTGTGACTTAAGCATTAGACTGAAAAACATTGGAAATAAGGAGATTGAAGAACAGAAGTTCTTGGAAAAAGCAAAACAGCACCTCATTGAATCCTGTGGATTGCTGCAATTAAACAGCTTCCCCTGTACTTTTTTGCCACTTCTAACATCCATGTGAGTTTGTTTATACATGTCTGTGTGTATGTCTGCAGGGATTTAAGAAAGGGATTAGAGTTTCAATGAGTTTCAAGTAGCTTCTTAAGTTAAGAAACCTGGTTGTTGTCTTCTTTTAACCTGAATTCATCAGACAGGTAGATCAGGGACTTTAAGTACTTTGATCAGAAATAAGGCAGATGAACTTAGACCATGGGTCAGTACTTGGAACTACGATGTTGTGGCCATTACAGAAACTTGGGTAACTCAGGGACAGGAATGGTTGTTGGAAGTTCCAGGATTTAGATGCTTTAAAAGAAATAGGGAGGGTGGTAAAAGAGGCGGGGGAGTGGCATTGCTAGTCAGGGTGAGTATAGCAGCTAATGAAAGGCAGATTGAGAATGATTTGTCGACAGAGTCAGTTTGGGTTGAGGTCAGGAACAAGAAAAGAGCAGTCACTTTGTTAGGGTGTTTTTACAGACCCCCTAATAGTTGCAGAGAAGTGGCGGAATGGATTGGGAGGCAGATACTGGAAAGGTGCAGAAGTCACAGGGCTGTAGTCATGGGTGACTTCAACTTTCCAAATATTGATTGGAAACTTTTTAGTTGTAATACTTTAGATGGAGCGGATTTTGTCCAGTGCGTTCAGGAAGGATTCTTGACACAGTATTTAGATAGACCAACACGACGAGAGGCCACTTTGGATTTGGTGCTTGGGACCGGGCCAAGTGTTAGACCTGTTGGTAGGAGAGCATTTTGGCGGTAGCGATCATAACTCTCTTACTTTTACTATAGTCATGGAAAAGGATAGGTAATACAGCAGGGTAAGGTTTATAATTGGGGGAAGGGTAATTATAATTCTGTTAGGCAAGAACTGGGTAACATAAAATGGGAACAGATGCTGTCAGGGAAGATGTGGAGATTGTTTAAGGAATGCATACTGCATGTGATCGATATGTTTGTTCTTAGCAGGCAGGGAAGATGCGGTCGAGTGAGGGAGCCTTGGTTTTCAAGAGAGGTCGAATGACTAGTTAAGAGGAAGAAGGATGCATATGTAAGGTTTAGGAAACAAGGATCGGAAAAGGCTCCAAAGGGATACAAGTTAGCCAGGAAAGAGCTGAAGAAAGGGCTTAGGAGAGCTATAAGGGGACATGAGAAAACCTTGGCAGATAGGATGAAGGAAAACTCCAAGGCTTTTTACAATACATGAGGAATAAGAGAATGACCAGAGAAAGGGTAGGGCCGATCAAGGATTGTAAAGGGAATTTGTGCACGGAGCCTAAAGATAGAGGAGAGGTCCTTAATGAATACTTTTCTTCGGTATTCACAACGGAGAGGGACCTAGTTGTAGGGGAGGGCAGTGTGAAATAGGCTGGTGGACTAGAGGAGGTAGATATCAGTGAGGAAGATGTACTAGGAATTTTGGGGAACTTGAAGATAGATAAATCCCCTGGGCCTCATGGGATTTATCTAAGGATTCTATGGGAAGCGAGGGAAGAGATCGCAAGGCCTTTGGTAATGATCTTTTCGTCCTCACTGTCCACAGGTATAGTGCCGGAAGATTGGAGAGTGGCAAACGTCATTCCCTTGTTCAAAAAAGGGAATGGGATAACCGCAGAAATTACAGGCCAGTTAGTCTTATTTCAGCGGTGGACAAACTATTGGAAAGGGCTCTGAGAGATAGGATTTATGATCACTTTGATAGGCACAGTTTGATTCGTGATAGTCAGCATGGTTCACAAACCTTATTGAACTCTTTGAAGAGGTGACCAAACACGTGGATGAAGGTAGAGCAGTGGATGTGGTATACACGGATTTAAGTAAGGCATTTGATAAGATTCTCCATGATAGGCTGATGCAGAAAGTAAGGAGGCATGGGATGGGGGAAATGTGGCAGATTGGATTCAGAATTGGCTGACCCTTAGAAGACAAAGGGTGGTAGTGGCCGGAAAATATTCAACATGGTGTACCACAAGGATCTGTTCTGGGTCCTCTTCCATTTGTGATTTTTGTAAATGATTTGGATGTAGGAGTCAAAGGTTGGATTAGTAAGTCCTTGGACGATATGAAGGTGGGTCGAGTTGTGGATAGTGCGGAGGGCTGTTCTAGGTTACAAAGGGACATTGATAGGATGTAGAGCTGGGCTGAGAAGTGGCAGATGGAGTTTAACCCTGAAAAGTGTGAGGTGATTCATTTTGGAAGGACAAACTTGAAAGCAGAATACAGGGTTAACGGAAAGATTCTTGGCAGTGTGGGGGAGCAGAGGGATCTTGGGGTTCATGTCCACAGTTCCTGGAAAGCTGCCACCCAGGTGGATAGAGTTGTTAAGAAGGCATATGGTGTGTTAGCTTTCATTAATAGAGGGATTGGGTTCAAGGGCTGTGGAGTTATGCTCCAGTCATACAAAACCCTGATTCGGCTACATCTGGAGTATTGTGTCCAGTTCTGGTCGCCTCATTACAGGAAAGATGTGGAAGTGTTGAAAAAGGTGCAGAGGAGATTTACCAGGATATTGCCTGGAATAGAGGCAAGGTTGAGAGAGCTAGGTCTTTTCTCTTTAGAACAACGAAGGATGAGAGGTGACTTGATAGAGGTGTACAAAATGATCAGAGGTATAGATAGAGTGGACAGCCAGAGAATTTTTCCTAGGGTGGAGGTAGCTATTATGAGGATGCATAGTTTTAAAGTGAGTGGAGGTAGATAAAGAGGAGACATCACAGGTAAGTTCTTTATTCAGAGAGTGGTCGGGGTGTGGAATGCATTGCCAGAGAGGGTAGTGGAGTCGGCCTCATTAGGGGCACTTAAGCGGCTATTAGATAGGCATATAGATTATAGTATAAGGTAGGGGTGGAGGTTAGATAGACGTTAGGATTAGGGTAAAAGTTTGACACAACATCATGGGCCGAAGGGCCTGTACTGTGCTGTACTATTCTATGTTCTATGATTAAATCTTTACAAAGATGATCCCAGGTGTAGTGGGGCTCGAATATCAGCTCACTTTCCCAATAAAGACCAAAAAAACTGAGGATGCTGTAAATCAGGAACAAAAACAAAAGTTGCTGGAAAAGCTCAGCAAGTCTGGCAGCATCTGTGAAGAAAAAATCAGAGTTAACGGGTCCAGTGACCCTTCCTGAGAAGGATGGAACTCTTCAGGCTCTATTCTTTATCGTATCGTATACTCCCTACCTCATCCCCCTCTCTATTTTCTGCATATAAACCAACATTTTCCGAGCTACCTTCAGTTCTGAGGAAGGATCACCGGATCCAAAAAGTTAACTCTAATTTTTCTTTGCAGATGCTGCCAGACCTGCTGAGCGTTTCCAGCAACTTCTGTTTTAGCTCACTATCCCAAGTGGGTTATGACAATCAACAAAAGAAGGGAGAAACTTTATTATAGAACGTCTGTAAGAGGCATTGCAGAAATTCCCCAAAGCCTCCATTTCAAATGCATGATCATCACTAACTAGAAGGACAAGGTCAGCAGATACATGGGAATGCCAGCATCTGCAGGTTCCCTGCCAAACCACTCACCATCCTGACTTGAAAATATATTGGCATTCCTTCCATGTCGCTGGGTCAAAATCCTGAAATTCCCTTCCTAATGGCATTGTGGGTGGACCTACACCTAATGGATTGCAGTAGTTCAAGAGGGCAACTCATTGCCACATTCTTAAAGCCAACTGGGGCTAGGCACCAAATGCTGCCCAACCAAAGAAGCCCACAACCCATTATGATTTGAACTGTGTTGCCAGCTGGGGAGTCAGATACAAATTCAATGGCAGCCTTAAAAAGAAAATTGGATGAATGTCTGAAGTAAATAACTTTTTTGTGTATGTTTAAAGAACAGGGCTGGAGATGGAAGTGAAGGCAAATGGAACTAACTGGACTGAAAAAGTCAGCCTGGACTCAACGAGCTGAAGTGGTTCCTACTATGATGTACTATCCTATAATATGTTGGCAAGGACCAATTAGACTGATGTAATTTTTAAAAATTATTATTAATCCCTACAGTGTGGAAACAGGCCATTCAGCCCACCAAGTCTACACAATGCCCCTCTTAAAAGCATCCCACCTAGACACATTCCCCCAATATCCCTATGTCTAACCCACCTAACCTAAACATCCCTGGGCACTATAGCATGACTAATCCACCTACCCTGCATGTTTTTGGACTGTGGGAAGAAACCGGAGCACCTGGAGTAAACCCACACCAACACAGGGAGAATATGCAAACTCCACACAGACAGTTGCCCAAGGTTGGAATTGAACTCAGGACCCTGGTGATGTGAGGTAGAAGTGCTAACCACCGACTCACCTTGCCATTTTCAATTACTATTCTTTCCAACAACACCTTATTTGCTGATGAACTATTACTGTTAAAGTCTCAATTCCTTCCTGTTGTCCTGAAGGATGTGACATTTGTTGTCAAATGACCAGTCACTGAGAAATGGACAATGAGATGACCAATCAAGGACTGACCATGCAGGCTGAAAACTTAAACTGGGGATCAGAGAAAGCACCCCAGTGTGATAACTGGTGCTTTTAAGAAATGGTAGCCTACTCAGCTGTTTAGAGGCCAGATTAAAGGAGAACTGATTGTCTACTCCAATCCAACTGTCAAACAGTCCATGCAAACAACCCAGGTGGATGCTTGAAGGTAATGCTTGTAGGATTAATACAATGGAAGCACCAAATAAACTTGCTTGTGAGTGTAGGTTTGGTAGTTTTGAGTTGTTGTTACGCAGACTAAGTGCATGAATAAGGAATAGGAATAGCATACATCCTTTTGTTTCATACCCATGTCTGGTCCCAGCCCAACCTGACAATTCAGCCTTTAATTGTTACATTTGTAGGGAAGACCGAAGCTGGAATCCATTCATATAAAATGGCCACCAAGTAATCAAATAGGAAATTCTGAAGAAAATCCAGAAAATAATGAGAATGTGGAACTTGCTTTCTTTGGAATGGTTGAGCTGAAATATTTAGATGCACTTAAGGGGAAATTAAATATGAATACGCTGGAAAGGGGATTAAATGATGAAGAATTGAAAGGAAGTTCAGTAATGGCAACCATGAAACTATCATCAATTGCCATAAAATCCCTACTGGTTTAGTAATGTATTTTAGGGAAAGAAATCTTTACATCATCTGGACAACATGTGACCCCAGGCCTCTGGCAATGTTCATGACTATTAACCGCACTGTGAAGTGATGTAGTAGCCCATTAATTTCAAGTGCAGTTAGGAATAGGCTACGAATACTGGCCTTTTAAGAATTCTTTGCCACTATAGATTGACTAACCTCATTACATTAATATTGATAGAAACAGAGATAGTAGGAATTGCTGATGCTGGAGAATCTGAGATAACAAGGTGTAGAGCTGGA
>JAHRHZ010000053.1:1904150-1914413 GCA_024137785.1 Ginglymostoma cirratum | reverse complement strand
TGAAGAAGGGTCTAGGCCCGAAACGTCAGTTTTCCTGCTCCTCTGATGCTGCTTGGCCTTCTGTGTTCATTCAGCTCTACACCTTGTTATCTCTAATGTTCTCCGGACCCAGGTTTGAATCCTGACATGGCAGAAGGTGGAATTTTAATTCATAAATTGAATAAATATCTGGACTTAAGAGTCTAATAATGACCATGAATTGTTGATTGTTGGAAAAACCCATCTGGTTCATTAATGTCTGCTGTCCTTACTTGGTCTGGCCTACATGTGACTCCAGAGCCGTAGCAATGTGGTTGACTCTTAATTGCCCTCTGGGCAATAAATGCTGCCTGGCCAGTGATGCCCTCACCCTGGGAGTGAATAAAGAAAAAAAATGTTACTGCTATGCCAGTGGCTCCTTGAACCACTGGCAATCACTGCAAATGACAATTCACAAACAACATCATGGCCAAGGTGTGATCTGAACATGTCCCAGATGAGAAGACATTTTTCTTTGCATAATTCCCTATTGGTTGGAAAATCTAAACAGTCCTCAGTTGCACTTTCAAGACAAGCTTCATCCATTATTCCTTTAGCATGAATGTTGATGATGACTCCCTTTGAGATTTATTGCTTTAGTACATATTTCATCTTGATTGGGGGTCGGTCAGCTCAGTTGGCTGGATCAGAGAAAAAAGGTACTGCAGATGCTGGAGAATCCGAGATAACAAGCTTGGGGCTGGATGAACACAGCAGGTCAAGCAGCATCATAGGAGCAGGAACCCATGCTTGTTATCTCAGTTGGCTGGATGGCAGGTTTATGATACTAACAGCATGGTTCAATTCCTGCACTGGTTGAGGTTATTATGAAGGACTCTCCTTCTCATCCTCTCCCCTCACCTGAGGCATGGTGACCCTCAGGTTAAACCACCAGCAGTTGGCTCTCTCCGGTAAGAGAATAGTCAAGTAGGGTTATGGTGACTTTACCATTTTTTCCCCCTCTTGAAGTTAACCTTTGGCTTAAGCTTTGATCTGTTGGATATACATGATAGTACGGTGATAATTCTAATTTTTTGCGGCTAATTGGCTTTTCTTCAATTTTGATCATGATTTGATTGGCTGGCATGTCAAAATTCATGGAAGTCTCATCCATGTTTCCAATAGAGGTCAATCTGTGTCCCTTCTCATGTTGATGTTTGAATATAAATCAGTGAAATACAATAAACCTGCCATCAAGTTACGCGGGATGATGCGAGTGAAATCTTTCTACTGTGTTACAATCAGTATTGTTTCTGATCACCAGGCACACCATACAAGACTGGCTTTGAAAAGCTGCAGGCGTGGAACCAACTGGTAATATCAACACTTTTGTTAGCTAATGCTGCCAAGTGACACAGAGCAGAAGGGATCAAGTGCAGTTGAGATCAGTCATCATTGAATGAAATATCAAACGTTTGGCTGAATGGCCAATCCCTGTTCACGTAGAAGCATATGAATGAGCAGTTTCTTCATCATGTAAGGAACAAGTAGACTGGGAAAGACCAAAAACTAGTTTCTCAGTAATTGAAGACGACAGTTAATGTCTGTTATAAATAAATGATCTCTTATTCCTCGGTAATGAGAGACATTGAAAGGAGTGACCAGCATCTGAACTTTACTACAGATGTAATTATAATAATTCTATGTACATGGAAAGGAGGTAGTGATAGATATAAACAGGATATATAAATTGACAGCCATGGTGAAATTTTGTTGTGTGCTCCGTGTAAACAGAGATGACAGCTGTCATTATGATCTTTTGAGATTGCAATCTAGTGTATGATATTTACTATACAATTGCAATATATGTAGGTAGGAGGTGAGAGGTTAACTAAATCAAATGATCTTTATCATTGCTCATAACCAGCTGGGCCCAGAGCAACATTGTCGGCAGTAGGTTTCTTTTTATCTGTCTGATTGGACCAGATTAACAGCCCAATCAAGGAACTCATTCCGAGTTCCAACTGGCCGACTTCATTACAATCACTTCATACCCCCACCCCCACTGAGTTCGAGGACATAAACAGATACCTTTCTCTTAGAGAGCCTCCTGGGGCGTTTTAGCACTGGATCAGGTTCCTCTGATTCAGAAACCAGTACAAGCAGTGTGTAACACACAGGAGCTTGCCTCTTATGCCAGAACTGCCTAAGTAAAAATTCACTCTCTTCTTCTGCCAGCAAAGGCATCGATGCAGCTACATCCATCATGTCCATCTCAGATTCAGAAGTCTCGTCAACATTTGATAGAGAGGGTGAACCTGTGGACCAGGCAGCCTTTTCAACTGTTCCGAGGAGCACAGCATGTTTTGCTCCTGCACCGTTTGCAAGTTCGTAGCTTTCATATGGTCTATGTGCTTGTACAGAACCGGCACACTGACCTGAATTTTATACATCACTGGTGTTGACCATGCCTCTTACCCATGCAGTGCCATTCCTGTGATTCCTGCACCAAACCTTGACCCTGAAGTCAACCGTCTCTCTCGCTTAACAGAACCTGATGTCTAGCATTGGCATTTCTGCTACTGTTTCACTCTCCACCCAAGGTCCAGAAGATCAGATTTCATCTGGTATGGAGTCTTCTACCCAGGAGCAGGTGCTATCCCTGCAGTTGTAGTAGCTCCCATAATCAAATAAGAACTGTGACAGGGAAGCTGCAGGCGATCTGCTCAAGCCTGCCTTGAAAGATTGGACTGCTCTTTCTGCCAGGCCATTGGATGATGGATGGTATGGATATGGAGCTGTCTGAATATGTTGAAAAAGATTTGACTTTAGGAAAGACTTAAATTCCTGCAGGTAGACAATAGCCCGTTATCAGCGGCCAACACTTCGGGGAGTCCATGTATTGAAAAAGATGTGCCCTCTTTTTCTACTGTCGTCCCCATCTTTGATGAATGAATTCTATGCACATCCAACCACTTTGGTTGGGTATCTACAATGACTAAGAACATTAAGCCCATGAAAGAACCTGCATAGTCAATGTGTAACCAAATCCAAGGTTTACCTAGCATTTCCCATGTGAATTTGTATTTGCAGATATATTTTATTTTGTTCAAAAAGCACACAATTTATAGGCAGTCAGTCAAAATGGTGTTTTATAAATTCCTACTTTAGAAATAAAAGCAGTCTCACTCAAAATCAAAACACAAACATATTCTAAACAAGGTCTCACACCTAACATGCATTGTCGAACCTAAAACATCACCTCTTCTTTACACTGATAAAACCTTTTAGTTCTCTCGGGACCTTGGCTTGAAAGGAATTCAGGGATTTACTCAGACATATTAATCAAATAAAACCTTCTAACTGATTAAAGATTTAACAGCATCTTGGGTTTGTTTAGTACATCCTCATCAGTGGTGTGAACTTTTGATCTTATACTTATAAATTCTGTGTCTGATACTACCTCTCTCACTAATGCCTGAAGAAGGACTGAGGCTCCGAAAGCTTGTGTTTTCAAATAAACCTGTTGGACTATAACCTGGTGTCTTGTGATTTCTGACCATCTCCTATAACGTGATAGTTGCATTCTTGTGTGACTTGTGTTATAGAAAATTGCCATAGAAAATCACGTTATAGGGAAATCGCTATACAAAATCGTTCTACCTGTACAGCAGAAAGTTCACATTATACAAACAGCGTCTGCTGTTCATCAATAGCATTACAGCCAATTCGCATTAATGAAACACACATTATAGCAGAACTGCCAATACCCAAAAGTCTGCCAGGATGGTTTAGGGACTATCAGAGGAGCCAACTGAACTAGTTGCTTTTCATAAGAGACTGGTACCAAATTTGTCCCCTTAATCTATAAAGCTTCCCAGTATATGTTCTCAGCCTAGCCAAGATTTTGCGCAAACTTAAGGGTTGGAATCCAGAGTGATTTTTTTGTTAAAAACTGGTTCTACAATCACTCATATGGCCCATGCAGGTATCGACCTCTGTTAGAACCAGGTGACCATTTAATCAGACATTTATTTTGATTGCTTAGCAACATCCAAATCAGAACCAATTTAGCTGTTCTGACCCAGATGTAAATGGACTTCTCAGGATATGAACTCTCCTCGATACCAGCCTATGAGTTATCTTGCTCCATTTAGTTGTGGTAGGACTCTTTGCTTCCTTGAATCCATATACCAGCCACTTGCTGCCCAGGATCCTGAAGAAAATTTTAACTTTTTGGCCAAGGCTTGGCCTTGTTTTGAGGTTCTGCTGTGGGCTGACCTAGGGTCCCTCTGATCAGCATATCTGTGCACTCAAGTGGTGCTCTCCAAGCACCGTCGGACTGGTGAGGGTGTCAACTTCCATTGGAATACCCTGCAACTCATATGATCCACTTGCCGCATATTCCAATGATAAAGCCTATTGTAGTGGGCTTCAGCTAGTAGGTGCTTTTGCATGGTTACTTCATTAATCCCACAAATCAACCAGTCTCTAAACATCTCATTATGGGATAAAGCAAAGTCATATGCCTCTGTAAACCATCTTAACATGGTCAAAAAGCCTGACACGAATTCCCCTGGTTCTCAAATTGCCTTGGAAAAACAATAGTATCTCAGAATTTAAGGAGGCTTGGGGTCATAATGTTCCTTATCTAACCCTGTCAATTCTTGAAAGGTTTTAGGATCTGCTACCTCATGGAATGTTAGGCTCCTAATAACAGAGAAAGTTGCGGGTCCATAGTCTGTCAGGAGAATTACTATTGCTTTTCGTCTGCCCCAATGTCATTTGCCCGGAAAAACAAATAATGCATTCTTTCCACATACTGGGCCCAGTCTTTGATAGCAGTGATGAGCAAGTCAAGCTCTCCAAATAATGGCACTTTGCCAGAAATTCTTACCTCAACTCAAAGATGATTGTTGCAAGTGAGTTTCTTGAAGAACGTGATTTAATCTCATCGCCACTGAAATAACTTCACAGAGGCTAGTATTGCATCACCAAGTGACCCTTTATTTACAAATGGAAAAATCCTTGACTCTGGTACAACCTCATCAGAGTCACCACCCAGAGTATTAGAATCTCTGACACTCCTCATCATCTGTCGGCCAGGGCTCCCTGATTGGACCACATTAACAGCCCCAATCAGGGAACTCATGTTCTATGAGGTCCACCTGGCTGACCTTATTACAACCACTACAATAAGATGTTGAACTGAGGCACTGCTGCCCTCCAGGTCAACTTATAAGTCTCTTGGAACAAGTTCAAACAAAAACAGATAAATTCTCCACAGTGTTCTAACATCATAATGGCACTGAAACCTATATATTAAATTAATCAATGTTAGTAGGCAAACTATCTTTTTGACTTGAAAACAGCATCCTGTTATTGGAGAAAACTACTTGTGGGCTTACTGCAAAATAGAAGCTGCTGTGTTGCCCGGTGTGAAGGCCATATGCACCAACGTCAGGCAAACTGTGTCAAACAGCACATCCCATTGACCATTCACTGTGGGCATTATGTCAACTGTGCTCAATGAGCTCATGCTGAAAAGCCTCATGACAGTACGGCCATGATTAGATGTGATTTTGCAATTGGCGATCATTTATTAAATAATTCAGACTATGCTAAGACTTACATCTGAAATCACTGTAAAATTATCAGACAGGTTCATAGCATTCTAGAAGTGACATATATTAATACACAGGTCCTTGTTTACGAGGGAGCAAGAAATTTGTAATACATTGCACCTTTTTGATTGAATAAAACGGTCTTGGAGAATATTCATCTCTGCTGCATTCCCATTTCATTTCTGATTCCTCAGACACTGAAGTAGTGTGCGGCTATATGCAGTGAGACTTGGATAAAATTTAGGCTTGGCTGACAAAAGGCAATTAACATTCATACTGCACAAGCACCAGCCAAGAACCATATCCAGCGAGAGAAAGTCTAACTATTGCCCCTTGATGTCCAATAGGTTACTATTGTGGAATTCCCCACTATCAACAGCCTTGGAGTTAGTTGACGTGATTTAGATTTAGATATAGATTTGGATTAAGATTTATTGTCACATGGACTCAAGTACAGGAGTACAGTGAAAAGTGTATAATGTTGTCACATATGGCATCGGCTTAGGTACCTACATACAAAGAACTTAGATACAAAGTAGTAAGAGAAATAGAGTTAAAAAGTTATAAGCATTACCTACATAGAATACGTAGCAAAATAAAGAAATAAGGTAAGAGTTAACATTAAAATCTTTTTAAATTTAAACTAGAAAATAAATGAATTAAGTTAAAAATTTAACAGTCTTTGATGAGTCCTCTGCTTAGTTTGCTCTCCCAGAGACCTCAGCTGCCTGTTCTCAACGCCACCGCCGCAGATACTGGGGAGAGAGGGCGGCACACACCTCACCGCTTGGTCTTCCCACGTTCGGCTGTGATGCCATCACGCCTGCTGAAGCTGCTGCTTCCCCGATCTCCCCCAGTGCCTCAGAACATGCCCAGGCAGGACCAACTCTCACAACATGCTGAGCCATGAGCCATGAGTCACTGACAGACTAGGCCAACACTCACCAGGAGCGGCTGAGACTTTCCAAGAGACTAGACATCAAGCTGAGATTCTCCGTGAGCCGCCGAGAGACTGGGCCAACATATCGCTATGAGCCACTGAGATACCAGGCCGAGAGACCGCCGTAAGCCGCCAAGAGACGGGGCTGAGACTCACCACGAGCCAAAGAGAGACCAGACCGACATACCGCCACATACTGCTGAGAGATCAGGCTGAGATATCGCAATGAGCTGCCGAGAGACCAGGCTGACATAACCGCCAGAAGCTGTTGTGAGACCAGACCAAGACACCACCACGAACCACCAAGAGCTCAGGCTGAGACACCACTGGGCTGAAGATGAACTAGACTAGCCATTTCAATACTGTGGCCAGGTCAGAAGCAAGGAATTCTATAGGCATGGCTCAGGAGTCTGATGGAATATTCACCACTTGCCTGAACGATTGCAGTTCCTACAGCACTCAAGACGTTTGGCACCATCCAGTACAGAGCCTGCTCATTTGACACCCCATACGCCACCTTTATGATTCACTCCCTTCACCACGGACAGACAGTAGCAGGACTGTGTACCAACTACAAAAGGCACAGCTGTAGCTCACCCAGGCTCCTTCAGTAGCAGCTTCCAAACCCATCTTCTATCATCTAGAAGGACACGGGCAGCAGATGCATGGGAACGACAGAGAATACTGGAGGCAGTTTGGATTTTGCAACTGCTCCTGGGATTACAACTTATTTAAAGGTTTATTATAGTTTTTTACAGTTCACTTCATTAGTATAAGATTGATATGCATTTTGCTTCATTAACATTCAAAAGAAACAAAAAAAATGAAAAAAATCATGATTTCTTTAAAGACCTTTTTTAAGTTAGTTTTTCAGGGTCTATAGTGAAGGGCTGAGCTTTTTTTTTACTCTAAATTCAGAAGTCAAAAAAGATTATGTGTGTTTTAAAGGTTTTTAGACATTGCAAAAATTTATTTTTGAAAAACCAAACTATTTTTTCAATAAGAATTAACTTCAGGGAATCCTACATATTGTCGGCTCAGGAGAAGGCTTCTTTTCTTTGAGGAATTTATTGAAGAGGAATCATTTTTAATTCAGTAAATCAGCTAAGGGGTTGATTTTATTAATTTTTTTATGTTTGAGGTATATATATATTTTAATTTTTTTCCATTTTAACATTATTTTCTGTATGGATGAAAGGTAGTTTATTTTATATATAAAGTGTTATTGAAAGTTCCTTCTTTTTAGGGTTATTGTTATTAGGGCATATATGAGGTACAGAGTGAGATGGCGAGTAGATTCAGAGAAATGATTATGAAACAGGGTCAGGCAGATACATGGGTTCCTGTCAGGAAAGGTAAGAAGGTAGTTCAAAAGTCTTTGGTGGCCATTCCTCTATCAAGTAGATTTCAGTTTTTGGAACCACAGAAGGAGATAGTCTGTCGGAGGAAAATGGAAGGGGCAGTCATATATTGGACATAAGCAGCATTTGACAAAAATTAACCAAATTATTGTTATAGGGGACTCTCCTGTCAGGGGCGTAAACAGGAGATTCTGTGGCAGTGAACATAAAATTAGGATGATTTGTGGCTTCCTCGTGCTAGGATTAAGGATGTCTCGAAACATTTCAAGCATATTGTTAAAGGTGATATTGAGAAGCCGGAAATTATTGTACACATTGGTAGGAATGACATTTTTAGGAAAAGATTAAAGCAGTACAGAGTGAATTTAAAAGGTTAGATGGAAGATTAAAAAATAGAACATTAAAAGTAGTAATTTCTGGTTTACTCCCAATACTAAATTCAAATGAGGTTAGGAACAAAAGGATAAATGAAGAGCTAGTGTATTGTCGGGGATTCAGGTTTTTGGGCAATTGGAATGTCTTTTGAGATAGAAAAGACCGGGTCTAGACCCGAAACGTCGGCTTTCCTGCTCCTCTGATGCTTCTTGGCCTGCTGTGTTCATCCAGCTCTACACCTTGTTATCTCACCTGTTCAAATAGGATGGGTCTAACCTGAATTGGAAAGGGACCAATATCTTAACTGGGAGATTTGCTCATTCCAATAAGGGAGACTTTATACTGATAGAGAGGGGGAGTGGAGGAATTCTAAGTAGTAGTGTAAATAGCAGGATTGTTGTGGAAGGTTCTGAGTGTGAAGAGAGCACGTCAGTTAGGAAAGAAAGACAAGAGGGAATCAGTGTATGCAGTAACTCTAAATCGCTAAAGAGCTAAGTTGCTTTTATTTCAATGCAGGTAAGGCATTCAGGTAAGGGTGACGAACTCAAGGCATGTTTAAGAATGTTGGATTGGGATGTCATAGCCTATTACAGAAACTTGGCTGACAGATGGATAGCAGCTCAGATAGATGGCAGCTCAGTGTTCTGGGTTTTAGATGCTATAGGAAGGACAGGAGAGGAGGCAAGAAAGGAGTGGGGGTGACACTTTTGGTTAAAGAATACATTACTACTGTAGCTAGAGAAAATATTTCTGAAAAGTTGTCCAGTGTAAAGATATGGATAGAAATTAGAAATAAGAAATGAAAGATTACTTTTTTGGGATTGTACAATAGGCCCCCTAATAGTAAGAGGGAAATTGAGAAACAAATATGTATGGAAATCTCAGATATGTGTAGGCCTAATAAGGTTGTAATACGGGGGATTTTAATATTCCTAACATTGACGGGGGCTACCATGGTGTTAAAGGTTTGAATGGTGAAGAATTTATCAAATGTGTTCGAGAAAACTTTCTTTATCAATATGTGAATGTCTCTACTAGAGGAGGAGCAAAACTAGACCTTCTTTTGGGCAATAAGGCAGCGCAGGTGACTGAATTCAAAGTGGGAAAACACTTTGGGTCGAGCAATAGTAATTTTATTTGCTTCAAAATGGTTATGCAAAAGGATAAGGCTTCCATAAAAGTTAAACATTTTAATTGGAGTAGGGCAAATTTTAATGGTATGGGACAAGAACATTCAAAAGTTGGTTGGAGTAGACTGTTTGAGATGAAAGGACGTCTGACAAATGGGAGATGGTCAAGAGTGTGATGACGAGAGTTCAGAGGCATTTTGTTCCTGTTAGAATGAAGGGTAAGGCTGGTAAGATTAATGAACAATGGATGAATAAAGATATTGAGTTCTAGTCAAGAATAAAAGGGAATCTTATTTCAGATGTAGACAACTGGTTCAGTTGAATCTCTTAATGAATATAAAGAGTGTAGGATCATTCTTAAGAAGAAAATCAAGAAGGCAAAGAAGGGATTTGAGACAGCATTGCCAGATAAGGTTAAGAGTAATCCAAAAAGATTCTACAAATACATAAAGAGCAAGGGGGTAAGGCCTCTTAAAGATTAAGGAAGTAATCTTTGTGTTGAACCTCAGGAGATGGGAGAGACACTAAATGAATATTTTTGTCAGTTTTTACTGTGGAGAAAGAAATGGAGTCTAGAGAATGCAGAGAAATAAACTTTGATGTTTTAAAAACAGTTCACATTACAGAAGAGAGACAACAAGCATGGGGCTGGATGAACACAGCAGGTCAAGCAGCATCATAGGAGCAGGAAAACTTGACGTTTCGGGCCTAAACCCTTCATCAGAAATGGGGGAGGGGAAGAGGGTTCTGAAATAAATAGGGAGAGAGGGGGGAGGCGGATAGAGGATGGATAGAGGAGAGGATAGGTGGAGAGGAGGCAGACAAGTCGAAGAGGCGGGGATGGAGCCAGTAAAGGTGCGTGTAGGTAGGGGGGT
>JAHRHZ010000053.1:1872756-1903750 GCA_024137785.1 Ginglymostoma cirratum | reverse complement strand
GTGATGCCATTGGGCTGCAGGGTTCCCAGGCTGAATATGATTTGCTGTTCCTGCAGCCTTCGGGTGGCATCACTGTGGCATTGTAGGAGGCCAAGGATGGACATGTCATCTGAGGAATGGGAGGGGGAGTTGAAATGGTTCGCGACTGGGAGGTGCAGTTGTTTGTTGCGAACTGAGCGCAGGTGTTCTGCAAAGCGGTCCCCAAGCCTCCGCTTGGTTTCCCCGATGTAGAGGAAGCCACAACGGGTACAGCGGATGCAGTATACCACATTGGCAGATGTGCAGGTGAGCCTCTGCCTGATGTGGAAAGTCTTCTTGGGGCCTGGGATTGGGGTGAGGGAGGAGGTGTGGGGGCAGGTGTAGCACTTCCTGCGGTTACAAGGAAAAGTGCCGGGTGTGGTGGGGCTGGAGGGGAGTGTGGCGCGGACAAGGGAGTCGCGGAGGGAGTGGTCCCTCCGGAAGGCAGATAAGGGTGGGGAGGGAAAGATGTCTTTGGTGGTGGGGTCTGACTGTAGATGGCGGAAGTGTCGGAGGATGATGCGTTGGATCCGGAGGTTGGTGGGGTGGTATGTGAGGACGAGGGGGATTCTTTTTTGATTATTGTTGCGGGGACGGGGCGTGAGGGATGTGTTCCGGGAAATGCGGGAGACACGGTCGAGGGCGTTCTCGACCACTGTGGGGGGGAAGTTGCGGTCCTTGAAGAATGAGGACATTTGAGATGTGCGGGATTGGAATGTCTCATCCTGGGAACAGATGCGGCGGAGGCGAAGGAATTGGGAATAGGGGATGGCATTTTTGCAGGAGGGTGGGTGGGAGGAGGTGTATTCCAGGTAGCTGTGGGAGTCAGTGGGCTTGAAATGGACATCTGTCTCTAGGTGCTGTGGGAGTCTTTATCCCTCACATTACAGAAGAAGTAGTTTGGGGCATTTTAGAGGATATAAAGGTGGATAATCACTGGGATCTGATCTAATGTAACCCAGATCATTGTGGGAAGTAAAGGAGGAAATTGCGAGACCATTTGCAGAAATATTTGCATCATCTATGACTATGGGTGAGGTGCCTGATGACTGGATGGTGACTAATGTTGTACCTTTGTTTAAGAAAGGTTGCAAGGAGAAACCGGGGAATCGTAGACCTGTGAGTTTGACCTTGGTTGTGCGTAAATTGTTAGAGGTGATTAAAATAGACAGGGTCTATGGACATTTAGAGAAGCAAATCAGGGATATGTGTGGTGTGAAGGGATTGCAGAAAAATCATGTCTGACAAACTTGACTGAGTTTTTTGAGGAAGTCAACAAAAAGATTGATGATGGTAGAGCAATATACATTGTTTACTTGGGTTTTAGTAAAGCCTTTGACAAGGTTCCGCACGGTAGGCTAATTAATAAAGTTATGTGACATGGGGTTCAGGGTGACCTTGCCAATTGGAAACATAATTGATTTAATGGCAGGAGACAGAGAGTAAAGGTGGTAGAGGGTTGCCTTTCGAACTGTCACCCATGATGTTCCGCAGGAAGCGGTTCTTTTGTTTGTCATTTATATAAATGATTTGGATGAGAATATAGAAGGAATGGTTAGTAAGTTTGCGGATGACACCAAAATTGGTGGCATAGTAGGCAATGAAGAAGGTTTTCTAAATTACAAATGGACTTTGATCAAATGGGTCAATGGGCTGAAAAATGGCAGATGGAGTTTAAACTGGATAAATGCAAGGTATTGCATTTTGCACTATAAACAAGGGTAGGACTTATACAATTAATGGTAGGGCCCTGGGTGGTGTTGTAGAACAAAGGGAATTTAGCGTGCAACTTACATAAGTCTTTAAAGTTTGTATCGCGTATGGACAGGATGGTTAACAAAAGTGATTGGCTTGCTTGCCTTCATTGCTCAGTCCCTTGAGTATAGGAGTTCGGAAGTCACATTGAGGTTGGACATTAGTGATGGCTCTTCTGGAATACTGTGTCCATTTCTGGTCACCCAGTTATAGGAAGGATATTATTAAGCTGGAGAGGATTCAGAAGTGCTTTGCCAAGATGTTGCCAGGTATGGAAGGTTTGAGTTATAAAGAAAGGCTGGATTGGCTGGACTTTTTTCACTGAAGCATAGGAGGTTGAGAGGCGACCTAATATAAGTTTATGAAATAATGAGGGGTATAGATAGAGTTAATGGTCCTTTCCCTAGGATGGGGAATTTATTAAGTTGAGTCCATTTTTAAGGTGAGAGGAGAGAGATTTAAAAAGACATGGGAAGCAATTTTTTCACACAGGGGCTAGTTTGCATGTGGAATGAACTTCCTGATGAAGTGGTGGATGCAGGTACAATTACAACAATTGAAAGTTTTTGGATAGGTACACGAATAGGAAGGGTTTGGAGGGATATGGGCGACTGTCTGTGCGGATTTCCTCTGGGTGCACTGGTTTCCTCCCAGAGCCCAAAGATGTGCAGGTCAGGTGCATTGGCCATGCTAAATTACCCAAAGTATCCAGGGATGTGAGGCTAGCTAGATCATCCATGGAAAATGCAAGGTTACATGGATATGGTAGGGGAATTAATCTGGCTGAGATGCTGTTTGGAGGGCTGGTGCAGACTCAATAGGCCGAATGGCCTGCTTCCACACTGTAGGGATTCTATCATTACACACAACAACCACATCTCTTGGTTCCTCCATTGTCTCTCTATTGTGAGGCTGCTTCTTTAACATCCAGTACTGGATTAGTAGAAATTTCCTCCTATTAAATATTGGATGGATCACAACCATTGTCTTTGTTTACTACAATTAAGTCCATTTCACCACTATCAACTCCACTCTTCTCCTTGCAACTACCTGAAGTTGAACCTTACTGTGTGCAAACTTGGTGTCATTACTGTGCGTGGAGAATAAATTTCTGAACACATATCTGTGCCATTGCTGAATTGCTGTGGAAGTCAGCTGCATGTTGGTTAGTCTAGCTTTAGATTGGTTAATGAGTCATTGGAATGCTCAAACTATTAATATATTATAAGCTCTCCATAACTAGGTCTTACAGCACTGATCATTCTCTCTTCAAGTTTCTCAGTAATGTGTGATCTTACATCATCATTATGAGAGTGGTAGTCACACAATCTCAGACACTAATCCAGACAAATTCAAATGGTACAAAACCCTCATCCACGCTTTTCTTACTGTGATATTTGCCAATTCAAATGCATCCAGGCCATTGTCCCACATTCTACCCTACATAAGTTTGATATCATCCAAAGTTTCACTACCTGTGCCCTTATCCGTATTAAATCCTATTCACCCTTCACCCCGTGCTCACTGACCTTCATTGCACCCTTTTTACACAACGTCTTAATTTTAAAATTCTGCCCCTTGTTTTCAAATCCCTTCACACCTCACTCCTGTTTATCTCTGCAATCTTCTATCGGCTTGCAGCCATCTTAGATATCTGCATTCCTCTTATTCTGGCCTCTGGAATTCCAAATAGATCACATATACAGGCTTTTCTTTGTCTAACTTGCTCATTACCTCCTCAAAAAATTCAGAAGTCACGCGACACCGGGTTATAGTCCAACAGGTTTATTTGAAATCACAAGCTTTTGGAAAATTGCTTCTTCATCGAGGGAAGTGGACTTTTTATGTTTTTGATTTACATTTAATCTGAAAGTACCCTACAATAGATAGTCAGGTTAGCAGCTACTGTCATTTAATGAAATCATGGTTTTCTAGTGATGTCACTTAATGTTTTGTTCTGGGCCTTTGATCCTGATTCATTTATCCCAATAAAAAGACCCTCCAAACTATGAACCAAATAAAGCAAGCAAAAAACACCTCTTCCCCTCTGCACTGAGTTCCCATGCTGCTCTAAAATCCCAGCAATAAATACTCGATTGCGCCATATCTCACTGCGGTTGTGATCTCTGCTTGTAGATTGTGCAAAGTTTTCAGATTACTTCCAAACATTAATGATTGTGTTTTCCTTCTGAGGCTTGGAAGTTGTCTGTTTTAATTGTGAAAATCCTTGGTTTCATGTTTCTCCCTCTGCATTGGATGCTTATTTCAAATGTTGTTCATTTTTCTTACTGAAACAATTCTTTGTGACTTAGTAATTTAGTCTCCCCTGTCTTCAATCCATGTCTTCTGAAAAATAAATGCGTATTTCCAAATCAGTGAAATGGTTCATTATTTTAAAAGTATCAATTAAGTCTCCCATTATTTTCTTTTCACAAGAGATAAATATTTCAGAATCAATAATTGCCGTTCATACTTGAAAACTTCATTTCATTTATCATTTAATGGCTCCTCTTATAAAACCTCTTGACGTCACTGACAAAAATTTGAAAATTGCAAGATGCCATGCTATCAATTCGGTAAACTGTATGTCTAAGAATATTTTAGCCTGTAAGAGTTTTTTTTGTTGTGTTTCAAGTAATTTCATAGCAATTTGTGTGAGACGTACATGTGTCTAAATAAATACAGAGAGAATCATTGAGGAAAAGCAAGATTCAGTTGCTTTTTGGATTTTTATTTTCTACATTAAATTTCCACTTAAAAGTAGAGGCTGAGAGCCCCACTTCCTCTCCAATTCCTGCCTACACATCACCTCTCCTTGTACCATACTATGCTACTCATCCCTTCTGAAGGGAGAAAGAAAAATTGGGAAGGTGAGAGAAAGAGAGGCAGAGAGAACAATAAAGAAAACAAATTGGGCTATGGCATCGTAAAGCAAGAGAGAAAAAGCAGAGTATGGAGACACAAAGATGAAATAAAATCTAAGCAGACAAGAAACAGACTGTATTCTGAGTTAATTGTGTCCAGGAGGTTTTTTTTTTAAATTTATTGCAAAAAATATATTTTATTCATTAAAAATCATCTACATTCACAGGTACTAAAACAGTTCTGTACAATCTTTGCATATCATGAGAAGCAAACATTGCAATTTGACATTCCCTGCATTTCTTACTCATGCAGGGCAGGATTTACATACATTGAGGCAACTAGAGGGTCTGATAACTGAGCAGATCCTCATCAGACTTCAGCAGAAAGACCTTATATGGTAGTCTTTCTCCACTAGGTTTTGGTGGTAGCTACCCCAAGCTTTAGTGTGTCCCTCAGTATATAGTCCTGGACCTTGGACTATGCCACCCTGCAACACTTGGTTGAGGTCAACTCTTTCTGCTGGAAGACCTATAACGTTTTGAGCAAAGCAAAGTGCGTCTTTCACCGAGTTGACAATCCTCTGGGGTAGTTGATATTTGTCCCTGTGTACATCCCCGAAAATAGACCATGGTGCTCAGAGTCCTGTGTCACGGAGCTGCTCAGGATCAACCTTGACAAGATCCAGTGCATGTCTCTCCATACTTTCTTTGCACATTCCAGAAGGAATTGGTGACTATTTGTTTTCAAAAATATACTTCATTTATAAAAAAATCATTATATTACCACACTTAGTCACTAGAGCAGTTCAGTTCTATATAGTCTTTGCATATTGAGCACAAAACGAAAACCCAGGCGTTTCTCACTTATACAAGACTATATTTACATACATTTGAGGTGTGCCGGTGTATCCAGGAGGTTAACTCACAGACTGTAACATTAGTCTGCAATATTCTTCAATTTGGATGCCTGGCTGATTTGAATGATCAGAGTATCTAGAGCCACTTTTTAACTTGAATTGTGCCATCCTCGTTAATGTCATATATCACAACATTAATATATATCTTTACTAACTTACCTCTAAAATTACCTATGATTTCATAACATTTTTCCAGAGCCTGAGAAAGGGCTGGGGTGGGATTTCTGACTGTGCTAATCTCCAGGACCTGACAGCACCACCCCTCTATCCAGTGGTGACATATCAGAGCAAGGTAGTCCCTGTGCCTTAGATAGAGAGATAGGCTGTGAGGAGCCGCTTCTCCAATCAGAAATTCCGTCTCTCATGCTTCTGCAGGCTCAGACTGCTTGTCATTGCCTTTTCTGAGATTGGCTGCCTCGTGAACCTACCAACAGAGAGTCTGAGAGAGAACCAGCCTGTGTTTGAAGGTACAGTTCAGTGTGTCATTGGTTGCTGTGAACAAGTTGCTGGGATTGGTGTCAGTTGCGTCTAGGCCAAAGTGGGTGCCATGAATCAGGGACACGAGGCTGCAAGGGGGGAAGTAAGTAGCTGCTAGGAACTGGGGTGCAAGTCGATCCAAGAGACAAGAGAAGGAAGAAGACCGCAAGGGGTGGGATAAAATGTGGCTGCACTGGGAGGGGAAAGAGAAGATTGCAAGGTGGAAGGAAAGAAATGAGTGGGATAGAAAATGTTGCAATGACGGGAAAGGAGGAAGTGCAAGATGGGGGGAATGGAGAAGGCTGCAAAGGAAAGAAAAATATTTTAAATCTATCAACTGACTTAGACATAGGAATTCACCAAGGTAATGATTCCTTGAACAGGAATTTGGAATCTTCAGCTTAAGGCTGTATAAGTTCAGTAAGCACTACATGGAGAAAACAATATGGTGATGGCTATTGCAATGAACAATTTGGCTGTTGTAAAACTTAAGTCTGGAGCTGAGATCTAATGAGCAGTAAATAGAAAACAAAAACAAAGTTGCTGGAAAAGGTCAGCAGGACTGGTTTTTGGTTTTTATTTTGTAAATAGGCAGAAACTGTTTGTTAAAATCTTCCGACTTTCCATTTTGCCAACTGCATTTGCGATGAAAATTAATTTTCTGTGACCTCACCGATCTGCAGAAGTTGATATTAAGTGATTTTTATTTAATATGGCAGTATCTGTCAGTTATTTTGCAAAATCCTTTGGCTGCTAGCTTATGCCTATTGCCTTGTGCCACTTTAAATATGTATTGTCTGGGGAATTAATACTGCCCTTGTACAATCTGTTATATAAAGGATGTAATAGCAGAGGATTTAAAAATACATAATACAATAAAACAGAACCTGCAAGGCGTCATGAAAAGGAAATAAAGCCTGAAAAAAAACTTAAAATTCCTTGAGGAGGTAAAAAGCAATATGGATAAAGGGAACCAGTCTGTGTATTACATTTGGACTTCCAAAAGACATGTTTGAAGATACTGTACATAAGGCTACTTAATTAGATCAGACACTATAATAAAAACCGAAAGAACTGCAGATGCTGTAAATCAGGAACAAAAACAAAATTGCTAGAGAGGATCAGCAGGTCTGGCAGCATCTGTGAAGGAAAAAACAGAGTTAACATTTTGGGTCCAGTGACCCTCTCTCAGAACGCTATAATGTTGAGATTTAGGATATTAGCAGACATAGAAGATTGGTTAACTCATAGAAGACCTCAGCTACAAGGATAGATTGGAGAAGTTAGGATTGTTTTCATTGGAGAGAAGAAGGCAAAGAGTAGATCTGATAGAAGTCTTCAAAATCATGAGATGTCCAAATGGAGAAGACAGGGAGAAACTGTTGCTGCTCATAAAAGCATGAAGAATGAGAGGGCACAGATTTAAAGGGATTTGCAAATATGAGAAAGGTGTTTCCCATAATGAATGCTTTGGGTTTGGAATGCACTGCCCGAAAGTGTGGTTGAGGCAGGTTCATTTGAGGCATTCAAGAGGACATTGGACGATTATTTGAAAAGAAATAGTGTGCCGCGGTATGGAAGAAAAAAGGCAGGAGAATGTCTCTAAATCACAATAGTCATTGGAGATCAGTGCAGACACAATGGGCCAAATGGTCTCCTTCTGCACCATAGCTCTTCTGTTATTTTGTGACACTAATCATTACCATAGAAGCGAGATCTCTTGTAATCTATGTCCTTCCTGATCACCAGAGTTCCGTATTAAATGTAAACTCTTTTTTATAACTGTGAATCTTCTTTATTCAACAGCAGCAGAGAAAGCAGAACATCAGCCCTTTTTTTGGATGAAGCTCCAGTTCTAGCACTGCAGGCGGATTTTGCGAATCCTTTTTTATTGTGAGAAAATTACATACAGCGGAAAGGGCATGTTCCAGGTGTACAAAAGTGACCAGCTGCAAAAATAACATACCAAACCTAAAAGTGCTCTTTGCAGAAAGAGTGCTTGGGAATTAAACTATGACTTTCACGACTTTTAATAATTTAGTGGAGGTGGAGGTCCTAGATCTTACACTTTTTAAACAGATTGTCGAGTGGATCTGGACATCGTTGGCTTGGAAAGCATTTATTGCTCATCCTTAAATCTCTAGAGGACAGTTCAGAGTTAACCGCATTGCTGTGGGTTCAGAGTCACATGTAGGCCAGACCAGGTAAGGATGGCAGGTTTAATTTCCTGAAATATACATTAGTGAACCAGATATTTTCTTTTTATGACACTCAACAGTGGTTCCACGGTTAGCTTTCTTTGAAATTCCAGGTTTTTAATTGCACTCAAGTTTCACCATCTGTCATGTTACGATTTTGAACCTGTGTCCCCAGAACACTATGATCTTTGAAGACAGTGTGAGTCATACAGATTTCAAGAAACTTGTTTTCTGTTTTGAGAAACATTAACTTTTTGTTGACAACTTTGATTTAGGAGTCTCTTTGTCCTATAAAATTGAATTTTACACAAAAAGAAAACAGTCAGCAATCAGGGTGCTTCATAGATGCTCTCTCTCTGTGAGCTCCAGCAGCTTATTTTACACTGATTACTCCAGTAAGCATGTACCACGACACTATGGTTTTGCTCTCGTTTGAACTCACCAGCGGCACATAAACTTGTCAATGCCAGGATCTGATGGGATTAGTGCTGCCACTGCCAGATTTAAAGCTCAGCTCTGCACAAGGTCAATCAATGCCAGCCATAATTATCCCTTCACAGCCCACCTAACTGTGAGAAAGCTTATCATCTCCATGATGGCGATGGTGAAAGCATGGGCTGTAATGTATGCATTTTCAGCCTCAATCAGAGGATTGTGTAATGGAGAAATTAGTCATGGTTGCAGAAGGTAGTCTTTGACACCCAGTAACCAAACCAAGCAAAGCATCAGGCCCTTGAGATGAAGCAGGATCATGAGAATTTTCAAAGATACGGCTACTGAGGCAACTCCCCTGGTACGTGGGGCAGACTTCGAAGATGTGGTACCAATGGTCACAAATGACTTGTACATTGATGGAGTGGAACTGCTCTCTGTTGATGAAGTCAGCTATATTATGAAATGGTGCTTTCAGTGCAAGGTGTTTAGAGTATCCTGCAGCTGGGAGAAACCTGCTGTGCTGGCAAAGCATACAGCCTAAGCTGCAGTACTGATCTCATTACAGAGAAACAAGATGAAGGGGTATGGTCTGTCATAAATTGATAGGCTAACAACTTTGTTACATTTGTGGCCTGTAGGTTCCCAGTGGATAATTGGAAGCAGCCAGATGTATAAAACTTTAATCCAGCTGACACCTTGACAGCCACTGGAATAAGTTGACCACCCATGCTTTCAAGTTGCACATCCCAGTCCAGCAGAGATGACATAGATCGGTAACAGTGTCACAGGATATCCTCAACCTGGAGGAAATGATGTGCCTCTGGGACGCAGGTACCTCTTTTGTACCTTGAGGGAATGTTCTGTTGTTTTTTTTTTCTTCATGTGGAGATTGTTTGGCAACTGCTGGAGGTTGGTGCTTGTCCAGGGCTGGCAATCATTTCCCCCTCAATTTTGTGGTGAAATCATTGCCATAGTGATGGTATCATCTGCTGTGATTGGATCCTTCCCAATGAACTGCCCAGGGAACAATCACAATCAGAACAAGTTCTTAGTCATGTGAGCTGTCAGCATTTGTATTAGACAGAAATAACATTTCAGCATAGTCCTCAATATCATAGTCAGACAGCAAGGAAACAGACTCTTCAGTCTAACCCCTCCATGCCAACCAAGTTTCGCAAACTAAAATAGTCCAACTTGCCTGCACTTGGCCCATATCCCTCTAAGCCTTTCCTGTTCATGTACTTATCTAAATGTCTTTTAAATTTTGTAACTGTACCTGCATCTACCATTTCCTCTGGTAGTTCAGTCCATATACGAGCCACCATCTGTGTGAGGAGTGGCACTCAGGTCCCTTTTAAATCTTTCCCCTCTCACCTTAAAATTATGCCCTCTAGTTTGGAACTCTACTACCGAACGGAAAAGCGTTTTGTAATTTACCTTATCTATGCCCCCAATTAATTTATAAACTTCTATCAGGTCACCCTTCAACCTCCAATTTTCCAGGGGGAAAAAAGTCCCAGTTGATCCAGCCTCTTCTAATTCAAATTGTCCAGACCAGTAACATCTTTGTAAATGTTTTCTGTAGCCTTTCCAATTAAATAATATCCTTCTTATTATAGGTTGACCAGAACTGTATGCCGTACTCCAAAAGTGGCTTCAACAATATCCTGTACAGCTGCTACATAACTTCTGTATTCAATGCTCTGACCAATAAAGGCAAGGGTGCCAAATGGCTTTTTCACCACATAGTCTACCTGTGATGCCACTTTTAACGTCTAGGTGTCTCTGTTCGACTACACTCCCCAAGTCCCTACCATTCACTGTGTAGGTCCTGCCCTTGTTTGTCTTGCCAAAATCTAAATTAAACCCCACCTGCCAATCCTCAGCCCATTGGCCCAACCGATTGAGATCCTATTATACTCTTAGATAACCTTCCTCATTGTCCACTCTGCCACCAACTTTGGTGTCATCTGCAAACTTGCTAACCATGCTTCCCATATTCTTATCCAAACTGTTTATACAAATTCCTGCAGAACACTGCTGGTCACAGACCTCTAGTCCAAAAAGCAACCCTCCACCACCATCCTCTATCTCCTACCATCAAGCCAATTTTGAATCCAACTAGCTAGCTTTCCCTGGATCCCATGTTATCTAACTTTACTAATCAAACTACAACGCAGAACCTTGTCAAAGGCTTGCTAAAGTCCATGTAGACAACATTTACAACTTTGCCTTCATCTATCTTCTTGGTCACATTTTCAAAAGACTCAATTAAATTTGTGAGGCACGATTTCCTACGAACAAAGCCATGCTGACTATCCCTAATCAGTCCTTGCCTCTCCAAATGCACGTAAATCCTGTCCTTCAGAATCCAACAATTTCAAGACTGCTGGAATATCTTGTTAATGACCTTTGACGTAGTGGTCCTTACTCTGATATTTGCAGCACAAGCCGTGCCACACAAATATAGAAGATTGTCAGTGTGGTAAGAATGTAAGAAAAAACTGAAACCCTGAACCTCCTGCATTACCAAAGGAAGACATCATTTTATGTAACAGCATGTAGCAAATACATGCAGTTCAAGATGAGAGGACATCAGCTCTGTCATGCAGTTTATGAGATCTTGCAATGCCTTTGGGAATTATGACAGGTAAGTGACAATTTGAAGGTCAACTGTGATTATATCTGCTGCACAGAGATGACTGATAATAACCAATGACATGGTCAAGATGGCTGGTGATAAGAATTTACATTCCACCCATTTGGAAAGGACATGTGTTTCCCATGCAGAGTACTACTTTTACAGATATGTACAACCTGGACTGTGTAAGTAAATGGCAAGTCAATGTAACATTCCCGTGAAGGGCATCACAAATTGGCTTAACCAGTAATACCAGCATCCCACGAATTAATAAATAAAATACTTCAGGTACTTGGTGAAACTGGGCACTAGGTATATGTAGAGACTAGAGACTTTGAGATTAATTTGAAATAAAACCCTCAAGGGAGATTTAATCAGTGTTCAAAATTACAGAAGATGTTTGAGGAGGGAGAAGGAAATTATTCCCAAGGACACAGATAGAGAACACATGGGGGCAATTAAGAATTTTTTTTCTTACTAGGAGCACTGTTACGATTTGGAAAGTGACGCGAAGGCAAATTTAAAAAGAGGTAACTGTGAAATGTGCAAAGAACTGGGAACCAGCTGGATTGTTCGGTAGACAGAGCTGGGCCGCAAAATCCTCCGCTATTTTATAGTTCTGTGCTCCCATGTGCAAAGGTAAAAGTCATGATTCATTGTTTGCTACGTCTTGACTTGCCAACTCCTGGAGGAGGAGGGGGGGTGGTGGTCGACTGTTTCATTTCTGTTCTCACTGGTTTGCTGCCTGCTATGCAGCTAGGTGGAGCTTGTATTTAGGGCGACTGGTTTCCAGCCCTTTATCTAACTGGACTTTATCTCCCTGTTGAGGAAGGATTCTGGTCTTGGTGTATTTAATGAGACTGCCCGCCTCCACTGCAAGATTCTCTTTGTTTTGCTGACGGCTCCAAACTTGATGCATGTCTGAGCCCGGTGGGGGTAAGTATACAACTTTATTTGGAGATTTCTTCGTTTAGAATGGTCCGTCTTCGTAAAAAGAAAATGCCAATTATTTTCATGTCCACTGTGTTTTAATTGCTGATCCGTTTCATTTTATTAATTTTTCTTTGCAGAGCTGCGTTAATGTAAATCGTATGTGTTTGTCCGTTTTATTTTGTTAGTCAGAAAACTGAAGAAGCGTATTTTTTTTCGCTTTAATTTGAGGAGTTGTAAAGTTCTCAGCTGCAAACAATGTTTCCCGTCACCAGAAAAGTGGGAAGGATAGGAATTAGAGCAGAAGAGCGATTGTTTATGAAAAACAGTTTTTTTAAAGAGCCTGAGATGAGTTGACATGATGAATTTGGTATATATTATGGTTCTACAAATTGCACGATATTTGCCGGATTGAATCTTTACTTTTGTTGTGAACGGTTTTCGTGTTTGAGTCGTTACTTGAATATACGGAAATTGTGCTCAAAATTTATCACTAGAAGCAGAGTCGAACCTTCTCACTTTTAAATTACCGTCGGCGTGTTAGCTGGGAAAGAATGACAAATACTTACATTTATACAGCATCTTTCTCAAACGCAGGACACCCCAATGCCGTTTGCAGCCACTTGAAATATATTCAGTGTTGGGAGTGTATGCAGGGAACATTGGCTACCAGCTTTCGCCCTCAAATGGCAACAAAATAAATGATAGATAATCTGATCAATCTTAGTTGAAGGATAAATGTCGGTCAGAATATCAGGAGTCTCCCCTCCTGTTCTAATAGTCCCATATGGGAACTATTCCATGCTCCTGAAAGTGTAACTGAAGCCTGGGTTTACTGAGTCACCTGAGATACAGCACCTTCAGAGAATGCAAGAGTCTTTCTATACAGCGCTGAAGTGTGACCTCCAAGTTGGGTGAGATTGCTACAAACTACCCAGGTAAATATTGTAGAGACCTAAACTGAAATCTTTGCTCCATGTTCCACAATCCAGTTGCCACTCCTGGTGGCACACAGTTACATGAGTGGACGGCAAGTTATCAGTGCCAGGATTTTGAAAGCGAAATCGCGCTTGACAAATTTACTGGAATTTTTCAAGGATGTAACTTGGTAGTGTTGATGAACTTGATGTGGGATATTTGGACCTTGGGGAGGCTTTTGACAAAGTCCCATGTAAGAGATCAGTGTGCAAAAATAAAATGCACAGGATGGAGGTAGTGTTTTGAGATGGCTAGAAAACAGGTTGGCAGACTGCAAGGAAAGAGTAGGAATAAATGGGTATTTTTCCAAATAGCAGGCAACTAGAGGAGTACTGCAGGGATTAATGCTAGGACCCATGCTAATCACAATTTATAGTAATGATTTCAAGAGGGAACCAAATGTAACATCTCTAAATTTTCAGATGACACAAAGCTGGGTGTGAGGGTGGACTGTGAGGAGGATTCAGAAATGTTACGTTGTGATGCGGAAAGGCTGAGTGAGTGGACAAGTGCATCACTGATGCAGTATGTATGATGTGGATAAATGTGGGGTTATCCAGTTTTTGGTAGCAAAAGCAAGATGGCAGAGTAATTTGTGAATCGCTATAAATTGAGATGGGGGAGTGTGCAACAAGACCTGAGTGTCCTCGTGCACCAGTCTCTGAAGGTAAGCATGTGGGTGCAGCAGGTGGTAAAGAAGAGAAATGGCTCCCATAGCAAGAGGATTTGAGTATAGGAACAGGAATGTCTTGCCGTAATTATATGGGGCATTGATAAGACTATACCTGAAATACTGTGTACAGTTTTGGTTTCCTTATCTGAGAAAGAATGTTCTTGCAATAGGGGAATCCACAGCAAAAGTTTACCAGGCTGATTCCTGAGATGGCGGGACTGAAGGAATGAGGAGAGATTGAATTGGGTAGGATTATATTTGCTGGACTGTACAAGAGGAGGGGACCCAGAACCGGAGTCACAATTAAGATGCCGAGCGAACCATTCAGAACTGCGATAGAGTCATAGAACTGTGCAGCACTTGTCCACGCCGACCAGATATCCTAAATTAATCTAGTCCCTCTTGTCAGTATTTGGTGCATATCCCTCTGAACCCTTCTTGTTCATATACCCATACAGATGCCTTTTAAATGTTTTAGTTGTACCAGCATCTACCACTTCCTCTGGCAGTTCATTCTGCACCACCCTCTGTATGAAAAAGTTGCCCCTTATGTCCCATTTAAATTTTTCCCCTCACCTTAAACCTATACCATCTGGTTTTGGACTCCCCTATCCTAGACCTTTACTATTCACCCTATTCATGTCCTTCGTGATTTTAGAAACTTCTATAAGGCCACCTCTCAGCCTCCAACGCTCCAAGGAAAATAGGCCCAGTCTATTCAGCCTCTCCCTATAGCTCAAACCGTCCATTCCTGGCAACATCCTTATAAATCTTTTCTGAGCCCTTTCAGGTTTAACAACAATTTTTTCCTATAGCTGGGAGACCAGAATTGAATGTAGTATTCCAAAAGTGGCCTAACCAATATCCTGTACGGCCGCAACATGAACTCCCAACTCCTATACCCAATGCACTGACCAATGGAGGCAAATGTACCAAACGCCTTCTTCACTATCCTACTTACCTGTGACTCCCCTTCCAAGGAAGCGTGAACCCGCGCTCTAAGGTTTCTTTGTTCAGTAACACTCCCCAGGATCTTATACACTTAATGATAAGTCCTGTCCTGATTTACCATATTAAAATGTAGCACTTCACATTTGTCTGGATTAAACTCCATCTGCCATTCCACAACCCATCTGATCAAGGTCTCGATGTACGCTGAGCCAACCTGAGATGAGGAGAAATTTCTTCATCAGAGAGTGGTGAACCTGTAGAATTCACTATCACAGAAAGTATTCAAGGTCAAAATATTGTATGGTTTGAAGAAGGGGTTGGATATAGCACCTGGGATTAAAGTGATCAGTGCATGTGGGCAGGAACATACCATTGAATTGGATGATCAGCCATGATCATAATGACTGAATAGCCTACCTCCTGCTTTCCTTTATTTCCCTGTGTGGAATCATTCCTAGAATCCTTACAATGTGGAAACAGGCCCTTCAGCCCAACAAGTCCACACCGACCCTCAGAGCATCCCACCCAGACCCCTCCCTCATAACTCACCTAATCTACACATCCCTCAACACTGTGGGCAATTTAGCATGGCCAATCCACCTAGCCTGCACAACTTTGGACTGTGGGAGGAAACCAGAGCACCCAGAGGAAACCCACGCGGATATGAGGAGAATGTGCAAACTCCACACAGTCGCCCGAGGGTGGAATCGAACCCGGGCCCCTGGCGCTGTGAGGCAGCAGTGCTAACCACTGAGCCAGCATGCTGCCCTACAAAGGTGTCTCCTTCAACAAAGCCATAAACTTCCTTAAACACCCTCATTTGGAAAATAGAGATGGGAATTATTTGCTTTGCAATGAGGCTCAGATCCCACAAACATATAAAAAATGTTTGCAGCAGAAAGAATATCCTTATTATGCATCATAACAATTGAAACCCTAAGGCAAAAGGCAGACTATTATTTAAGTGGAGGAAGACTCCAAAAAAATGCAGCGCAGAGTGACCTGGGTGTTTTTGTGCAGGAAAGACACAAAACTAGTGTGCAGGTGCAGGAAAGAGCTAAGAAGGCAAATAGAACTTTGGTCTTTATTGTTCAGGGTTTGAAGTGTAAAGTTTAAAAATAGGGAAACCTTCATGCAAATGTACAGAGTATTGGTGAGGCCACAACTGCACAACAGTTTGGTCCCCATATTTTAAAAAATAAGTATACTGCCATTGGAGGCTGTTCAAGAGATTCACTGTGCTGGTTGATGGGCCAAATGGGCTGACTTATCAAGAACAGCTAAACAGATTAGGCCTTTATTCATTAGAGTTTAGAAGAATGAGGGATGATCCTATTGAAGCATACAAGCTTCTGAGGGGGCTTGACAGGGTACATGTTGAGAACACATTATGGCTAATGGGGAATCTCTCACTAGGGGACATGGTTACAGAATAAGGCAACACTCCTTTAAAACTGAGATGTGAAGGAATTTATTCCCTCAGACGGTGGTGAATGTTTGGAATTTTCTACCCACAGAATTGATCACTGAAAGTATTTAAGGAGAAGGTAGATAGATTTTTAAAATAGCAAGGAGTTGGACGCTACTCTGCCCTGACACAAAAGAGGAATTGAGACCTTAGGCAGAGCAACTATGATCGTGTTGAATGGTGTGGCAGGCTTGAGGAGCTGAATGGCATAATCCTGCTCCTATTTCTTATGTTCTTCTGTTCTTATGGTCTGTGCATCAAAGCTATGAACTGGTGATTGATGAAGTTTTAAACTAAATTGGCAGGAGAATGTGTTCCAGCATATTATGAAATAGGTGAGCAAAATAAGACTTGCCGTTGAAATGTTATTGAAAATTGAGAGCAACCTTCATGATTTCAGCTTTTCAAGTTGACAGGCTGTAACTTTTAGTGTGCTGAAACTATCAGTGCTGGAGCCTCCACTATTTACAATCCACATTAATAACTTATATGAAAAGGCTTAGAGTAATTTATCCAAGTTTGTTGATAAAAAGCTAATTGAGAATAGAAGGTTGTGACGAAGACACAGATGCAGAGATATAGACTGGTTGATTGAGTGAACAGCTAGGTGGCAGGTGGAGGATAATGTGGAGAAGTGTCATATTTTTGTAATTTGCAGGTGCCGGTCTTGGGCTGGAGTGGACAAGGTCAGAAGTCACACGACACCAGGTATAGTCCAACAGGTTTATTTGGAATTACAAGCTTTTGGAGCACTGCCCCTTTGTCAGGTGAAGTGAGGAAAAGCATACAGGCGCAGCACTTATAGACAGAGAGATCAATAGATCACGCAAATTGTGTGAGTGGAGTATCGAATAATAAGTCTCTGCAAGTGATCAAAGTGTCAATGTGAATTGTCATATGTGAATAAAATGTCAACAGCTAAATAATGAGTGATGGAGATGACCCATAATCCAATTAATTGTGGCAGAGCGATAATTACAAAGAATTAAAATTGAGGTGGTGCTGGAGACAAACCAAATGAGTGGAATAACATGATAGGTATAAGAGTCGAATGCTGAGGATCTAACCAAAGTAACAAGTAATCCACAACTGTATAAACGAATTAAGGTAGAGAGATCATAACAATTCATCAAGGTGATGATGTTAAAACAGGACAGTAAGGAAAATTTTACAGATACTGAACAGTCACATGTCACGCAACATAAACCCAAGATCACAGTTGAGGCCGTCTTCATGGGTACGGAACTTGGTTTTCAGTCTCTGCTCAGCGATTCTGTGTTGTTGTGTATCTCAAAAGCGGCCTTGGAGGATGCTTGCCCAAAGTTTGGAGCTGAATCCCCTTGACTGCTGAAGTGTTCCCCGACTGGGAGGGAACATTCCTGTCTGGTGATTGTTGTGCTGTGTCCATTCATCCGTTGCTGTGGTATCTGCATGGTCTCGCCAGTATACCGTGCCTTGGGGCATCCTTGCCCGCAGATTGTGAAGTATACAACATTGGCTGAGTCACATGAGTATCTGCCACGTACGTGGTGCATGGTGTCAAGTTTCTGCAGAGATTCAAGAAAGCAGAGAAGATCCCGAAAGGACTACAGATCATGAACCCACTCAAGTCGACCTACAACACAGACTACGCTGAGAGGCTCTGCCATCACAACTCTCGAAACTCCTCAATCACCTCGTACACCAGCTCAACATTAGCTTGAAATTGAGATAGAGTCCATATTCTCAGCTTGTGCTCAGGATATAGTGGACCAACAATGAGACACTGTCAAGCAGAACTACAGCACCTACATGCACACCAAGAACAGGAAACTGGAGAATCTTGGCATCACCACCAGCAGTAACCAAACCTCCCCCTGTACCACAGTTGAAACTGGTACCACCGTAGGGAATCCATTGTCAACTTGTCTTTCCACACCATTTAATCAGTCGAAATCAAAGTTAAGTATTTACTTCCTTGTCTTTCTAGATGGTAGAGGTCACAGATTTTGTAGCTGCTATCAAAGAGTGGTGAATTTCTGGAACAGCAAGTATGTTTCCAGGTCAGGATGATAGTAACTTGGAGGGAAATGGTGTTCTGTTGAATTTGATGCTCTTGTCTTTCCAGGTGGTAGTGGTTGTGGGTTTGGAAACTGATGTCTAAGGACTCTTGGTGAATTTCTGCAGTGCGCCTTACAGATAATGCACACTGCTACTACTCTGTGTTGGTGGTGGAGGGAGTGAATATTTGTGGATGTGGTGCCAATCACGCGGACTGTTTTATCCTGAATGGTGTCAAGCTTCTTGTGCGTTATTGGAGCTGCCACTAATCCAGACAAATGAGGAATATTCTATCATATTCCTGTAGATGTGGACAGGTTTTGGAGACATGGGAGGGGTGTTACTGCAAAATTACAAACATCTGACCTGTTCTTGTATTTAGATGCCTAATCCAATTCAGTTTCTGCTCCATGGTAGCCCTCAGGATGTTGATAGTCAGGGACTAAATGATGAGATCGTTATATTATCCCTTGTTGGAAATGTTCATTGCCTGGCATAAATGCGACTTGTGACTTATCAGCTCAAGATTGAATGAACGTTTTTCAGACCTTGCTCATATGGATAATGAATACTATAGCAGCTGAGGAGTCATGAGTAATACTGAACATTGTGCAATAATTTGTGACTACCCCCAATTCTGACCATATGTTGGAGTAATTGACGGAAGAGCTGAACTTCAACTAGGACATCTCTGGCACAGTGCCTCTGAGCCAGAAGGTCCAGTTTCAGGTCCCATCTGCACCAGAAATGTGTCATAACAAGTGCAAACAAAAAACTGCCCTGAGGAAATCCTACAGCGATGTATTGAGAATCAAGTGATGGACATCAACTGCAAACCTGCTTTGTGCTAAGTATGACTCCAAGCAATTTTCCACCTAATTCCCAATGACTTCAGTTTTGCTAGGCCTCCTTCATGCCAGACTCAAGTGCAGATTGAGGTCAAGAGCGGTCAGTATTATCTCAACTCTTGATGTCAATTCCTTTATCTAAATGTGGCCCATGTCTGTAAGAAGGTCAGTACCTGAATGACACAGGAAGATGCCAAATTGAAAGTGCCATTGAGCAACTTATTGCTTTATAAGTGCAGCTTAATAGCACTTTTGTTGCAACATTCCAACATTTTGCTGATGATCAAGGGTAGGCTGATTGTGCAGCAATTGCCCAGATGGGATTTGTTTGATTTCTTTTTAACATGGACAGCACGGGATGTTGGTGTCTGTTGGATGGGTCAGTGAATGGGTTGGGAGGACGATTTTGCAAAGGTGAGGCCAGATTGTGGGTCGGTCAAGGAAGTTACTGTCTGGTTTGGCAGCAATCATTGTCTGTCTGTAGACCCCACTGTTCTTTCAGGTTCAAGGTTGAAATAGCTACACAGAGGCTGGTATCCTGTTACCAAGTCAACCTTTATTTACATGTACACAGTACATTGGCTGTAGCCAGCCCAGCTCAGGAGTCAGTCCTCAACTGAGGACATTTTAATCTCCTAGTTAAATTAGTTAGCCAATGATTTCCTGATTGGCCTGGGCTAACAACCCCAATCAAGAACATTGTAGTTAACAAGGTCCACCTGGTCCCAATCACTATATCCCTCCCCTGCCATGTCTAGGGATATAGGCCCAGTCTTTCTCTTGTAGTTTTGTCTTGCAATGTTTTCGCCCCAGGTCTGGTTCCTGTCTCTCTGACACTGACGGTGTGTGCTGGACTGTGGCCCGTCTCTTGCCTCAGAACATCTTGGAAGAGTTTCTTCCTCTTCTTCTGGCAGCAATGGTATTGAAGCTGCATCCAATTCGGACTCACCTTTCCTTGACACTAGACGGAGGGGTAGAACCCGTGGTTTCTGCCAGGCCTTCTGGCTGTTCTGAGGGGCCAGGTATATTTTGCTCCTGCCCTGTTTGTGAGGTAACAGCTTTCAGATGATCCACGTGTTTGTTGAGGACTGTATCACCGAACCAAACGTTGTAAGTCATGGGACTAGACCTCACGTCACCCTTGCCTTGTACCCGTAAAGGGCCATTTCCATTGTTCCAGCACCAAACTTCACCCCCTGAATTAAATTGTCTCTCTCGCTTAGAGGTGGCATTTGGCCAGCACTGGCATTCCTGCTGCCATTTCACCCTCACCCCCAGGTCTGGGAATATCAGGTTTAAGCAGGTTTCTCCCCATCAGCAACACTGCCAGAGCCATTCCTGTTGTTGCATGTGGGGTGGTCCTATCATCAAAGGGGAACCAGGATGGTTTGGTATCAATTGATGCTGTAGGCTGCTTCTTTAAGCCAGCCTTCAATGTTTGGACTGCTCTGTCCACTAGACCATTGGACAACGGACAGTATGGAGCTGTCCTTATGTGCTGAGTGCCATTGGACTTTAGGAAATATTCGAATTCCTTGCTGGTAAAATGACTTTCTATTACCCGCGACCAATACTTCCAGGAATCCGTGTATTGTGAATGATGTTTGCAGCTTCTCAATCATCGTCCCTGAGTTTACTGAACGAACTTTATGCACATTCAACCTCTTTGAATGGACATCCACAATGACCAGGAACACGGAACTCATGAAAGGTCCAGCATGGTCAACATGAAACTGAATCCAGGGTTTGCCCGACCATTCCCATGAATGTTGGGGGGGCTGCTAGTAGCAGTTTCTGTCCTGTCCTTGTTGGCACTCGGGCCACTGCCCCACCAACGCAGCTATGTTGGCATCCAACCCCGGCCACCAGACATAGCTTCTCGCCACCATCTTCATCTTGGAAACCCCTGGATGACCCTGGTGGAGTTTGGTCAGTATCTGGCAGCAACTTTTACTGGGAACTATCCCCCTTGCTCCCCTCAGTAATATGCCGTCCTGTACAGTATCTGGTCTCGTCAGGTCCAAAAGGGTTTCAATCCGGGTTGTGATGGCCCTTTTACTTCAGCCATTATCACCAGCTGTTTCAGTTTCAATGGGACTGGATCTTTTTGTGTCCACAGTTGGATATTGTCTGCAGTGACTGGAAAAGTGTCCAGACAGTTTAAAACCAAACTGGACTCTTCCAGGGGAGGCACCTGCAGTGGAGTATCTGCCGGTGAGAGGCAGCTTAAGGCATCTGCATTAGCCACTTGGCTTCCTGGGCAGTGTTCTAACTTGTACGTGCTGATAATAACGACCCAATGCTGGATTCTACTGGAAGCTGTGGGTGGCACTGCCTTGTCTTCCTTCAGTAGCCCTAACAGGGGTGTGTGTTCTTTCACTATGACAATTTCTCATTCGTAAACGTACTGGTGGAACATCCTCACCTAAAAGATGATTGCTAAACCTTCCTTCTCTACCTGGGCGTAACTTGCATTTGGCATCAGACATACACTATCTGCCTTTCCTGTTTGTTGAGTCACCAGTGAGCCAACACAACGCCAGTAACATACAGGGAGGCATGACATGTCAGCACCAGATCTCACTTGGGGTCATAATGTGTCAACACCTTCGATGATAATAGCTGCTTTTCCACTTCCCGAAAGACTGCTTCTTGGCTGCATGACCATTTCCAAGGTTGACCCTTTTTCAACAGCAGGTATAAGGGTGCCAAGTTGGATGCCGGGTGATGTATGAAGTTACAGTAATAATTCACTAACCCAAGGAGAAACCTAAGCTCTTGTACAGATGTGGGAGCAGGGGCTCTTTTGGTCACACTCACTTTCTCTTAAAACGGGTGTTACAAGGTTTTGGTGACTGTGTAACCCAAGTAGGTCACTTCGGGTGCCTGGAACACACGTTTTTGCCGTCTACGACATATGCCTGCCTGGAATAAATGTTTAAACAGTATATCCATGTTCTCCAAGCGCTCTGTATTGGCCTTCCCTGTTATCAGTATGTTATCCAAATAAATGATGACCTGGGGTAGCCCTTGTAAAATGTTCTCCATGGTCCATTTAAAAAAGAGCACAGGTTGATGATACCCAAATGGCAGTCTCTTGTACATTTTTATAAACCCTTATGGGTATTAATTGAGAGCACTTCTGGGACTTCTCATCCAGTCGCAATTGCAGGTAGGCTTGGCTCATGTCCAGCTTCGTTAAGGACAGCACCCCCTTACCCCCCCCACCGCCAACTTTCTGTACAAGTCCTCGATGCGAGGGGTTGGGTACTTATCCGGCTGTGAGAAGCAGTTTACCATTTGTTTAAAATCCCCACAAAGTCAAACCGAGACGCCAGGCTTCACAATCAGTATGACTGGTGTTGCCCATTCTGCAAATTTCATCGGTTTGATGACTCCTTCGCTCTCCAGCCTCCTGATTTCTGCCTCTGCTTTTGCCCACAATGCAACTGGCACTGGGCGGGCCTTGCAACTTCTGTCAGAATCTACAACTTGGGATCACACTGTTTAACAATAAGTGGTCACCTTTTTTAAGGCAGGGACAAGAAGTATTCCTTTCGTAGAAGCCAGTGGACGTAGAACCTTTGAATATTTTTGTCAGAGTCAGATTGATTCTTGGTAAGAAAGAGACTGAAGGGTTGGGAGGAAGGTAAGAAGAGTAATTAATGATGACCTTATTGAATAGCAGAGCAAGCTTGAGGGGCTGAATAGACACTTCTGCTCTGACCGTGAGGCCCAAGTGCCTGGTGTAGGTACTTGGAATCTTAATTCCATGTTGCAAAAGAGGATTGTTTGATTCACTATTAAATACAATTTACCTGGTGCAGTGAGGCCCAGCCTGAGAGGAATCAATAGGCGTGGAATGTCCTGCACTCTCTTAATGCTGCTTGGAAGGAGCGTTCCTGCTGCTCCCAGCTCCATGTCCAAAGACGTTTTATGGGGAGGTGGGGCGTCATTTCTGCTGTTTCTTTTCCTCCCGACACGTTCTGAATGGTGGTGGGTAATACTGGGGTATTTGAAAATCAAGAATGACGTGCAAAATATTTACAAAATGTGTAAGTTATTTACATAAACTATTTTCAGCTTTGTGATTTAGTTTACTTCCAGCATCTGTGCTTGTAATTGGAGATTTAGGAGGCCACTTTAATTGTGAAGAATGGGCATTATGAATTTCCTAGGCTGTCTGGAGACAGTAGACCACAGGAGATAGCTTTTTTTAGATTAGTTTGTAATCTTTCTGATTATAAGTGCTACTGTTCTGTTCTGCTAAACCATGTAAGCTATATATAGTATTTTCTCTGTGTCATGTACATGGCAATTTCTTTGCCTGAAAGCTGCCCGATATCTGTAGTATCAGTGGATAATGTTAATAAATCACAAACGCAGACAATGCTGTTAGATTTCAAGAGGTTGATGAGCAAAACAAAGGGAGAGCTAAGTTATCATTTGGCCAAACCTTCATATTTTAGAACTGATTAAAGTAAATGCTGCTTAATTATTGGATTATTATATTCAACATGTATTTGAGGAAGTACTCGAAACGATTCGCAATAAAGTAAGTTTTTTTTTTATAACCGTGCTGTATGAAATTATGTAGGCTGCCTTATGGCCAACAAAAATTACTTGGAAATGCACCAGCTGGTGTATTATAAACAAATTTGGTGATAAGATTCTGCAGTCTGAGGTTAATGATTATTATCTGTACTCAGTGTCAGTGATAGACCAGCTCACAAACTTTTCGGTGACTTCTTCCTTTTGCTAAGTTTGCATGTTCCATCAAATAAAAGGAGCATTCTTTGCCTGTGCGGAGATTAACGTGCCAGCTTGTTCAGTTGTTTAACATCAAAAGGGTTTCATCTGGACTATTAAAGAGAAACTGTTTCCTTTGGTGTAGAAATTGAAAACAAGGAGTTATAATTTTAAATAAATAATGAGGCTGTTCAGTTGCCACATAAAGAAATATTGTTTTTGAATGAATGAATTAGCTTTATTGTCACATGTACTCAAAGTTTATAAGCTGCCACTTACAGCGGCATCTTGGGTAAAAAGTATTGAAGTTCCTCAGTCGCAGATTAGTTACAGTGTAACTAATGTCACCAACACATGGTGCTCTCGTAGATACAGGGTACCGAGGTACAATCCTTAGTTACAGAATAGAGGTGGGGGAGTTCAAAACTAGAAGTTATAGGTTTAAGGTGAGAGGGGAAACATATAAAAGGTACCTAAGGGGCAACCTTTTCACACAGAGGGTGTTGCGTTTATGGAATGAACTGCCAGAGGAAGTGGTAGAGGCTGGTACGGTTACAACATTTAAAAGGCATCTGGGTGGGTACATGAAAAGGAAGGTTTTAGAAGGATATGAGCCAAAAGATGGTAAATGGGATTAGATTAATTTAGGATATCTGGTTGGCATGGACTAGTTGGACCTTTAGGTCTGTTTCTGTGCTATATATCTTTATGACTGGCCACAGCTAAAACTCGTACATATAAAAAGAATTGGCACAACTTTAACTCTATCGAAATACTTAACAAAATAATACATTATTTAACAACTACTCATCAACTGTTTCAGTATAGCAGCAGCCCATAAACACACCCTTGGCATAGGCAAATTCAGCAAAACAGATTTCGTTGTCTCTTCCAGTCCAGGAAAAAAACTAAAGAATGAATCTAACAGCAGAGAGTGAACTGTATCTAGCAGCTTCAACTCCAGAAATAAACAACTTTAACTACCAAAAGCAACCACTGGGTCTGTGTGAGCCTGACTCCACCCACTCATGCTGTTTTTGTCTAATTTTTAAAAAACTATTTACTCTGGTTGACAATACCTTTCTTTAAGAGGAACAAGAAAGAACACATCCCTCTTACAGACACATGTTATCACACCATGCACAGCAGTATTTAGTAGATAATTAGTGGTACTCTCAAGTCTAAACCCAAAGTCAGTTCTTGATTTTTGCCTTCTCCTCAATTAGTCTGTCTTGAACCTAAACCCTTAGTGTGGCATCAAACAACATGATAAGGTTTGTCCTGAAGAAGCCGTAAGAAGCGATGATGAGGGATAGTCTCGAAGAGCAGAGTACTGCTGTGGGTATCCAGTGTTACTCAGTATGTGACATGCTATCAGGAAGGTAATGACTATACAGTTCTCTGCAATCACTAGGTGCTGTAGGACCTCCATTCTCATTAGCTGCATTGTCTTCTCTGCCATTTCCTTGACAATGCCCAAGGTCACCTCCACCTCCATGGGAGTGATTTGATAGAAATGGGGTAATTCTGCTTCTGTCTGGGCCATCTTCCTTGCAGCTTGCATGACCTTCTCGTTTTGTTGGTTGTCCTTTTGATTCCATTTGCCATTGATTGGCCAATCTGATTGGCCGGTCTATACCCTCTTGTAGGCTAAGGCTATCCTCCTCACTATTTAGTTCCCCACCAATTTTTGTATCGTCTGCAGACTTACTGAGCAACCCTCCTATATTCAAGTTTAAATTGTTTATATAAACCACAAACAGCAAGAGCCCTAACACTGACCTATGTGGTACGTAGCTCGACGCAGAACCCCATTCAGAAAGATACCCCTCAATCGTCACTCTCAGCTTTGTGCCACTAAGCTAATTGTGGATCTACTTTGTCAAATTTCTTTGGACCCCACTGGCACTTCTCTTTGACAATGATAGCAAAATTCTGTTTAACCAATTTATTGGAGTTATTTTCAGGAGTAATGTGTGCTTTTGATAAAGGCAAACTTGTAGACGTGTGATACTTAGATTTCCAGAAGGCGTTTCGTATGGTGCCACACCTGAGGTGATTGCAGAAAATAACCTCTTATTTCTTAGGGAGTAACAGCACGGATGGAAGCCTGAGATAACAAGGTGCAGAGCTGGATGAACACAGCAGGCCAAGCAGCATAGTTCCTACTATCTCTGGATAGAAGCCCAGCTGGCTGGCTGGCTGAATACCGAATATGCACAAATGGACCTAAAGTGGATGTGATGTTTGAAGTTTAGCAGGAGTATTGTTGTGAGGTGAAAGGGTGTCTAAATATACCCTGATGAACCTTGACCAATTGGCAGTAATAAGAGATAACAAGGTGTGGGGCTGGATGAACACAGCAGGCCAAGCAGCATCATAGGAGCAGGAAAGCTTGACGTTTCGGGCCTAGACTCTTCATCTTTAACCCCAGTTGGCAGTAATCCTTTTTAACTTAGGTGTGACAGCAATGAGCTAGACAAAGGAGACATGATCAGAGGAAGACCTAACACAACTTTATTGAACACTTTATCAAAGATAAACAATATTTATCAGACTCTGTATTACAGTTTAATTAAACTCTGCCAAAGTCAGAGTAAATCTGCAACTAGCTATCTGCATCTGAGAACACTTCCAAGGTTTCGTAACACCCTATCCATGGATCCGTTCCACTGTATTTGAATTGTTTATTTGAAAAGACTTGGAATAACTGTTCAATAAGACTGAGATAGGCCGTCCCTTGATTTTGTAGGGTTGGCTAATATTCAAGACCCGCAGTAGTTGATTTGGGGATCCTCTCTCATCTGGGGCTGTTTCTGGTCTTTGGGCAGTATCACTGAGGTGGTCTTTTGGATCTGGTCAGCCCAATGATGCTCACCATGAAGTCCAAGGTGATGGAAATGCTGTGCAGCTCAGTTGTCAGTCAAAGGTGCTGTCTGGAGACACCGTCAAAGAAGGTGAAAAAGCAGAGAGAGCTGGATCCAGGTTGCCCCTTTTAATCCTCCCCCCCCCCCCGCACCCTTCTCAAAGATCCTGTGACTAGTGTCTAATATTAGCATTGGGTGGAGGCTGGAAGATCCAATGAGGTGACTACTTTGTACTTGGAGGTTGCAGAACATGGTTTTGAACCTTCAGCTGTCAAGTGCTGTCCTTTTTGTGCTATACCTCTGGCCTCCGATTGAGCTAGGTGCAACCAAGTCTGTGTGGCATTCTTCTAACAAAGCTTGTACACCGAGGGAGTAAAACGGTCGCTGTTAGTGCCTGGCCATGCAGTTCCAGGCCTGTCTGGTTTCGACTGGAAGCTGATTGTCCAAGGCCTGGCTGCTTGAATACTGTCTGTTCTAGTCTGCAGTTTGCAAATTGCAGAGTCCGGCTAGGTTTAAACTTTGGCTTCCACATTTCGAGGCTTTATCCATACCCATAAAACAAAAGTCAATAATTCTGTAACAATCTGAAGATCATGGGTAACTGGACCACAGTCTGTGCTGGGCCTCGACTTTTTACAATTTACATTAATAGTTTGGATACGAGGATCAAAGCTGAATTTGGCTAAATTTGCAAATGACGCCAAGATAGGTAGGAAAGTATATTAGAATTGTAAAATCATGGAATTATAGGATTTTTCAGTAAAGAAGGTCATTCTAGCCATTGCGTCTGTACTAGCTCCCAACAGAGCTACCCAGCTAGTTCGATTCTTTCGCCCTATCTCCGTAGCTTTCTAAATTCATTATTTTCAAGTATGTACCCAGTTCTCTTTTGAAATCTTGCGTAGAATCTGCCTCCACCACTCTAATGGAAAGCTCATGGAATATTGACCCTTATTTCAAGAGGTTTGGAGTATAAGAGTTGGGAAATCTTCCTGCAACTGTAGAAGGTGTTGGTGAGCCACATCTGGAGTCCTATGAATAATCTAGTCCCCCATCCAAGGAAAGATATTGTTTCATTGGAGGCAGTTCATGGAAGGTTCATGAGGATAATCCCTGGTATGGAGGGATTGTCTAAGCAAAGGCTAAACAGATTAGGATTCTACTCACTGGAGTTTAGAAGAATGGGAGATGATCTCATTGAAACATATAGGATTCTTAATGAGCTTGACAAGGTCAGTGCAGAGACAATGTTTTCCATCAGGAGAGAGTTTAAGACTGGGGCCATAGTCTCAGAATAAAGCGGCACCAATTTAAGATTGAGATGTAGATGAATTTCTTCTTTCAGAGGGTTGTAAGTCTTTGGAACTCCTTGTCACACAGAGCTGTGGGGCCAGAGTCATTGTGTATATTCAAGGTTGAGATAGACAGATTCTTCATCAGTAGGGTAGTCAGGGAACAGGTTGAAGAAGTGGAATGGCCTACTCCGGTTCCTATTTCATATGACCGTATGGTCTTAACATGATGGGCTGGTGACAGTATCATTGCCTGGAGATTTTCACACTTTTCAAGATAGACTATGCAATGCCAATGCAGTTTGAGATGACACCACACAGGCTGAGAGTGGACTTTATGCAACACTTTCCATTTGGGCGGTGATTTGCCGTGATTTCCAATGGAAGATGTTAACCTTCACCGTAAATAGCACTATCATGTCTGAGTTGCTGTATTTGAAGGCTGTGGTTTCAAGCTCCACTTCAGATATTCTATTTTTACAGATATTCTGGTACTGAGGGTGTGGTGCACTGTATTTTAGATAAGAGAGTAAACTAATGGCCCAGTCACCTTCTAAGTGAAATATAAATTGTGCCTGTGTTCTGTGTCTATCCCCGTGTTTGTTACATTAACTGTAAGTGCAAATCCATATATTTAAATAAAAACTTATCACATGCTCATTTGATGTTTGAGGTTGGGTTTTTAGAACCTTTCACAGAGCTTCAGAGTCAATGCATTGGTTTTTAAAATGCAGCTACAATCGTTAAATCCAGACGCACAGCAGCCTATTTGTGCACTGTAAAGATTCATAAATAGAAAATGAATGGAAGACTAGATAGTCTGTTACTGGTGGTTTTGGTTAAGAGAGGAATGTTGGTCAGAACGCCCAAGAAAACCCTCTGCTCTTTCTTTTTTGAATAGTTGTCTTTTACATCCAAATAAGCAGGAGACTCAATTTGTCAATACAGTGCTGTGCTTGATCACCAGTTGCATGTTGGTCGAACTGATTCCCCTCAGTGTTTCACATGAGCCATCAGGCTGAAGCATAGTCTTTTGATTCAGAGGGAAGAACACTGCTGAGCTAAGCAGTCATGTTAGTTTGTGCTGGTGCTGTCAATGATCCGTGCTACCATTCTGAAAATGAGTGGCTGTGTACACAATTAGTTTTCCCCTGAAGATAATTGCCTGACTGACCTGCTCATAAGCTGAAAGAAACTGGGGGAAAGGAAAACAATTATTCCTCAAAATAGAACAGCCAGACTTTTTAAGAAGCAAATTTTTCCAGTGGAAAATGCAATCTTAGATCCAAAGGTCAATCCTGTGAATCCTAGATATTTCACAAACCCCTGCTTTATGTGCAGTATTTTGATGACAGTCTGATGCAAATAGTTACCCAGCTGGTTAGTTAGAATTTTATCTTTATTTTAACTTAACTCTACTGCCAGGGCCGTCATGTTAATGATAATAGTCCAAGAATCAATCATTTGTCAGGTATTGATTACCTTCATGGATTCGTTTATTTAATAAGGTAAAACACATTACTAGTTATGGAGTAGACACACAATAATCCAACGAATTTCAATATGTGCAGTTTATAATTTGAAAAGGAATCTTTAATGATGAATCCCCTTAAAGACAACATACACAAACAACATCCCTTTTTGTCCAAAAAAAGGTTTTGCTACTTACAATGATAAGTGAACCAGTAAATATCTATGCCGTAGAGGTAATTTGCTGATTTGACCATACCCCAGATTGGCAAATTTGTCCAGAACTACTGCTGATTTGTGCAGTCCTAACTGCTATTCCTGTTTATATTGTGAAATTTTACCTCTATGGGCTGTATGTTTTTCTAGAATTTGCTTATTATGACCCACCAGCCAATTTTTACACAGATTAGTTGCTGATTGATCTCGTTCCCAAAGTTGTTTCAAGTGATTCAGATTGCCTTGGCTGTCATAGAAATGTAGAAACTAGGAGCGGGAGTAGGCCATTCAGCCCTTTGAGCTTGCTCCTCCATTAACTATGATCATGGCTGATACTGTGCCTCTATTTCATATTTCTGCTTTCTCCCCATATGCCTTGATGCTTTTAACATCTAAAAACGTCTCAGTCTGTTTCTTGAATATATTCGGTAACATGGCCTCTAGAGCCTTCTGTGGCAGAGAATTCCACAGGTACGCTATGCTTTGAGTGAAGAAATGTTTTCTCATCTCAGTCCTAAATGGTCTACCACATACCATGAGACTGTGTTCCCTCATTCTAGACTCCACAATCGTGGAAAATATTCTCCCTCCATCTGTTAGAATTGCATATGTTTCAATCTGATTCCCTGTCATTCTCTACACTCCTCTGGGAGGAACATAAACTCTAGGAAGCAGGAACTTCAGCTAGATGTTCAGATTTTGGGAGTCAGAAAGCATTCTTTAGCTCGTCTCCATCTCTGGACTAAATTAACCCCCTGTGGATTGAGACATAAATGCAGTCTTTGTCTAATTGACATGTGAACATACAAATTAGAAAAAGAAGTAGGCTTTTCGATGATTGATCTTATTGTCACGTATACCGAAATACGTATACGTAATATACCGAAAGTGAAAAGCTTTGTTTACGAGCGATTCAGGCAGATCACAACAAGCAAAGGATGTACAGAAAGACTTAGAGGCACACAGGTTACATTTATTTGAGGCTAGAATCCATTAAACAGTCTGATAACGGCCAGAAAGACGCTGTTCCTGAACCTGCTTTTGCGTGTGAGAGATAAAAGGTACTGCAGATGCTGAAGAATCCGAGATAACAAGCATGGGGCTGGATGAGCACAGCAGGTCAAGCAGCATCATAGGAGCAGGAAAACTCGACGTTTCGGGAAGGGTTTAGGCCCGAAACGTCGAGTCTTCCTGCTCCTATGATGCT
>JAHRHZ010000053.1:1837519-1872356 GCA_024137785.1 Ginglymostoma cirratum | reverse complement strand
GCAGCTGACGACACTTCCTTCACAAATGGTTATCCAGGATATAAGAAGTGTCCTGTGCCTCCCACATCATATACTATTAAATATAACATTATTTACAAGGGAGGACATGTTTGGAAACCCTACACACTCTGGTCATATGTGATCTGGCATCACCAGTCCCCAAACTACCAATGACTATAGTGTGTATAGTCGATAAAATTGTACTCCTCCCTACTTATTGGTGAGATCCTTCTTCTTGAAGCCTCTTGTGTAACAGATCGTGGCACAAAATCACGAATAAAGGTTGCCAATTACAGGATGCCAAACTTTTATAAGGTATACCCAATAACACCTGTGAAACCCAAATATCTCGCAGTGCTAATGGTATGCAATCTAGAGTCACGTGATTTCTCAAACATCTTGGACCGCCTCTAGTTGCCAACCCTACTTTAACAATAACTGAAATACTGACTTGATAACAGATGGCTATCTGCCTTCAGCATTTCAAACACTAATGTTACAGCAGCTCGTGAAGGGACGCGGTTGCAAATCTGAGTTTATACCGAAGTTGCGTAGTGCATACTCTTCTCAAGATTCTCCCACACTCTCCAGGAGAAAGCAGCCTGCTTTTTTGACACCATACCCACTCCCTCCATCACTGATGCTCAGTAGCAGTAGTGTGTACGGTCTACAAAATGCACGGCAGAAATTCACCAAAGATCCTCAGATAGCATCTTCCAAACCCACAATCGCTTTCATCTGGAAGGACAAGAGCAGCAGATACATGGGAATACCACCTGAAAATCCCCCTCCGAGCCACTCACCATCCTAACTTGGAAATATATTGCTCTTCCTCACTGTCGTTGGGACAAAATCCTGAATTCCCCCCCAAACAGAATGTGAGTCTACCTATGGCAGATGGTCTGCAGCAGTTCAGAAAGACAGATCACCGCCTCATTCTCAAGGGCAACAGGGGATGGGCCATAAATGCTGTCCCAGCCAACAATTCCCACGGTTCCACAAGCGAACAAAAAAAATCCCTCTAAATTGCCAGCTTGGCAAATCTGAAATCCAGGAATCTGATCTATCTTTGGATGAAATGTGTTCAAAAACAATTTTCTTTATCAATATGTGGATACTCTTAATAGAGGACCAAAACTTGACTTTCTTATGGGCAACAAGGTAAGTCAGGAACCGAAGTAAAAGTAGGTGAACACTGGGCCTAACGATCATCATTATATTTGTTTTAAAATGGCTAATGAAAAGGATAAGCCTTCTATAAAAGTTAAGGTTTTTAATTGGAGTAAGGCAAATTTTAATGGTACGAGACAAGAATTTTCAAAAGTAGATTGTCATAGAATCCCTACAGTGTGGAAACAGGCCCTTTGGCCCAATAAGTCCACACCGACCCTCAGAGCATCTCACCCAGACCCATCCCTCTAATCTACACATCCCTGTACACTACGGCAATTTAGCATGGCCAATCCACCTAGCATGCACATCTTTGGACTGTGGGAGGAAACTGGAGCACCCGGAGGAAACCCACACAGAATGTGCAAACTCCGCACAGACAGTCGCCCAAGGGTGGAATCAAACCCGGGTCCCTGGCACTGTGAAGTAGCAGTGCTAACCACCGAGCCACTGTGCCATTGTTTGCAGGTAAAAGGATGCCTGGCAAGTGGGAGGAGTTCAAAAGTGAAATAACAACAGTTCAGAGACATTATGTTCCTATTAGTGTGAAGGGGAAGGCTGGTAAGGTTAATGAACAACGGAAGAATAAAGATATTGAAGTTCTAGTCAAGAATAAATTATAAGGTAGAACACAGTAACTTTGAAATGTGTTTAATTAGCACAATAACCCTTTTACAGCAACTACATTTTTTAAAAAAGTTACAGTGATGAATATGACAACAGAGAGGAGGGGAAGGCAGACTAAACAGAGCTTTCGATTCAAACTAGCTCAGTAGCACCCTTGACGCTGGACCAGGAGTTATCCATTCAAATTTTACTCTTGTCTAATTTTCCAGTGCGGTACTGGAGGAGTGTTGCACTGTCAGAGGTGCGATCTTTTGAATAAGATGCAAAATTGAGGACCTGATGTTTTCAGGACATTTATTTCCAAAAGAGGTTTTTCGCTGTGGAACGTTGGAACTGGTGATCGATGAATTGAGCATCGTATCCTGTTGTTATGAGGGCATCCTTCAATATCTTCAGGTGTCTCTCTCGTTCCTCCTCATCCGAGCAGATTCTGTGTAGGGCTTGTCCATAGTGAATGGCTGTTTTTAACACGTTTCAAGTGGAAGCTAGAGAAGTGCAGTATAGTGAGGTTATCTGTAGGCTTGCGGTAGAGTGAGGTATGAGGTGTCCGTCCCTGATGGAGATGCGTGTGTCTAAGAATGAGTCTGATTCTAAAGAGTAAGTCTGGTAAGTCTGATTTGTGGGATGAAACTTGTTGATATCACTATGTAGTTGTTTCAGTGATTCCTTGCCATGGCTCATGGCAAAAAACTGTACTGACATCCTCAGAAGACAGACACAAGATATGTAGCCTTCAACACATTATCAATGACGATGAGCACCTTACCTCCACTTGCCTCCATTTCTTGCCTTCAAACAACGGCCAAACCTTAAACAGACCACTGTTCACAGCAAGCTACCCAGCCTCAGGACAACATCTACCACAACATCACACATCCCTGTCATGGAAACCTCTGCAAGACATGTCAGATCTTCAACATGGACACTACAGTCACACGTGAGAACACCACCCACCACGTGCACAACAGATACTCATGTGACTTGGCCAACGTTGTCTATCTCATACGCTGCAGGCAAGGATGCCCAGAGGCATGGTATATTGGCGAAACCATGCGGACGCTATGGCAACGGATGAATGGACACCCCATAACAATCACCAAACCGGGATGTTCCCTCCCAGTGGGGAAATACTTCAGTGGTCAAGGACATTCAGCCTCGAATCTTCAGGTTAACGTCCTCCAAGGCGGGTTTTACGATACACAACAACAGAGTTGCCAAGCAGAGGCTGATAGCCAAGTTCGGTACCCATGAGGACGGCTGGGACCCACTGGGATTTTGGGTTCATGTTGTATTACAGGTGACCCCACCACACTGTACACTCTCACACACATACACACACTCACTCACACAAACACACTTTCACACACCAGACCACACACACCGCACGCACACACACTAACACTCTCTCACTTACTCTCTCTTTCTCTCTCTCGCGCACACACACTGTCATTCTTTCTCTCTCTCTCTCTCTCTCTCTTTTGCACACACTTTTTCTGTCCCACGCACGTGCATGTATATACATGCACACACATACTCTCTCACTGCCTCACACACACACTCACTCTCTGTCTCCCCCTTGACAGAAGACCGAAACTGTAACAGGATTTTACATTTATCTTAGTTCCATGGTTTAAATATCATATCTGTTTTAGACATGGGTATTAGCTGCCTAATACATAGAACTGCACAGACATAACAGCACTTCACCATAAACCACAATTTGTATTAGATTTTATATATGCAAGGGAATTCATCACTGAATTAGTAATCCAGAGATTACTAGTTTTATGTTTGCCACCATAGCAATAAAAATTGTTTGTAATCAAAAGTCTAATTATGACTATTGTCAATTGCCGTTAAAAACCCATCCTGTTCATTAATGTCCTTTAGGGAAGGAAACTGCCTTCCTTATCTGGTCTGGTTCACCAGATCTGTGAATCCAGATGACAACAATATGGTTGATTCTTAACTGCCCTCTAAGATGGCTTAGCAAGCTACACAGCTGCATCAACTGCAAGAAAGGAAACAAGGAACAAAATCAGACAGACTATCTAACATTGACTAAGACATTGACAGTAGTCAATGTGTGTGTGCCATGCTGAATTATATTGCTGTTCCTTCAGTCCATCAGGGTCAGAATTCTAAAACTCTCTCCCGAATGGCACTGTGGATCTATCTACAGCAAATAGACTGCAGTAGTTCAAGAAGGTAGCTCACAACCGTCTTGTCAAGGCCAGTTAGTGATGACTAATAAATTTTGGCCGAGCCAGCGACACCCAAATTGAATAAAATTAAATATTTGACATGAGTTCAAAGTAGGATTTGCTTTTCCTGGTATTCAGGCCATGCTATGGTTTCAGAATTAAACCGGTAAACACCAATGATCTTTTATAGCTCTGTTTAAGAGGGAGGATAACTTATTTATAAACAGCACAAAATTTTCCTTTTGATCTTCAGCTAGTTGGGGTTGAATAGTTTATCAATAAACAAATTATTACCAAGGCTGTAAAAAAGTACTTTGTATTATCAAATTATTATTATCATTAAGAACATAGAAGCAGGAGTACACCATTCGACCCATCAAGCCTGCTCCACCATTCAGTATGACCATGGCTGATCGTGAAGTTTAATAACCGAGCCCATCCTCCCTGATATTCCCTGATCCCTTCAGCCATAAAGCCATTTTGACTTCCTTTTTGAAAACATATAATGTTTTGGTTTCTACCACTTTCTGTGGTAGTGAATTGCACAGACCCATGACTCTGTGGGTGAAGAAAATTCTCTGCATCTCAGTCCTGTGACCTCCGGGTCTGGACTCGCCAACCATCAGGAACACCCTTCCTGCATCTAACCTGTCTAGTCATGTTAGAAATCTTATGAGTTTCTATGAGATCCCCAGATTCTTCTAAACTAGTGAATACAATTCTAACTTATTCAATCTCACCTCATACATAAGTCCTGCTATCCCAGGAATCAATTTGATAAACCTTAGCTGCACTCCCTGTCTAGCAAGAACATCCTTCTTCAGATAAGGAGACACATTCCAGGTGTAGCCTCACTAATGCCCTGTTTAATTTCAGCAAGCCCTCCTCGTTCCTGTTATCAGATCCTCTCATTATGAAGGCTGACATATAGTTTGCCTTCTTTACTACCTGCTGCACCTGGGCACTTACTTTCAGTGAGTGGTGCATGAGTACGAATGATGCTCAAATTATAGTGCTGTTGCAGATGAGTAGGGAAGAGTGTTGGTAGAATTACATGGTGTCTGTTTTGACAACTCTGTAGAGTCACCATTGTATATTGCATTTATTCATAATTTGTCATGTAGGATACCAGTGACAATTGTAAACAAGGCCAGGCATCCATAACATGGCAGAATCTTCCAAAGGGTAATTTAAGTCATTGTGTCAAAAGCTTTTCCGTGATTGAAGAAAAGCATGTATAAATGGAGATAACACAGTGTGGAGCTGGAGGCACAGCAGGCCAAGCAGCATCAGAGGAGCAGGAAATAGATACTGTGTTTTCTATGTGGTGGAAACATCATAATTTGATTTGATTTATTGTAGTCACATTTACCTAAATACAGTGAAAAGCTTTATTTTGTGAGTAGTACAGGCAGGTCATAGCAAACAAAGACATGGGTGCTAAGACAGAGTGAGACATACAGGTTACACCACAGGAGGTGCGCAAAGCAAGATCAACATTATTTGAAGTTATAGAGTCCATTCAGCAGTCTAATAACGGCTGGGAAGAAGCTGTTCTTGAACCTGTTGATGCATGTGTTCAAGCTTCTGTACCTTCTGCTTGACGGAAGAGGTTGTAGAAGAGCATTACCAGGGTAGGAGGGGTCTTTGATGATGTTGGCAGCCTTTCCGCAGCAACGAGAAGTGTAAATAGAGTCCCTGGATGGGAGGTTGGCTTCCATGATGGTCTGGGCTGTGCACACAGCCTTCTGTAGTTTCTTACAGTCCTGGGCAGAGCAGTTGCCACACCAGGCCATTATGCACCCAGATAGTATGCTCTCAAAGGTGCACCTGGAACCCACAAGGTATGCTGCAGAAATTCTCCAAAACTCTTTAGACAACACCTTCCAAACCCACACCCAATTTCATTTAGAAGGACCAGGGCAGTAGATACTTGGGAACACCAGCACCTGCAAGTTCCCCTTCAAGCCACTCACCGTCCTGACTTGGAAATATAATTGCCATTCCTTCACTGTGGCTTGGTCAAAACTCTGGAAAACCCTCCCTAAGAGCTTTGTGGGTCTGTCTACAACTCATGGACTGGAGCGGTTCAAGAAGGCAGTTCACTACCACCTTCTCAAAGGCAGTTAGGGACAGACAGGCAATAAATGCTGGTCCAGCCAGCGATGCCTATGACCCCTGAGTGAATAAAAACAAATTTAAAATACCTTTGTTGAAATTTGACCTGTTATAAAGATAATGATTGTTTTCTGTGCAATCATCACTTTCAGATCCAACTGCAATACCCTGTATGATTGGATGGTTTACCACCTCTCACTACTTCAGGCCAAAAAATAAAGAAAAGATAAGGCAGAGCTAAATCCAGCGAACACAAGTATAATTCCCAACTTGGCAGCTTCATTGAACATAATTTTAAAGAAAATATATAAATAAAAGTTGCTCATTGTAAAACACTAACTGACTTGTCACCGGGGGAAAGAGATGATGCAGGTAACTGATCCAGCCTAAATTTGACTTGAATTCTAAACCTATTTGTTTGAGGCCACTTAACGATTTCAAGATGGTTAACTGTGGTTCCCAAGGCTATTTTTAAAAAATGTGCACCTAATCGTTCCCAAGCCAGATAACTGGAAGATGCTTCTTTTCCCTGGAGTGACATGAGTGGAAAATGATAATACAGAAAATAAATCTAATTGGCAATTAACAGAAGAGGCTTGTTTTTACTTTGTTGACAATAAAGCGCTTATTCAAGTTTACAGACTAAGCCAGGGGCTGTTCCTGTCAATGTCCTGGTCTATGAGGGATTATCTTATTTTTAGTATATTGATGGTCTTGAGAGATACAATTTTTGACTGTAGGCATTATTCCCTGAAAGCTACATGTGGACCTAGCCACTTGGGTCTGCACAGTGATCACTGTGGTGTTGCCATTCATAACATTGACATCTGATTCCAGAAGTTGCTGCTGCACACAGACCTCCAAGGAAAAGAAATTAGCAGGAATGCTGAGTGTATGTGAAACAAGGGAGTAATGATGTTGTGGAAAGTAAAGTCCAAATATTGACTAGGACACTTTGATGTAACATGCATGATTTATACATATTTTAATATCATTTATTTTGAATTGGAGACGTGTGTTTTCTGTGTATGTGAACGTTTAATAATTAATATTTCTGAAGCTATGTTAATCTTTTAAAATGTAACATGAAAAAGAGACTTCCTGGAGATATAGGGGCTTTGTATGCAATGGGTGAGTTTTACAAGTGAATAGAGCTAACAGTTGGGTTTCAGACAGAACAATTCAGAACTTGTTTTCAATTTGTGTAGGGGAAGCAACCATATCTTGAAGAAAATCCTTTGGTTTGAGGTTTGTGGAAACAGAAATGGAGAACAGTTGCTCCCTAAAGAAGGGAGATAGTTTAGAATTATTAAGAAATGGATTACCTCGGTGTAAGGAATTGAGTTTTAAAGTTCCAGACCAGAAGTGTTTGGTTAAAACCTTGAAGGGATTATTTGAAGTTGAGAATATCTGGACTTGATTGTGTGAAGATTCAATGAAGCGGTAATTAGATTCTGAAGACCAGAGAATAGAATCCACAGCTAAGTCAAACCCAATGTGTGATAGAGAAAGGAATTCTCTCTCTGGTGTTTAGAGTACTGTAAAAGGATGCTGTTGGAATTACTGTGGATTTTAGATTATGTGTGTTTCAAAATCTTTAAACTTTTATGTAAATACTTTGATTTATTCTATTTAATCTTTATTTCTTTTGTGCAATAAACTTCTTTTTACCAATAGAACAAAATCTGCAGCATCCTGTTATTTAGGGAGATCACCTGGTTAAAACAAAAAAAAAATATAATCTATCAAGCTAGATTTAAGTATGGGATCTGACTTGTCAAGTAATAGCATCAGCTGGGATCATAAATATCTAATAGAATGTTGGAACAGGCTCACGGGACTACATGGCCTACTTTTGCTCTTTTAAAGGAGAGGAGAATTAGCGAATTTTAACTTGTTCTTCCTTCCACCAAGCAGAAGAAAGTCGCTGCTGATCGGCAAGGAAATTATAAATGTTTACAAGTGTGCAGAAGTGACAGATTTCATGCGGGTGTTGGTTTTTTTTTTTTGTTAGTGTCATATCTGTTGTTGATGTTGAGTTGCCAGGATTCAGTTGCAAACACCACTCCTACGTATCAATCCAGAAACAAAACAACATACCAGAGAATGGTATCCTGCTCTAAAATATACCCTACTTCTTCCAGTACCATTCTGAATCTCAGACTAACAGTGCAAAGTAGATGTTTCAGAAAGTAACCCATATTTCCTTCTGGTGAAGTTGTCTAAGTTTGGTTTGTGACGTTTTTGCATTTTATTTTGATTTAGGAGGAAGTTTATTTTCGGCAAAAACTGAAAGATTTATCAACCAGAATGGCACAAAGATAAATTCTAAAAATGAAATCAAACATACAGCTGGATTCCAAGACGTCAGCATGACAGAAATTGCAACATCTGTTTGGAAGCTAGTTCCAAAATGCATACTGTCTACTCTAAACACTGGCTTAACTCCACATGAACTTTACCCGGATTAATGTTCAAGAAGACAAAGTTTCATTCATTTTCTTTCAGAAAACTTTCGTTCTTCTGACCAGACTTCCTTTTGTCGAAATATGTGTCAAACTGCTGCTCAACAACCAGCCTGTCAAACAATAATTGAGTTATAAAGAGAAATCACTTTGAAGAGGGAACAGATTGCAGAATTTGTCAACACTGGTTTCCTCAGAAGACCTGTTTCCTGGCTTTCCCACATATTTGTCAGATAAGTGGAGAAGTATCGTTCAAGAAGGTTTCGCAATGTTTGCTCACAGGCTTCAGAAGCTGCAGTGCTTTCTCTATTTGCTGGTTTTTACCGTGCTCCTGTTATCTGTCGCTTTTACTTACACGGACAAGATTGACTTTGCACTTAAAAAATTATTCGCCTTGAGAAAGTGCAAATGTAACCATTGTGTGTCGGAATTAAATGAATCAGCGTGGTTTGACAAGCGATACATTCCCACTATGTATCCCATCCTGACCAAAAATAGCTTCACACTTCCTGAGGCATCGTATAAATGGTGGCAAGTAAGTACACTGCACAAAGGATGTGGTTACTTAACTATATTGAGGGAGAAACCTGTTAATTGATAAAGTGTTATTGAGTACATGCTTGACATTGAAAGAGACCGATGACTAAAAATTCTTCTGGTCCGTATTGAATATATTATAGTGTTTAAAACAAACAATGGACACATTTGTGTGGCTGGCGCTTAACAAAAACATTGAGTGAAGATCGGCAAAGGTCTGCAGGGCAGGAGCAAGCAGACATCACTGTATTACCTGATACCAAACTGGAACAGGAATTTGGTACCCATACTCACCCATCAGTGCGTGCATGGTTCTTCTCACTGCTGATGGCATTGTTCACTTATTGAATATTTGCCACCCACTTGCTCATTTCCCCACACCAAACCTCTCATTGTTTCCTCTTTTCTGATTGTGCACAATGTCTCTTTTGCTACCCCTCACCATCTCACTTGCTGCTTCACTCACCATCTCACATCCATTCAAACATACACAAGAATTCGGACCAAGGAGAGGTCATTTGGCCCCTTGATCTATCCCATCATTTGATAAGGTGATGCCAAACCTAATTATAGTGTCAATTTCATTTTATTGTCTTCCACCAAACCCCATATTGCTTGATTCTCTAGTTGATTAAAAAACTATGTAACACAGCCTTGGATGCATGAAATGACCCAGCCTCCATTGCTATCAGTGAAAAGAATTCCTCAGATTTACAACATTTCTGAAGAAGGGTCTAGATCTGAAACGTCAGCTTTCCTGCTCCTCTGATGCTGCTTGGCCTGCTGCGTTCATCCAGCTCTACACCTTGTTGTCTGAAAGAAAGAAAAGTTCTCTTTGCCTCGATGTTAAGAAGGATAATTTTTAAAATATGTCCCCTAATTCTAGCCCTCCACAAGAGAAAATATCCTCTCAAACTGCTCAAGAACCTTATAAATTTCAACAAGGTAAACTGTCTTGTAGACGCCATTGAGTTTAAGCCCGGCTTGCTCAATTTTTCATCAGACATAAAACATTCTCTTCATCCCAAGAATCAAACGAACCTTCTCCGAACTGCTTCAGATACAATTATATCCTTTAAGTTAAAAAACTAAATATACATAATGCTCCAGATGGGGTCCAGGTATAGTCCTGTAGCAATAGTTGTTTTACCTGGTGTCCACCACTAATTTGAATCTTTCTAACCAAAGAATGCATCTGACAGTTATCCAAGATGTCGGTATGGTCACCTCCCTCTCTGTCCATCACTCAATTCGAGACCACGTTATAGCTTACCTCATGCTGAGGACCATTTACAGGCCTTGCCAGACACCTTAGTATAGATAAAAGGATACACAAGGCATTATAGTATGGACTAGGAATGCCACAAGAGCCTGAATTAAGAAACCTGACCATTTCTAGGCATTGTTCTTATGCTTTTCTTGGGAGCGATAGAAGATGGTTGCTCAACTGAGGTTGTCTATGCGTGTTAATTCTTATTCAATATTCCTATACTTATATCAAATAGTAAAAGTACAGTTTTTTATGATGTAATTTGTTATAACTGGGGAGGTGATGGTCGAGTGGTATTATTGTTGCATTGTTGATCCAGAGACCCAGATAAATGTTCTGGGGACCCGAGTTTGAATCCAACCACAGCAGATGGTGATATTTGAATTCAATTAAGAGAAAATTCTGAACTAAGAGTCTAATGATGCCCATGAATCCATTGTCAATTGTTGGAAAAGCACATCTGGTTCACTAATGTCCTTTAGGGAAGGAGGCTGCTGTCCTTACCTGGTCTGGCCTATTTGTGACTCCAGGCCCAGAACAATATGGTTGACTCGTAACTGCCCTCTGGGCAATTAGGGATGGGCAATAAATGCTGCCTAGCCAGTGATGCCCCCATTCTGTGAATGAAAAAAATTCATGTATCAGGGCATCCTGATCGCTCTGTACCAAAATGTTTTGCAGTCTCCAAACAATATAGTGCTTACTCTTCTTCCTGCCAAAGTGGAAAAGTTTACATTTTTTTTCTGCATTGGACTCCATCTGCAAAGTTTTTGTATACTCATTTAATCTATCTTTTATTCATTTAAGGGGCTTTGGGTGTCACTGCTAGATGAATTGCCCAGAGGGGGTTTAGAGTCAGCCACCTTGCTGGGATCTGTCGTCACATGTAAGACACCAGTTTCCCTCTCTAAAGGATATCAGTAGGTCAGATAAGTGTTTTTCCTGGCAGTCAATAGTAGCTTTATGGTCATCATTAGACTTTTAATGATTGCAAGTTGTATTACCTACTGGAGTGGGATTTAAACCTGGGTCCCCAGACCATTACCCAAATCTCTAGATTAATACCGCTAGGCCATCACCTCCCCTCTTAGTAGAGGCTTTGTCTTTTTGATAGCTTACTTTGCCACCTACCTTTGTGTCATCGGGAAATTTATTTATTATATATTCCTTCCCTTCATTTGTATAGATTGTAAATAGTTGAAGCCCAGCCCTGATGAAACTCTCCTACTATCATTTTGCCCAATTGAAAATGACCCTTTAATCACTGCACACTGCTTCCTTTCCAATTTTCTATTCGTGCTAGTATGCTAACTGTAATACCATGAGCTTTTATATTGTATAGTAACTTATGATATAACACCTTGTGGAATGGCTTTTGGAAATCCAAATACACTACACCCATAGGTTCCTGTTTATTCCCTTGATTGTTACGTCCTCAAAAGAACTTTAATCAATTAAATTTACTGTTCATAAAACCATATTTGCTTTCCTTGATTGTACACTCATAGAATGCCTACAGTGTGGAAACAGGCCCTTTGGCCCAACAAGCCCACACTGACCCTTGGAGCATCCTACCCAGACCCATCCCCTTATAATCCACCTGAGCTACACATCTCTAAGCACTATGGGCAATCCACCTAACCTGCACAACTTTGGACTGTGGGAGGAAACTCTCACAGACGTGAGGAGAACGTGCAAACTCCACAGAGGCAGTCACCCAAGGGTGGGATTGAACCCAGGTCCCTGGCGCTGAGATGCAGCAGTGCTAACCACTGAGCCACCAGGCCACCCATAGAAATCATTTACCTGAACATAGGGACAAACTGTTTTTTAAATGAAGGCTATTTTCAGATACATATCATCTTTTACTAATCATCTCATAATCAAAAGCAAAATATTCAAATAATACTTGAATTCATTCTACTGTAGCCAGTTAGGAAATGGGTTCACACTATCATTATCAAAAACTTGATGGTGTCTGTAAACCTTTTTTTAAATTATCCACTGTACTTATTATTCTTTGTCTCCATTTATCACAATGTTTACAATTAGGTCTGTTTGGGCGCTTCGAGAAAGAAAAAAGTTTCACATCACCTGAACGGATCTAAAAGCGTAGTTTTTATTTTCCAATGGGCCCAGACTTGACATATCTACAAGATTTCGAAAGTACCTTATTTTTAGGTCTTTTTAGTTTTCAGGCATGCAGATAAAGGATAAATGTATGATTTTCTAAATACCCTCCCAATATGTCCTTTGGAATGGATTCTAGTATTTCCTCAAAGATAGATATTAGGCTAACTGGCCTATAGCTTCCTGCTTTCTATCTCTCTCCTTTCCTCAACTGAGGTGTTACATTATTGATTTTCAAATCTGCAGGAGCCTCTTCAGAATCTAGAGAATTTTGGAAGAACATCGACAATGCATTTACTATCTCTGCTGTCATTTCTTTAAGATCCTAGGATGAAGAGCATCATGTCCAGGGGAAATGTCTACCTTTTAGTTTTAATAGCTTTCCCAGTACCTTTACCCAATAATTGTGATTGTTTAAATCCTCCTCCCCTTTTACCTCTTGATTTTCCAGTATTCTCATTGTCGAAGACACAAAAACCTTTTCAATTCTTCTGCCATTTCCTTGTTTCCCATTATTAATTTACTTTTCTTGCCATCCAAGACACTTTCTTTAGTTACTTTTCTTCTTTTAATTATCTGTGGAAACTCATACTATCTGTTTTTATATTTCTACCTAGCTTTCTCTCAGATTCTGATTTCTCCTTCATTAGTTTTTTAAATAATTCTTCAATTTTTAATGTCTGTCCAGTTTTCTGACCTATCACTAATCTTCACAGTATCTATGTTTTTGCTTTTAATTAATGCTTCCTTAGCTTCTAATGATATATCCTTCTCATACAGCCCATCTTTCTCAATGGAATATATCTTTGCTGAAGGTGGAATATCTTAAATGGGTGCCACTGATCCTGTACTGTCCTTTATTTACACTGTGTTCTCTGTTCACTTTAGCCATCTTTAACCCCATACCATGTAACTGCCATTATTTAAGTTCAAGAGACTGTTCCTAGACCCACACTTCTCACCGAATGGCAAACTGAATATAAAATTCTATTGTGGTATGATCACTCTTGCGTCAAGACTCCTTCATCATGTGAACATTTGAATCCTGTCTAACTGCAGATTACTAAAATAGCGTGCTTGCTGATGGCACTGGAATATACTGCTCACAATTGCCTCAAATAGACTTAATAAATTCATCTTCCTTTGCCAATTTGCTATATACATTCAATGTAAAGGTGACTATGGTGATGCCATTCTTATAAGTCTGCATTATGTTCTCCTCCTGTTATACTCTGTTCTTCACTATAGCCATTAGGGAGCCTCCAAACTACTTCTTACCATTGCTATTTCTTATCTCTACGCATTGAGGTACAATAATAAATGCAGTCCCATGACATTTTACTCCTATTTGGGGATCAATACTCTTTGATAACTGTGTTCCTTATGCTTAGTTACGGTTTTAGGTTGTCAGAGTGAAATCACACTTCATCTAAGACATTGCACATCAGAGAAAGATTTGGAAAAAAAACCCAATTAGTTATTTCTGCACTTGTTAAAATATCTTTGTTTGATAAGATGGATGGGTATATGCTTTGTTGACAGCCATACGCTGTGTCTTTGGCAATAACATCTCTATGTAGCAAAACTGGAATCAGTGGATATCGGGGCAAACTCCTCGTTGGTTGGGGTATTATCTGGCACATAAGAAGAAGGTTGTGGTTGTTGGAGATCAGTCATTTCAGCTCCAGAGCACCTTTGCAGGAGCTTCTCAGATCGTGTCCTGGGCCCAACCATCTTCAACTGTTTCATCAATGTCCTTCCCTCCATCATAAGGTCAGAAGATGGGATGTTTGCCAGTGATTGCACAAGGTTCAACATCATTCGTGGGTTCAATTCCAGCCTCAGTCGACTGTCTGCGTGGAGTTTGCACATTCTCCCTGTGCCAGTGTGGATTTCGTCTGGGTGCTCTGGTTCCCTTGCACTGTCCAAAGATGTGCAGGCCAAGTGGCTTAGTCATTGGAAATGTAGAGTTACAGGGATAAGGAAGGGGGGAGGTTCTGTGTGGACTTGATGAGCCAAATGGCCTGCTATTATACTGGAGGTATTCTATGATTCAATAAAATCTGGACAATATCCAGGCTTGAGCTGACGTGTGGCAGGTGATATTCATGCCAGACAAATGCCAGTCAATGACCCTCTCCAGTAAAAGACAATCTAACCACCACTGCTTAATATTCAATGGTAATAGTGAACGCATATTATTAACATCCTGGGGGTTACCATTGACCAGAAGCTCAACTGGACTTGTCATTTAAATACAGGGCTACAAGAGTAGATAAGAGGCTAGGAATACTGTTGTGAATTGCTCACCTGCTGACTTGGCAAAGTCTGCCCACCATCCATAAGGCACAAGCCAGGAGTGTGATGGAATATGGTCCACTTGCCTGGATGAGTGCAGCTCAAAAAACATTCAAAAGCATGACACCACCAGGACAAAGTAGCCCACTTTATTGGCACCACATCTGTAAACATACGCTCTGTCCACCACTGATGCTCAGTCGCAGCAGTGTGTATTACCTACAAGATGCACTGCAGAAATTCATGAAAGATACTGAGGCAGCATCTTCCAAACCGACAATCACTTCCATCTAGAAGGACAAAGGCAGCAGATACATGGGAACACCATCACCTGTAAGTTCCCTTCAAGCCACTCATCATCCTGACTTAGAAATATATTGCCATTCCTTCACTATCACTGGGTCAAAATCCTGGAATCCACCCCCTCCATAGGCATTGTGGGTTTACCTACAGCACATGGACTATGGCCATCAAGAAGGCAGCAAAATACCAAGGACAATTAGGGATGTGCAATTGATGCTGGCCAGCCAGCGATGCCCACATCCCATGAGTGAATATATAAAAAGTCATCTGGAGTTCCAGCATCAGAAATGTCTGTCTTCCATCAATTATATTCACTCCATGTGACAGCAAAAAAATTGGCTGAAGGCACTGGATACTACAAAGGTATGGGCTCTGACAACATTCTGTTAACAGTTCTGAGGACTTGCCTTCCAGAGCTTGCCGCACCCCTATCCGAGTTGTTCCAGTTCTACAACATTGCCATTGAACCAGCAATGTGGAAAGTTGGTCAGATACTTCCTGTATAAAATAAGCCTGACAAATTCAATCTGGCCAATTACAGCCCATTGGTCTATTCTAATTCATCAGTAAAGTGAGCCGTTAACGGTGCTGTCAAACAGTTATAACAATGTGCAGAGCTGGATGAACACAGCAGGCCAAGCAGCATCAGAGGAGCAGGAAGGCTGACGTTTCGGGTCTAGACCCTTCTAGAGGGGGAGGGGTTCTGAAATAAATAGAGGGAGAGGGAGAGGTGAATAGAAGATGGATAAAGGAGAAGATAGGTGGAGAGGAGACAGACAGGCCAAAGAGACGGAGTTGCAGCCAGTAAAGGTGAGTTTAGGTGGGGAGTTAGGGAGGGGATAGATCGGTCCAAGGAGGACGGACAGGTAATGGAGGTGGGATGTGGTTGGTAGGTTGGAGATGGGGGTGGGGCTTGAGGTGGGAGGAGGGGATAGGTGGGAGGAAGGACAGGTTAGGGAGGCGGGTACGAGCTGGGCTGGTTTTGGGATGCAGTCGGGGGAGGGGAGATTTTAAAGCTTGTGAAGTCCACATTGATACCATTGGGCTGCAGGGTTCCCAAGCGAAATATGAGATGCTGTTCCTGCAACCTTCGGGTGGCATCGTTGTGGCACTGCAGGAGGCCCAGGATGGCGATGTCGTCCAAGGAGTGGGAGTGGGAGGGGGAGTTGAAATGGTTCACGACTGGGAGGTGCAGATGTTTGTCGTGAACTGAGCATAGGTGCTCCACTTGGTTTCCCCGATGTAGAGGAGGCCACATCAGGAACAGCGGATACAGTATACCACATTGGCAGATGTGCAGGTGAACACCTGTTTGATGTGGAAGGTCTTCTTAGGGCCTGGGATGGGGGTGAGGAGGGAGGTGTAGGGGCAGGTGTAGCACTTCCTGCAGTTGCAGGGAAAAGTGCCAGGGGTGGTGGGGAGTGTGGAGCGGACAAGGGAGTCAAGGAGAGAGTGGTCCCTCCGGAAAGCAGGTCAGGGTGGGGTGGGAAAAATGTCTTTGGTAGTGGGGTCAGATTGCAGATGGCAGAAGTGTCGGAGGATGATGTGTTGGATCCGGAGGGTGGTGGGGTGGTACTGGAGGATGAGGAGGATTCTGTTTTGGTTGTTATTGCAGGGAGGGGGTGTGAGAGATGTGTTGCGGGAGATGCAAGACACATGGTCAAGGGTGTTTTCGACCACTGTGGAGGGGAAGTTGCAGTCCTCGAAAAAAAATTTCTGAAGAAGGGTCTAGGCCCGAAACGTCAGCTTTCCTGCTCCTCTGATGCTGCTTGGCTTGCTGTGTTCATCCAGCTCTACACCTTGTTATATCAGATTCTCCAGCATCGGCAGTTCCGACTATCTCTTGCTATTCAAGCAGTATTTGCTTTGCATTAATAAGCTCACTGGCAGCCTGTTTGCCTCCTCACAACCACTAAACCTACGACCACTACCACATAGAAGGACAAGAGCAGCAGGTAGATAGAAACACCTTTGCCTGAAAGTTCCCTTCCAACCTACTCACCGTCCTGACTTGGAAACGTATCACTGTTTCTTCAATGTTGCGGGGTCAGATTCATGGCATTCCCTCCCTAGTGCCATTTTGGGTGCCTATACACCCAAGGGGGAGTAAAGGTTCAAGAAGGTAACTCAGCGCCACCTTCTGAAGGGCAACTAGGGATGCTAACATTCCCTGAATGAATAAAAAGAAAATAATCGCAGGCACAAAGTCTTCATCTGCGTGATTTCATCCTCACTAGTTGCGGTGTCAACAAATGGTGCTGACAAACATAGTGCTAACCATTAGAGGTAGAAATGTTCATGAAGGTTAAAATAAGAATAACAAATACCGGAAAATCTCAGCAAGTCTGTGCGGTACACTTATTCAGTCACTTCAACTGAAACTGATTTTGACTCTGCATAGTCAGTGAGAATATAGCACATGACAGTGGTGCTGAAATTACAGCAATGACCATACTTCTGTATTCGCAACACTTTCTCACCCCGTAGATTTTTTTTTTTTGCTCCCAGATTCTGGACAACATCCGATAAATGACAGGTAGGTGAGGAATTAATATTCAATTCCTGTGATGTAGTTGGGATGCAAAGCCAGTTGTAACTCTAAGTTGAAACTTCAGTGAAATTCACTGCAAAACAGCCATTATTTTTAATTCAACAAAAGTCCAATAAATTTAAAATAAAATTATCAGTATGAAACAATGTTGCTGCTGCTTCTTGTACTGGAATGTGGCCAGAATCACCTCATCATGATAGCAGTACAACAAAACAAACAGAAAGCACCAGGATTTGATTTCTGAGCAAGTGTTAAAAATAAGGTCTACTTCATTGCAACTGAAGTTCTAAGATTCACTTAAAAGTGTTTTGCAATGCGGTAGAGGGCCTGGAATTATGCGGGACAACTCAGATTTGAGATTTACCATACAATGTACAACATAAAAATTATGCAGTAAAAGTAGCCACCCATCTGGAACCCTGCTGATCTTATTGATCTTAGTAGGATAATAGGTCAGCACAACATCGTGAGCCGAAGACCCTGTACTGTGCTGTACTGTTCCATGTTTTATGTACTTAAGGTCATAATGAGCATAGCACCAGCCTACGCAGTCTCCAAATGATCCAGTACAGTTTATAGGTCACATCTTCTCTGGTTACACCAGCTGGAGAGAGTTCCAATTAGCTCCTTCATGTTCTTGTACAGTTCATTAAACATGACAGCTTTAGTGAATAAAGTCTTTCATAAACTTCCTGATTTCAGTGTTTGTGTATGGATGAGTGCCCCAAAGGGTCAATGACAAAAACTTGAAAACTTAAAGCTGAATACTGAACAGAGGTTGGGCAGTAACAGCAAGTTTCGTTTTGAACAAATCACTCTTGGCACAAATGTCAAACTTAAAATATTAACTGTCTTCCCAACGAGAGGGCTAATTGAGCCAGGTCAAATAGAAAGGATATGTCATCTATCCTCGGCCAGAAGTGTAAAAGTAGATGATTCATCTCAACATGCTCCTGAGGTCCCTAGCATCACAGATACTAGTCTTCAGCCAATTCAGTTCACAAACCGTGATATCTGAAAAGAACTGAAGGCAAAGAATACAGCAAAGGCTATGGGCCCTGACAACATTTTGTTTGCAGTACTGAGACCCGTTCTGTGGCCCTAGCCGAGCTGTTTCATTATAGTGGGTTGGAGATACAACACAACCATCTACCAGATATTGCCGGTGCACCAAAACCAGGACATATTCAACTCAGTTAATTACCACCCTATCAGTCTACTCTCGATCATCAGCAAAATGATGGAAGGGGTCATTGACAATGCTATTCATCACACCTGCAAGGGAATAATCTGCTTGCTAATGTTCAAAATTGGCATGTGCAATAGCGATACTGAACTCATTACAGCCATGGTCCAAAAATGGACAACAGAGCTGGACAGCAGAGGCGAGAGCAGCTGCTCTTGACATCAAGGCCACATTTGACCAAATATGGTATCAAGGAACCTGAGCAAAATGAGAGGCAATGAGAATTAGGGGAAAGGAGTCCAATGGTAGGAGTCGTATCTGGCATAAAGGAAGATAGTTGTGATTGTTGGAGGTTAATCATCTCAGCTTCAGGACTTTTCTACGTGAGTTCCTTAAGGTAGTGTCCCAAGCATCTTCCATTCCTCCAACAAGACCGTCCCTTCATCATAACAACAAACGTGGGGTACTACAAAGATCTGTGCTTGGACCCCAGCTTTCGCAATTTATATTTGTGATTTAAATGAGGTAACTAAATGTAATATTTCTAAGTTTGCAGAAGACACAAAGCTGAGTGGAAAGGTCAGCTGTGAGAAGTATTCAAAGATGCTTCAGAGTGATTTGGATACATTGAGTGAGTGGACAAATGCATGCCAGGTGTAAATATTGTGGATAAATGTGAGGTAGTAAAAATGTGTGGTAGCAAAAACAGGAAGGCAGATCATTACCTGAATGGTGATAGATAGGGAAAGGATGTGGTGCAATGTGGTGTTTGGATGAGGGCAGCTCCAATAATCCTCAAGAAAGCTTTACACCATCTAGGAAAATGCAGCCGGCTTGATTGGCACCACATTCACAAACATCCACTGCCTCCACCACCAACACTCAGTAGCAGCAATACTTAACGGTCTACAAGATGTACTGAAGAATTTCACTAAGGCTCCTTAGATAGCACCTTCCAAACCCACAGCCACTTCCATCTAGAAGGACAAGGGCAGCAGATACACGGGAACACCACCAACTGCAAGTTCCCTTCCAAGCCATTCACCATCCTGACTTGGAAATATATCATCATTCCTTCAGTGTCACTGGGTCAAAATCCTGGAACTCCCTCCCTAATGGCCTTATAGGTCTACCGACAACATGGACTGCAGCAGTTCAGGAAGGCAGCTCACCACCACCTTCCCAAGGGAAACTGGGAATGGGGAATAACTACTGGCCTACAATGCCCATACCTCATGAATGATTTTTTATTTAAGTGTACATATTATTTTCTTGCAATCAAATGTTTGCCATTTTTGCACAATATGTTTCCTTTCTGTTTATTTTGATGGTGCTGCCTTTTGCATCTCATGTTGGACATTAACTTTCTTGACTTTTCTTTAGCTGACTTAGCAGCTGACCATTTGAATTGGATTTCAGTGCAGTTCTGCATGGTACTAATTATAGAACACAGACGTTAAATCTTTTGAGACAATCGTAAGGAACACCTCTGAGAAATGCACACGTATTCAAACCTAACGGATTTGTTAGCTATGTCAAATGGAGCAGTTCATCAGATCATGATCAAATTAACCCAGTCTAGTAATTCTCTTATTGGCAGCATCCATAGCCAAGTTCTTGGAACTTACTTGAGTGCACAGCAAGGGATGGAAAATCCCGTTGTTACATGTCATTGCTGTGGGATGCACTATCATTTTGTCGGTCAGTTTCTAGCCAATGTTCGCAAAAAGTCTGCATCTCCTCCTAATTTTGAGCAGTCATTCAGCATCTGATGGACTCTCTCTCACACATACACCCACTCTGATGGACTCTTACAGACACACATAAACACCCACTCTGACATATCTTCACACACGTATACCCACTCTGACAGACCCTCACACACGCACACCCACTCTGACAGACCCTCACACACGTATACCCACTCTGACAGACCCTCACACACGTACACCCACTCTGACAGACCCTCACACACGTACACCCACTCTGACAGACCCTCACACAAGCACACCCGTTCTGACAGACTCACACACGTATACCCACTCTGACAGACCCTCACACACGTACACCCACTCTGACAGACCCTCACGCACGTACACCCACTCTGACAGACCCTCACACACGCACACCTGTTCTGACAGACTCACACATGTATACCCACTCTGACAGACTCACACACATGTATACCCACTCTGACAGACTCACACACATGTATACCCATTCTGACAGACTCACACACATGTATACCCACTCTGACAGACTCACACACATGTATACCCATTCTGACAGACTCATTCTCACACATAGACTCAGTCAGAGTGAGTGTTTCTCATGCATACACTTACTCTGAAGGACTGTCTCTCACACATACACCCACTCTGACGGATTCTTACACACACACATTCACCCACTCTGACAGACTCTCTGTTACACATACACCCACATTTTCGGAGTCTCTCTCACGCAAACACCCACTCTAACAAACTGTCACACATGTACACCCACTCTGACGGACTCTCACACATACACACACAAATAGAGAGAAGAAGGGTCCTGACCCAAAATGTCAACTTTCCTGTTCCTCTGATGCTGCCTAGCCTGCTGTGTTCGTCCAGTTCCACACTGTGTTATCTCTGACTCCAGCATCTGCAGTTCTTACTATCTCTGCTGCTTACATCCCACTGCTTGCTGCTCATTCCATCATAGGGCCTATTCCTTCTGTATTTCTTGTTACCCAGTAAGAGAGAGCCTTTGATTGGACAAAAAGCTTTGTAGGATCTTTCAAAAATACACTTAAGCTGGTCTCATGTACTTTGGACAAAGCTAGGCAGGGACATTCAGCCCTGGGGACAACTTATTGAGCCAGCTGGAGTTAAAAACATAAGGGAACTGCAATTTTCCACTCCTCCATAATCAAGTACTCTCCCTGCCTAGACTCCTACATGAAGTTAGTTATTTGGGTGTATTTGGGAGTAAGCTGGAAGCCAACGCATGACATAGTCACACTTCAAATGTGGAAGAAATCTGAGAAATAACATGGTCTTTTCTCATTCAAAGTTTTCTCAATGGCTTTTGATGTATCAAAGGGATTCTGTAAAGCTATGTGACACCTTTTGAATGCCAAAGGCCTCTCAAATTTAATCAACTGGATTTCTCACGAATGTCTCAATTGAACCTACCACTCCCACATTGACAGTATTTACTGTGAGCTGCATTCCCTGCCATCACTTTCTTCCTCCAGGTGTGAAATGCAACAAGGGAAATGGCTGGGAAATCATGAAGGGTGAGTGGAGTCAGTTCGGAGAGAGGTCGCAGCAATAGGGCCCTCAGGGTGCATGGCATTTGCAGCAGGCTTAGAGTCCTTTGTCCCGATGCCATTTCCTGGGGATGTGTAAGGTCCAGTGTTGACGTGGCTTTGCATGTCCCAGGACTCTGTCTTGGAACAATGCCTGATGCTGGAGTGGGAGGTCATTCTCTCCTAGCATCTGTGAAGGTGACAGCTGCTTTGAACTTCAATGTAGCTGGCTCATTCAAGGGAGTGATGGGTGACCTGTAATAGATCGCCCTGTCATATATACACAAATACATCAGGACAGTGATCAATGTTATCTATTCAAGGTCACTGGTTCATTTCATTCCCAAATGACCAAGTTAATGTTCCAGCTTGAGCCATAACAGAACTGAGTTCTCCAAAGTGCAGGGTGTCACTGACTATATGCACATGGCACAATGCTGCAGAATTTAAGAGGAAACGGATCGATTTACTTAAGTTCAGGGCATCTGTGTGACCACTGTTACCACTTCCTGGCAGCTGCCATAAATCCTACAATCCAGGAGCTCTCTCGTGCCAGGTGATGAGGTGATGTGCTGGATGCTGAGGAACTGGGTGAACAGAAGCAATTTTCCAAGGAGGATGAAGGGATCATTGGAAAAGAGGAATCTCTCTTTGCTCATGACAGAGCTCAGTGGCGTTGGGCACCATGAGTTATGTTGGACCTGATTGACACCTGCATCCAGTGGATGAGAGCTGGGTGCAGAAGACCATCATGATCATTGATCATGGTGGCAAGCTTCTGGTTTGCGTTATCAGGGCTAACGTCAGCCCTGTTGGTTTTATTTGTGTTCACTTTTGCTATCTGTAAATAAAAGCTCATGTTCAAATTTGTCCAATTATTTCCCTGTATCTAATGTTCCCCTGTTGGGCAGTGAGATGTTGCAGGTCTACAGTGGGGATTTGGGACAGGGTAGCACTGCAAAAGATGGTAGTCAGGTGGAATGTTGCTACAGACAGGTGAACTGTGTGGTGGTTAAACAGCAGTTAGGATGAGGGAATGAGATATGTGTGAGGGAGTGTTAGCCATGTCAGCTGTGAATCGTGGGCAATATGACTTTGTGACTGGCGTGCCACTACCTTGCTGGGGTGGGGCACTGCCAGTTTGCCAATGCATGTCAGGCTTCACAGCTGCCTTTCTCTGTCTTGCATGGGTGCAAATAATGTGGGTCTTTTGGCATTTAACTGCTGACTTAATCCAGGAATGGTACGTGGTAATATGGGGCAGACATGAGGGACAACATAGCTGTCTGGTATGTAGCTAATGAGATAAGTTTGATACGATATGACGAGAGACCTCATTATACTTTGAGGTGAAAATTCTTCTAAAAACCTCGATGCAAGTCAGACAGCAAAAAAAGCATAAGATTCAGCCCATTGTTTTTTGTATTTGTATTTTACCAATTTGCATCCTGGTGAGAGAGCGAATCCTGATGAAGGGTCCTGACCCAAAACATCGACTTTCCTGCTCCTCTGATGCTGTTTGACCTCTAGCTCCACACTGTATCGAGTTAGCATCGTGGTGAATCCACTGCACTTTCTAAAACAAACTACGTTTTTTTACCTTTTACTTTTACAAAGTAAAAAAAACAAAAGAACGTGGTTGCTGGAAATCTGAAACTGAAACACAAATTGCTGGACAATCTCAGCAGGCCTGACAGCAGCTGTGGAGAGAAATCAGAGTTAACATTTTGGATCTAGTGACTTCTTCAGAACTGATGGTAGCTAGGAAAATGTTGGTTTTTATGCAGAAGGTAGGGTGGGTGAGGGGGTAAGGAGTAAATGATAGGTGGAGTTAGAGCCGAAAGAATGAGAAGAACAGTTGGACAGACAAAGGAGTGGATAACAATCAACCAAGGAGAATGAATAGCTACTAATGGGGACTATTTGCGACTAACGATGGGTTGTGTGTAATAGCAGGACATGTGATAACAGGGTCTTGTTTATGGGGTAGAGTAAGGACATGGGAGAAGGTGCCTCAAGCCCTTAAATTGTTGAACTTGTTGAGTCCAGAAGGCTGTAGAGTTCCCAAATGGAAAATAAAATGCTATTCTTCCAGTTTGCACTGAGTTTCACTGGAGCACTGCAGCAGCCTGAGTCAGAGATGTTGGCTGGGCACCAATGTGGTGCGTTGGACTGGTAGGCAACTGGAAGTTCAAGGTCTTATTTTGTGACTGGAACACGTCCTCTAAAGAATTAGCTCTATCTCTTCTTTTGATATCAACTGCAATTAATAATACAACTCCACCCAGGTGTAGTTGATGTCATAGAATGCTTCCGGAACAGAAATTGTTAATCCTGAGTCCCAGCTGCTTAGATGTTTTTTTTAGAAGTGGCAAAGTTTACAGATAATGGATTCTCAGAATGGTTGATGTTCTAAGTAGCCTTTTCACTGGACACAGGTTCTTCAGGTCGAGGGAGAGACTGACAGCCTTGATTATCCTTGCTATTGTCAGTCCTTGTTACTTTCCCTCACTTTGCTGAGCAAACAACTGAAATATGGTTAATTTCTACATTACAAGTTTAATATAACTGTCTTCTCTAAATTGAATGTGCCACAGATGGCCTTTCATATCCCCATTTGTGAATTTAATCATGCAGGTGTCATCAACAGCGCTACCAAGCAGCACCTGCTCGGCAATAACCTGCTCAGTCATGCCCAGTTTGGGTTGGAGGAAGGCCACTCAGCTCCTGACTTCATAGCAGTTTCAATTCAAATATGAACAAACAAGCTGAATTCCAGAGATGAAGTGAGAATGACAGCCCTTGACATAAAGGCCACATTTGTCCGAGTGTGTCATCAATGAGTTGTAGCAAAACTGGAATCAGTGGGAATTAGGGAAGAATTCTCACCTGGTTGGGGTCATGCCTGGCACAAAGGAAGGTGGCTATGGTTGTTGCAGGTCAGTTATCTCAGTTCCAGGACATCTCTGCAAGAGTTCTGCATGATAGTTATCCTAGGCCAAGCCATCTTCAGCTGCTTCATCAACAGCCTTGTGTGTTTAGATAATTTGGTTAAGTGTAGAGCATGTCTAAATTGTTTTACGTGGCCACTAATTTAAAGATGCCATCTTGAGTGTTGCCTGCGTAGGAGCCATTCAAATTAGTGGACAGCACACAGCTTAGAGAGTATGAAGAAAGGTCTAGGCCTGAAACATCAGCTTTCCTGCTCCTATGATGCTGCTTGACCTGCTGTGTTCATCCAGCTCTACACTTTGTTATATTAGAGAGTATGTTATTTGTTATTAAAGTCCTTCACTAATAAGACCTAAAACCATTCTTGTAAATCTTTTGTACACCCTTACCAAAGCTTTCACATCCTTCCTAAAATGCTGTGTTATATTCTAGTTAACCATTATGTCATAAAGATTTAACATAATAACTTTGCAGTTATTCTGTATTTATAAAGCCCCTGAGCCTGCATACTAATTAACTGCTTTCTCAACCCACCCTTCCTCCTTCAACACATATACCCCCTGTATCTCTGCAGCTGTGCTCATATTAGAATTAGTGTTTAGTTTATATTCTTTGTCCTCATTGATCCTGCTACAGTATATCATTTCGTATTTCTCTTAATTGATTTGCACCTTCTGCCAGCCATTTCAACAGTCTTTCTGTATCCTCTTGAAGTCTATCCATGGAATCCTCACAGTTCACAGTACTTCTGAGGTTTGTGTCTTCTCTAAATTTTAAAGTCTAATTCATTAAGTAGAGGCGACAGCGTAGTGGTATTATCACTGGACTGTTAATCCAGAGGTCCGGACAATGTTCTGGGGACCTGGGTTTGAATCCTGCCATGGCAATGGTGGTATTTGATTTCAATAAGTACCTGGAATTAAGAATCTAGTGAAGAGTGTGAATTTATTGTCCATTGTTGATTGTCAGCAAAAACCCATCTGGTTCACCAGTGCCCTTTAGGGAAGGAAACTGCCATCCTTACCTTGTCTGGCCTACATGTGACACCAGACCCACAGCAATGTGGCTGGCTCTTAACTGCCCTCTGGGCAATTAGGGATGGGCAATAAATGCTGCCTAGTCAGTGATGCCCTCATCCTGTAAATGAATGAAGAAATTAATATACTTCAGGAAATACACTGGTTCTAATATTGACCCATAGGAAACTCTACGTTATACATTTCCTTAGGGTTGTCCCACTGTTCTTTAGCTTCTTCATTGGTGACCTTCCCTCCAATATTCCCTGTAATAGAATGGTTGTGAGTGCATGCAGCCATTTGAAGGGTCCGTGCGCGAAGATCAGCGTTCCGAGTCTGTTTGCGTGTTCTGTCTAGAAGTCGCTGCCCTATACAGACCTCAGAAGCCCACACAGAAGGAAAAACTATATCATCAGGAACTCTGCTTCCCTCCATCATAAGGTCAGAAGTGGAGATGTTCGCTTATGATTGTCCATCAAAAGGTTCAGCTCATGACTGCTCAGATATTTGTTTGGGCCAATAGCTGGCAAGCCATGCCAAATCAGTGCCAGGGCATGATCATCCTCAACAAGAGAAAATATGATAATCGCCCCTAACATTCAACAACATGACAATTACTGACCCCCAACCATTAACACCCTCGCATTTACCACTGGCCAGAAACAGCTTTGGACTAGCCTTTTAAATATGACATTTTGGTGCAAAAATTCTGAAGGTGGCAGAACAGATGAAAAAAAGTTGAAATAAAATCACATGAATCCCAGAGTTTACAGAGGAATACAGAACAAAAGCCTAAAAGTTAGATAATTAGCACCCAACTAGAATATTGTGCCCATTGATAGGCATTGTATTTTCAAAACATACAGGAGATTTAATAGAACAGTTCCAGGAATGAGGGGTTACAGTTAGATGGAGAGATTGAAGAAGCTGGAGTCTTCTTTACAGCAGAAGTTTAGATGAGATTTAATGCAGAGGTCGAACACCATGAGGGTAAACAGAGAGAAATTGGACCGGTAATCCAGTGGCCCACACTAATGTTCTGGGGACATGGCCTTACCCACCAGTAATGGTGACTATGAAACTACCATCAATTATCACAAAAAGCCATCTGGTTCACAGTTTCCCCTTAGGGAAGGAACTCTGGTCTGGCTCTCATATGGTTGTGAACTGACCACTGAAATGGCCATCCCGGGCCCAGAGTTCGAAGGCAGTTAAGGATGGAAACATTACCTTACCTATGATGACCACATTCCAACAAAGATTTTATCTGATTGGCAAAAGAACTTGAGGAAACACACTTTTACATAGCAAGGATGGTGGGAAACAGTTTCAGTAGTAGCCTTCAAAAGGAACTTATTTAAATCCACGAAGAAGAAAAAAATGCAGGATATAGAGAGTGAAGGATTGTGATTAACTGGTGAAAAGAACTGATAGACTCAATGTGCTGCGCTGCTTGAGTTCCGTGCAGCTCTATCGCATAAACTTATGAATCACTTACTTTCTAAATATTACCTTTGCATAGAGGCTTCAAAGTGAAAGGAAGCCATCCAATTATAGCAGCGTCATGGAAGAACTATTTAAGCTGTTTCCAGGTGATGACAAGCTCATGGACCAGGGACCAAACAGATGTCGGACCTGTGCAGTCATAGGAAATTCTGGCAACTTAAAAGGATCTAACTACGGGCCGTCAATTGACTCTAATAACTTAGTAATGAGGTAAGTCACTTGATGCTAAATTAGTATTTTGCCCAATTATCGGAGGTGCAAAATGCAAACTCAAAATTGGAATAAAATACAGCCCATAATATGGATAGAATCTCTCAAACCACTAATTAACACTTTTTGTTTAAAATTTCTTTAATAAAAGCAGTTAAAAGAGAGGAGGACACAAATTGGAAAGAAGTGAAAAAGAAAATTCACAAGCTTTGTGAATTGAGTACAAAGCTCAAATTCTACGCAGAAGGAACATTTTTAATACAGTGTTTCTCCTCTGTGTCTCTCTAATGTTTGTTCTTTTGCCAAAGATAGGACTTGTCAACTGCTAGAGATTTGAATCTGAGAGAAACTTGGCTCAGTTGGCAGCGTAACCACTGGATCAGTAACAGCTTGGCCCACATTCCAAGATATGGAGCTCATCCCCGACTGAGAAAGTGTTCCAATAGCAGAGAATGTCTCCTATGATAAGACTTTAAATTGCGATCTTCAATACCTATATCCGCTTCCCCCACTCACCCCGAGCCAGTTAAATGTTCAAGATCCTTATGCATTGTGTTAATGCGCAGCGAATTATCTTTGTGTCCTGGTCAACAATCCTTTTTCAAGTAAAAGAACCAATATAGTTAGCTATTGCTTAGTCATCCCAGTAGGATCTTGTTCCATTAAAAATATTCTCTTACATATTTTTACTGTAACTCAAAGCAATTATTTGTATATGAAGCGGTATAAGAAAACCTAGATATTGCTGTAATTGCATTAGGGAAAGCAGAGGGTTATGATGTTTCATTGGGTAATGCATCATTCAGTGAAACTTTACACACAAAGTTCCTGTATTTTATTCACACTAATCTAGGAGATTATTTGGTACAGTATGGATTAATCTGCAAATTTGTCCTACTTGTATGGGAACTGAAGTAATTTTCTCTGCACCCACCCAAATTTAGCACAGATGACGAAGTACACTTGGAACCTTCCTTGTCTGCATGGTTTAGCCGTTCAAGATGCATTTATTACTCAATGTGGCGCTGTCAGAGTCTAATATCTTGTTTAATCCTTCTTCCTGCCCTCCCTCAGTAATTCTCGCTAGATAAGTTCTACAGATACCATTTGTCCTCAAGTAAGTACCTTAACCAAGTGACCATTTGTTAGTTGTGAACCATTACAGGCTAACCCACTGCCAAAGATGTAAAACAATTTTGATTAAGTTACAACGTGGATTCCAGAACTGCATATATTTCTACAGCTGTGGCCTAACCAACATTTTACACAATTCCAGCATAACTTACGTGGTCTTAAACTCTAAGCCTTGGCTAATAAAGGCAAGTATCCCCTAAGAAAGCATATGAGATACTTGACTTTATTAGGCAATCCATTGAGTTTAACAGCAGGGAGGTTATGCTGGAACTGTATTAATAGTTGGGCAATAGCTGGTTGTGTATCATGTACAGCCCTGGAATCCACATTACAGGAGGGAGTGTTTACACCGGAGAGGGTGCAGAGGAGATTTACCAGGATGTTGTCTGGGATGGAGAGTTTTAGTTATGAAGAGTGATTGGATAGATTGGGGTTGTTTACCGTGGAGCAGGGGAGACTGAAGGAGAACATGATGGAAATGTATAAAATTGAGGACCAGTTACAGGGTAAAAAGGAAGGAACTTTTCCCCTTGGTGTTCGATGACTGCGTGCATAGATTTAAGGTCAGGGAAAGGAGGGTTCGAGGAGATATGAGGAAACATTTTTACACACAGAGGCTGCTGGCAACTCGGAACTCACCACACGTAAGAGTGGTAGAGGCAGAACTCTCGTAACATTTAAGTATTTAGATGTGAACTTGCAGTGCCAAGACTATGGGCCAAGTGCTGGAAAATGGGATTAGAATAGTAAGGTGGTTGATTTTGGATGGCACAGACTTGATGGCCAAAGAGCCTTTTTCTGTGCTGTGATTCTAAATGTTATTGTACGTAGATTACATTTATATATTTTAATACATTTTATATATTTAAGTTATATATTTTGATTTAATAAAACTTGCCAAAGCATTTCATGGGAGCATTAAAAAAGCAATGCATTCTCAATGACTTGCAGCAAAGGGTGAAAACATTGAAACTCCCTATTGTGGTCATCCATGTCAGTTGCTGTGATAACAAGGTGTGGGGCTGGATGAACACAGCAGGCCAAGCAGCATCATAGGAGCAGGAAAGCTTGACGTTTTGCCTTGAATTCTCCTTTTCACTGGATCATCTGAAACACAGCTAAGAAAGTAGAATAGGCAGTATCATTCCACCATGATAATCAAATTCCTAAGCGTGGGTTCAACAGTGAAGAATGTAACCTTTGAAATCATTCACATTTTGACCGTGCTTAAACAATGCAACAGTGTACCGACACCACAAAACAAAGTGACACTGAGCCACAATTATTAGGCCAAATGAACAAATTCTCTATTGAAGGAATGAAGCCAGGTGCAGAGGCTTAGGGACTGGGTATTCTAGAGGTTGGAGCCTAGATAATTGAAGGTGCAACTGCCAAAAGTGGACTGACTAAAATTGGGAAACGTAAAATGCTAGAATTACAGGAGCACAAACAGTCGGAAGGTTGTGATACTGAAGGAAATAAGGAGAGGTGAGGCCAGGTGGTTTTGAGAATAAGGATGAATATTTGAAAGTCACAATGTTGCTCACCTTGCAAATAATATTGATCAGTGAGTACAGGGTGATAGGGGAACAGGACTTAATGTGACTTTAAGACAGAGCAGGGAGATTTTGAATGATTGTGTAACTTCAAAGGGTGGAAAGTGGGAGGGATATATTTGAATAACTGAGCCTGGCATGATTCATTGTCACGAGGATATGAGGTGATTTGAGTCATGTTACACAAGTGAAAATAGGAGCTCTTCTTGAGAAATAAGTAATAAATCAGAAGCTCATCTTGTGACACTACAAAACCACAAAACTGCAGCAGAACTGAACTAGGTACAGCCCAGAGATAACTCTCAGAGCTCCTAAATCAGTCTGAGGGGAAGCATTGAATGCTAATAATGCTGAGAGCAAACATAGAGAAAGTCTTGGAGATAATAAGGACTGCAGATGCTGGGAGTCAGAGTCGGTAAAATGTGGAGCTGGAGAAGCACGGCAAGTCAGACAATGCCAGAGAAGCAGCAAAGTCATCAGGACTGGGGAGGGGGAAGAGAGCTCAGAAATAAATAGAGGGAGGATGGTGGGTCGGGGCAAAAGTAGGTGGGATGGTGATTGGTGGATGCAGGTTGTAGAGATTGGTCAGTGGGAAGGGTGGAGCGGATAGATGAGAAGGAAAATGGACAGGTCGTGTCAGGTCAAGAACGTGAGGATGAGAGGGACGGCTGGACATGGGGTAAGGCCAGGGGTGGGGAGATTTTGAAGCTGGTGAACTCTATGTTGAGGCCATTGGACTGAGAGTCCTCGAGGTAGAATATAAGGTGTTCTTCCTTCAGTCGTTTCCACGGATGCCGCTGACCTCATTGCTACTTCCATACTTCTTCATACACATACCCTTTCCAGAGGCAGTCTCCACCCGTGCTCCTAGCTCCAGCTAACACTAAGCCCCAGCCCCAAGCCCTGCTGGATATTCACCACCCCCCCCACCCCAGACTTCCCCCTCACTGAAGACAAATAGTCAGTCCTCTTCAAAGGAATCACCTTCATCCCCCTATGCTCATATATCAATGAATTCCGCACACGTCTAGATGTTGAACTGTTTATCTGCCACTCTGGCACTCTGCCTCTGTGCCTATTTCTATGAACAGGAGTCCAGAACACCCTCTGAAGACCCCTTCTCCTGCCTTGTGACATCATTACCTGAATTCTGCATCCCTCTCACCATCTCCAACCTCTCCCCACTGGAATGCGCAGCCCTCTGCTCCAGCCCTATACTCACTATTAAACCTGCTGGCAAGGGTGGGCACAGTGATAGTATGGCGTTCTGACCTCTACATCACTGAGGCCAGACACCAACTCTCCAACACTTCCTCTTACCATCCTATAGATTATGACCCCACCCCGATCACCAAACCATCATCTCTCACACCATCAATAACCTCATCATCTCAGGAGATCTCCCACCCACAGCCTCCAACCTGATAGTTTCCAAATCCAGCACTGCCCGTTTCTATCTCCTACCCAAAATCAAGAAGCCTGACTGCCCCGGTCGACCCATTGTCTCTGCCTGTTCCTACCCGAACTATGTTCCAGACAAAACCCACGCCCTTCACCTTCTCCAAGACTTTCAGTTCCCAGGACCCAAACACCTCATCTTCACCATGGACATTCAGTCTCTCTACACCTGTGTCCTCCATGTGGATGGCCTAAAAGCCCTCAGTTTCTTTTACTCCTGCAGGCCCAACCAGTCCCCCTCCACTGACACCCTCATCCGCTTAACCCAACTCATTCTCACCCATAACAATTTTTCCGTTGACTCCTCTCACTTCTGACAAATCAAAAGAATGGCTGTGGGCACCCGCGTGGATCCGGACTATGCCTGCCTCTTCGTGGGATACGTGGAACAGTCCCTCTTCCGCAGTTACATTGGCACCAGCCCTCACCTCCTCCCCCACTACATTGATGTCTATATTGGTGTTACTTCATGCTCCCACGAAGAGCTCAAACAGTTCATCCACTTCACCAACACCTTTCACCCTGACCTCAAATTCGCCTGGACCATCTGTGACACCTCCCTCCCCTTCTTGGACCTCTCAGTCTCCATCTCCGCCAACCGAATTCGCACCAATATCTGTTTCAAACCCATTGACTCCCACAGCTACCTCAACTACACCTCCTGTCACCCACCCTCCTGCAAAACTGCGATCCCATACTCCCAATTCCGCCGCCACCGCATCAGATCCCAGGATGAAGTATTCCACTCCTGAACATCCCAGATGTCCTATTACTTCAAGGACTGTAATTTCCCCTCTCCCATGATTTGTAATAACCTCACCCATATCGCCTGCATTTCCCTCATTTCTGCCCTCAAATCCCCTCCCCCCCGCCAACGTCAATAAGGATAGAGTTCCCCTGGTCCACACATACCACCCCACCGATCTCCAAATCCAACATATCATCCTCTGCCATTTTTGCCACCTGCAATCAGACCTCACCACTAAAAAGATATTTCCTTCTCCACCCCTATCTGCTTTCCATAGGGACTGCTCACTATGTAACTCTCCCATCAGCTCCACACTCCCCACCAACCTTTCCACCACACCTGGCACCTTTCCCTGCAAGCGCAGGAAGTCCTGCACCTGCCCCTACACCTCCCCCCTCACCTCTATCCAAAGCCCCAAGCAATCATTCCAAATCCAACAGAGATTCACCTGTACATCTTCTAACCTGGCCTACTGCATCCGTTGCTCCCGATGTGGTCTCCTCTAAATCGGAGAGACCAATTGCAGACTTGTTGGCGGATTTGGGGAGCATCTGTGCTCTGTACGGTCCAATCAACACCACTTTCCATTTGCCAACGATTTCAACTCCCCCCTCCCACTCCCTTGGCGACCATGCCCATCCTGGGCCTCCTGCACTGTCAAAATGAGGCAACATGTAAACTGGAGGAACAACACCTTATATTCTGCTTTAGGAGTTTACAGCCCAATGGCTTCAACATAGATTTCACCAGCTTCAAAATCTCCCCACTCTCGGCCTCATCCCATGTTCAACCCTCCCTCTCAACCCCGCCTCCTTGACTTGATAGATTCTGTCCATCTTCTTTCTCACCTATCTGCTCCACCCTTCCCACCTATCTCCATCCCACCGACCTTCCTCCCTCTATTTATTTCTGAGCTCCCATTTCCCTCCCCAGTCCTGATGAAGGGTCCAGACCTAAAACGTCAACTTTCCTGCTCCTCCGATGCTGTCTGACCTGCTGTGCTTCTCCAGCTCCGCATCTTATCGATAGAGAAAGCCTTGAAGTCATGTGGTTTCCATCCTAGGGTTTTAAGTGTATTGGGTGAGAACATTACAGATATAAAAAGCAATAGTTTTCTAAACTTTCTTGAAAATGGCCGAGTCCTGTTCCTAATTTGTATGTTCCTACTTGGTATATTGATTCAGGAAAGTTGGTTGAAAAGTTGCATGAATTGAGAAAACTGAGAGAGGGAAAACAGTCAGGTTGTAGTAAAAACAGGAATGCTGGAAATACTTAGCAGATCTGGCAGCAAATGTTTCGAGCCAGGTACACTTCATCGAGGTAGGGAATGTGCAAATTAGTTAGCTGAACATCCATTGCTGGGGGTGTTGTTTGGGCCTGTATTTTCACAGGTCATGAAGTCTCTGCACCTTATCAAAAATGTACCTGATTCATTAATTATGTGGACTTGCAAAAAGTGTTTAATAAAGTCCCTAACAAAAAACTGTTTGCAAAAATTGAAACCCATGGAACGGAGGCAAATTAGACAGCTGATTAGGAAATAGGCTGAATGAAAAATGTCAGTGAGTCAGGATAGTGGGAGGATATGACAAGTAGAATTCCAAGCTACGTATTGGAACCACAACTATTCTCTATATTCCTCAGTTCTGAGGAAGGGTTGCCGATCCTGAAACATTAACTCTGATTTCTCTCCACAGATGCTGCCAGACCTGTTGGGCCTTTCCAGCAGTTTCTGTTTTCACTCTCTACATTAATTACATGATTAGACAGAAAGCCAATTGGCTGATGAAACAAAGCTGGCCATGTATTGATGAAGTAGAAAATTGGAAGGAGATATTGATGTATTGAGTAAATACGCAAAACTATGACATATTGATCATACTCTAATCAAATGTAAGATCATCCACTTTGGACCCAAAAAAAGATAGAATAATATGCTTTCTAAATGTGGAGACCCAGGAATGCATTGTTAAAATATAATGAACAAGTGTAGAAAATAATCCAAAACGTCTAATGAAATACAGGAGACAACAAGGTGTGGAGCTGGAGGAACACAGCAGGCCAGGCAGCATCAGAGGAGCAGGAAAGCTGACGTTTCGGGTC
>JAHRHZ010000053.1:1791539-1837119 GCA_024137785.1 Ginglymostoma cirratum | reverse complement strand
CCTGCTCCTCTGATGCTGCCTGGCCTGCTGTGTTCCTCCAGCTCCACACCTTGTTATCTCACACTCCAGCATCGGCAGTTCCTACTATCTCTAATGGAATACAGGACTCTCTCTAAATAAATAGAATGTAAAGAGGTTTGAAGTTATGCTTCAAATGCAAAGCACTAGTTCTCCCATACCTTATACTGTCAGCAGTCCTTGGTATCACATCTGAAGAAGGATATATTGGCCTTTGTGGGTGTAGAGTGTAGATTTACTATGATGCTATATGAACTCCAAGGTTGAAGTGAAAGGAGAAATTTTTCAAAAGGTTCATATGTTGAGGGGTGACTTGACCTAAGTTTTCAAGAGCTACTGAGAGAAACTAGATCCACCAGTTGGACAAGGGAGCATAGCCAAGTATTTGGAACCAGAATAAAATTAAGAACGAGTTCTTCACATAAAGAATGGTACAAGTTTGGAACTGTCTCTTGTAAATAGTAGCTGATGCTAGAGCAAGTGTTAATTTTAAATCTGAGATTTTTTTTGTTAATCTAATGGTACTAAGGAGTACAAAGCAAAAGAAGGCATAGAGGGTAAAGTCACAAATCAGCCATGACCTCACTGAACAACAGAACTGGCTTGAGGAGCAAGAAGACCTACCACTAAATAAATATTTTAAAGCATCTATGATTATATAACACTTGTCATAACCTCAGGACGTTCCAAAGTGCTTTGCAGCCAATGAGTTATTTGGAAGTGTAGTTCCTAATGTCACATAGTAAACACAGCCTGTTCACAACAAACTCTGACAGAGAGAATTATGATAAAACCTAAGTTGATGATACAGCTTTGAAGAATATATATTGACCAGGACACCATGGATAATTCCCATACTCGTTTTTAAAGCTGTAGTGTCTCAACCCTCATAAAGCAACTCAAATAGAGCTGGAATTGTTTTAGCATTTACTTAATATCTTCTACTCTTCTGAGATAAGCAGTTTTTGTCTAGGCCCAAAACGTCAGCTTTCCTGCTCCTGTGATGCTGCTTGGCCTGCTGTGTTTATCCAGCTCTACACCTTGTTATCTCATTCTTTCTTTGCTTCCTGTTTGTGTAGGATGAACCGGGCACGGACCACTGGCTATGAGGCGGATGTAGGCAGTAAAACTACACATCACTTCATGTACCCTGAAAGTGCTCAGAATCTCGCAGAAAACGTTTCTTTGGTTCTCATCCCTTTTAAATTATTGGACATCAAGTGGCTAATTAGTGCTTTTACAACAGGCAACATCACTCGGTGAGTGAATAACTTAATCTTGGAAAAGGAAAAATGGTAAGCAAGATTTTACTCCCGGTGGTCAATTTCCTTCCTTTTTTATTATGTTCCTGCCTATCCCTTTCCTGCCTTCCTGAATTGAGAAGACATTGACACATTCTGAGTTAGTGCCTGCGACCCTCCTACACCTGCCCAAGTATTCACTACCCATGTATAAGACTAAACGAGGGGTGCGTAGACTTCTAGACTATAAGGAGATATGTAATATTGATCGATCAGAATCCTCATTTAGAACATACTTGGTGGAGTAGAATAAAATTGGATTATTCATTTACTGTCTCTCTGTAAGTGCCTGTTACACATCCCAGTTATCAATTAAAATGGAGTGTAATCTGACATGCTTATCAAAGGAAGATCTCCATCAATGATTATTAATTATGAATTTTACATACAAACATAAATATTTGCTGTAGAAGTAAGCTATTTGGCCTATCGAGCTTGCTGCTCCATTCAGTAAGAACATGACCAATCTGATTGCAACCTCAACTTTGCATTTCCACCTACCCCGATAATCTTTCATCTATTTGCTTATGACGAATTTATCCACTTCTGGCTAAAAAAAATTCAAAAACTCTGAAAAAAAACAAAAGAACTGCAGATGCTGAAATCAGAAACAAAAACAGAAGTTGCTGGAAAAGCTCTGCAGGTCTGGCAGCATCTGTGGAGAGAAATCATCGTTACTGTCTCTGGTCCAGTGACCCTTCTTCAGAACTGATGGCAGCTAGGAAAATGTTGGTGTTAATGCCTAAGATAGGGTGGGGGTATGGGGTAAGGAGTAAACGATTGGTGGAGATAGAGCCTAAAGAGAGAGAAGAACAGTTGGACAGACAATAGAGTGGATAACAGTCAGCCTAGGAGAATGAAGAGCTATTAATGGGGACTATTAGTGGCTAACAATGGGTTGTACATAATAGCAGACTATTTGTAACTTCCTTTTCATTGTGTCATCAGCAAAGTTGGAAATCTTATCTTTTGACCCTCCATCTAAGTCATTTATATAAATTTTAAACAGTTGATTCCCAGCAGTGAGCCCTGAGGCACACCATTTGTCTTAGATCTTGCCAATCAGAAAATGACCCATTTTTGCTAACTGTCCACCTCTTGTCAGCCAGCCAATCATCTGTCCATGCCAATATAACCCTGATACCGTGAAGTTTTATTTTCTGCAATAACCTTTGATACATTCACACAAACAGACAAATCAGGAGCAAAAGTAGACCATTCAGACCTTTCGAGTCTGCTTTGTCATTCAATAAGACCATGGTTAATCTGATTGTAACCTCAAATCCATGTTCTATTTAAAATCCATTCCACTCCCTTGCTTAATAAAAATCTATTGATCTCTGCCTTTAAAAAAAATGGACTCTGTTTCCATCACCTTTTGTGAAAGAGAGCTACCAGGACTCATAGCCTGTTGAAAGAAAGGGCTCATCTCTGTTTTAAATGGGTGACTTCTGATTTCTATACAATGATCCCCAGTTCTAGATTCTTCCGTAAAATGAAACAGCCTCCCCAAAGTCACTCCTAATTGTCTTGTACGTTTCAACCAAGTTGCCTTTTACTGTTCTAAATTCCAATGGAAACAAGCCTAGCTTCTCCAACTTTTCCTCATAGTAGAACCTTTTCCATCCCGTTGTTAGTCTTGTAAACTTTAGATGAAATGCCTCAATGATTTTAATATTCTTCTTAAATAAGGTGTCAATATTATACTCCAGGTGCAGTCTTATATTATAAAATGTCTTCTGGAAAATCTATGTACAGTACATCCAACAATTCCCCTTTATTCACAGCACGTATTACATTCTCAATGTAAATCAGTTAAATGTGATTTTGTATTCACAAAACCATGTTGACTCTGCCTGTTGATTGCTTCTACCAGTTTTCCTATGACAGATGTTAACCTAAATACCTTGTAGTTTCCTGCTTTCTGTTTCCCGCCACCCCGCCTTTCTTTTTGAATGAAAGTTACATTTGTATTTTCTAATCTAATGGAACTTTGCCTGAATGTGGGAAATTTCGCGAAATTAAAAGCAACACATGACTATCTCACTGGCCATTTCTTTAAGACCCTAGGATGAAACCTATCAGGAAGCAGGCACTTGCCAACATGTATTTCCAAAAATTTGTTCAGTACCACTTCTCTGGTGATTGTTATTTTCTTAAGATGCTCCTTACCTTCCATATCCTGATTTACAGCTGGTCAAAGGATGTCAAATTGATAAATGGAAGTTAATGAACACAGTATATTTTGGAGGTTTGTTAGTTAAAATAAAGCATGTGACATATGAAGTAATATACTTGCATGGATTAAGGATTGACTAACAACTAGAAAAAGAGACTAGGGTAAATGAGTCATTCTCACGGTGATAAACCATAACTAATGGGTCATTAGGTGTGCACAAGGATCAGTACTTCAGCCCCACATGTTCACAATATATCAATGATTTGGATATGGGCACCAAATATAACATTTCCACATTTGAAGATGACACAAAGCTAAGCAGAATTGTGTTCTTGAGGAAGATGTAAGACATTTTCAGGAGGATTTTGACAAACTTAATCATTAAGCAAGTTTGTGGCATATGGAATATAATGTGGGAAAATGTGATTTTATTGACTTTGGTAGGAAGAAGAGATTGAAGGCTAGTTCCTAAATGGTGAGAGGTTGGAAAGTGTAAACATGCAAAGGGATTTGAGTATCCTTGTCAAGCTTTTAGGAAGGCTTAATGGAAATGTGAGCCTTTATAACAGAGGATTTGAGTGTAGCAATAATGAAGTCTTGCTTCAGTTGTATAGAAGCTTGGTTAGATAGCAGCATGGACCCCTTACATTTGTCTTTTTTTTGCAATTTCTAGCCTAGGTTATGATTTAATCTTGAGATGTGCATTTTCTGTCCCTTCCTGTCACAGTCGGTTTGTCATTTCCCATATTAGTATCTTTCTTCCTTGCTTTGTCTCTGCTCTTTTGATTTACCACATTTTCCCAAATTTGATCCCCTGTCCTGGCTACTTAATTTAGAACCCTCTCAACTTCCTGAGTTATGTGGCTTTCATATCCTTTCTTAAGTCCAGATCACGTTTAGAATTTAAACAGTACATTTTGGTTAAACGTTAAATACAAACAAAATTACATTTTTAAAAAATGTTTAAAGTTTCCCTTAGTGACCCACTCTGTTCTTAGTCATACCGAGGTGTGGTGTAGATCACTAATTAAAATAAATCCATTTCTGAGTTGGTCAGTAAGATACAATTCAAAATAATTGTGTTCAGTTAAAATTGTTGTTGTTATCTTTAATTGTGTACTTAGATGAATTAATTACGCTTTCTGCATTTATGTTTTCGTGTTCAGTACTTATATACCAGTGATGCGTCACATCAAGGCAGATAAAGACAAGGTGAGCTGAAATTTATTTCTTTATGTAAGTGTGAAGATACATGTCAAAGATCTTTGGTTGCTGGCTGAGGATGTGTTTCTATGACCATGCTGAAGTAGTACTGCTTGACCTGATCCCAGTGCATAGTTAAATAAGATGTCTTGAAATTTGTCAAATTAAACATTAATATTGAATATATTATTGCTGCAAAGAACAAAATGTGTTTTACTGACCAAACAGGTTCAGTACATGATAAAAGACTGATTATGTTACTGGTCTAGGAATCTAGAGGCCTGGACTATCGAGCTCGAGACAGAGGTTCTGTTTCTACCGTGATGGATGAAGAATTTAGATTCAATTAGTTAAGCAAATATGGAATTAAAGCTGATATCAGTAATGGAGGCCATGAAATTACTAAGCTTTTATGATACCCTATGTAGTTCACCGACACCTCTTAGGAAAGGAAATCTCCTGAGCGTACTCAATCTGACCTAAACATGACTCCAGACACTCATTAACAGAGTTGGTTCTTCAACGTTCTCTCTAGTGGCCTAACAAGCCATTCAGTTAAATTGGATAGACCAAAATAAAAAGCTGGCGTTGTCAACCACACCCATGCCTCATGAATGAATTTTGTTTCAATCCTCCGAAATTTCTTTTTAAAAATGTATAGCATTACAGTAAGAAGTTAAATGTTCTTCCCAACTCTTGAACAGTCTCACTTCTCCCTGCCTAGGTCACAGTGTCACCTCTTCTTTGTGAAGACAGCAAATTTGTTATGATCCAACTAGGGACTATTAACTTCTTTTGAAAATAGACACAGTGTGACATCCAATAGGTTTATTATGAGAATAAAGCCTCAAGATTCCACAAATAAAGTTTTGAACAAATAACAATATGATTTATTATACAGCATAATACAATCTACAACTTATTTCTAACGGCTGTATGAAGAGAGGGATGACTAATTTAAAGCCATCTGTTATACACTAAAATCAAAATAACTACAATCAGCTGTGCACAGTGGGACTGGATGTTACTTCCTGGTTTTACTTGTCCAGTTCAGCCAAATGCAGTGGTAGGATTAATTGAATCCAGTACAAGTTTTAGAGATTTTCTATTCTGAACCTGCACATTGGGCCTACAACAGTGCTTGTTTTTGTATTGTTTGATTGAGGTTTAGAAAATGCACCATGTATTGACAATCAGTTGTGCTAGTAAACAAATAATATCGCATTGGCAAAAGTGGCTATTGATATTTGAAGCATATTTTCAGTTCTTTGACAGTGATAATGGCTCTGTTGCTCCTACTAGTCTTTTCTCACTGACAGAAATCTGCACACTCACTAACCTTCTGGATTGTTCTGTCTCTGTCTCCTTGTGTCATAGAGAGTTGCTAGGCTGCAGCCTAGTTTGTTGCTGGGTTACAGCACATTTTCTTCTCCTTTCTTCAACCTGTTTTGTAATGCACTAAACTATTCACCTCAAGGGTTTTTAAAATTCTCCCAGTTCAGGTCCTAAACCTCAGACCCATCTTTATCCCCAAGATTGCTCTTGGACCCCATTTCATCTGCATTCCCATTTGTGGGCTGAAGATATGAAGGGCATAGCGTGTAATGCAGGGCAACCTGGCTGGGCAATGCTGCAAAACCCTGCCAGATCAATGCAGGCATCAAAACCTCCTCTTCAAAGGGCTTGTGGTTCATGCCACGATCACCCTGGTGAAAGTGTGAGCGTTGTTCTGCATCTATCAGCAAATTTCTCAGACTTGTCAAGAGCCATGTTTTGAGGAGGTGTCCCTTGTCTTCAAATACCCTTCCCTATATGAGAATAGAATCATAGAATCCCTACAGTGTGGAAACAGGCCCTTCAGCCCAACAAGTCCACACCAAACCTCAGATCATCCCACCAAGACCCATTCCCCTATAAACCCACCTAATCTACACATCCCTGAACACTACAAGCAATTTAGCATGGCCAATCCACCTAGCCTGCACATCTTTGGACTGTGGGAGGAAACTGGAGCCCCTGGAGGAAACCCACCTAGACACAGAATGTGCAAACTCCACACAGACAGTCACCTGAGGGTGGAATCGAACCCAGGTCCCTGACGCTGTGAGGCAGCAGTGCTAACTACTGTGCCACCGTGTCACCCCAAACGTCTAATATGGTCTAAGGAACTTGGAAGGAGGCTGGAACCTGTATGATCTCTAGAATGTAAGAGTCTTGCAGCTCCCAGTTTGTCTAATACAGGCCTCCAAATGATGTCTTCAATGATCACATTAGTGGTTGAACATTAAAGGAGTAGAATCGTTCCCTTTTCACAATCACACTAGATGGTGACAGGATGCCCTCGAAACAACGTGGATACAATTGATAGTAACCTGTGTCTAGGAAAGCAAGGGATGATAGGGAGTCCTAATGGCCTAGCCGCTTGACTATCATTATCGAAGGGAAAGATATTCAGGAGGCAAGCTGTGGTGAAATTGGCATGATACATTTACGACTGGAGGATTGAGTGATGACAGGAATTTCCTGCTCCCTGTTAGAGAATAAAAATTACGAGCAGCAGTAAGGTTGACAACCATTGAAGTAAGATTGCCACCTAGTATTTTGAATCTAAAGTTTTTATCCAGCCACTGATCCAGCTCTGAGATAATGGAGTGGGATATTCTTAATTGTTTGCAGCATTGCTGTTCAGACATTTGTGGATATCTCCACATAGCTCACCGTTTACCTACACCTCCTTGGAGGATCTTGTCCAGGTGATTCTCCCTCTTGAGGGTGTACAGAAGCTGCTGGAGGTTGCTGTCCTTACTGGGCTTGATAAAGATCTTGTAGTCACCTGCCTTCTTCTCCACTGCTTTCCTATTAAGAGCAAGGCCACATGGAAGCCAGGAAGCAATCTGCCATTTCAAGTACATGAGCATATAATCTGTGGGGAAAGTCAGAGAGATCACAATGTGACTGAAGGGAGGTCTGAAACCTCACATCCTTAACAATGAAGCTGAAAGTTATGCCCTCACACAGTGTGGCAAGAAGCCTTTCCAAGATAATTATAATACCTTAGTATACAGCTCTGAGGTGTGTGACCTTTTCCATTTGCACAGTGGATAACCAAAGTGTCTGTGCTCCACTGGGGCTAGACTTCTGACAGTAAGCCATGAAACAGATCCCACTCCCGCCCTCCAAATAAAGTCTCTTTTCCATATAACAACCATATTGAAGACAGGTAAAATTGCTTCAACAGTGAAGGCATGATAACATCTAGCACGGCCTCAAAAACAAAGATGGGAACCAAATAACCAGCCACTTACTGTTCCAACTTGGCATACAGGTGCCCTCATTTTATGAAGTGATTGCACAGTTGACTTTCAGTCCGGTTGGGTGAGGTTTGAATTTTGCATTTGTGATTGCCAGTCATGCATGAACTTTGCCATATTTTTCCTTTTTCTTTCATGTCTCACTAGCCCCAATGACCCTTCAGCTATCTTTGCATCACTGTTAATTTGCTGACTTTACCTCCTCGGATCCATGTCTGTTATGGCTCTCATGTGGAGGCAAGGAACATTGTGACCTGCTCCAACTCATAACCCCCACCTGCCTGACCTGTCAGTCCCTTAGTATTTGGTAAGTGGTCCCACCATACTAACCACATAGCTCCCTATCATTGTCACCATTCCCTCACTCACCCCTGTACAATGAAGCACATCCCTAGACTTGATGTGTTCACTTGCCTCAGGATGCCAGGGACTGCCCTTTGATAAACCCCCAGACTATTAATGACCAATCCCCCATGACTGACCGACTTGGAAGGATAGCTCTGACTGACTACAGCCCAGCTACTTCACTGACATCTTGACATCATCCCAGCTGACATCTCTATAATTCTCAGGCTGCTTGTGCACAATCTCCAGATTCAAGGGCACAGATCTCTAGACTTGCGTAGGATAAAGCACCTGACTGCCCATGGCCAACCCTCTTGGCTGGCAGTGAATGAGCCTGATGACTGACTGTAGTATCCCCTGATAGACTGTAGTTTGCTGTTAGCCCATTAAGCACTCATTTCCTTTGACTTTCACACAACACTGTTTACTTTTAGCACATGCAGTGAACTTGCCTCGTAAGCTGCTGGCACATGCTGCAGCCGAACATTGATGTAGTACGCAATGATATGATCACTTCCTTAGAGACTGAAATATTTGCCCTTCAGTCCTCCCACTGCCACTAATTCTATGCTAAAAAGCAGGCTGAACCACAAAGGCTGCTTATCTTAACATTAAAGACCTTGTGCAATATAAAGCAAGCTAAGACCCACAAGATGTGGCTCCATGTCAGCACTAAAAAGATAAATGACTGTCCCTGAACACAAACCTGGTAGAAGCATGCAAGTCCTGGCTGACCCTCTGCTCCAGAGTAGATGGTTGAAGCGCTGTTGATCAAGAGCGCGTAAGATGATTTTGTGAGCTTGATGCCTTGCCAGTGCTGGTTTGCATGGATGAAATGTCCAGAAACAGAGTGGCCACTGACCATGGAGGTAAAAGAAGTAATTCCACAATAACAAGAAGCACAGCCATTCCATGAGCTGCAACGGATGCTGACGAGACAAGTTGTCAGATACCAGCTCTGTTTTACTTGTCAAGGTTTTACATCATCTAGTTTCTGAGTTGAGGAGAGGAAGATTTGAAATGCAATGATCATACATTAGGTTGAGGTACAAATAACATGCAAATAAATGGAGATAAGCTTGCCACAACTTGAGGGCGAGATTCAGACTAAGGTTTAGGATTAAATCGGGTGAGGTCTTTCAATTGCTGATTTTTATGTACAAACGCCCCAAACTCACTTCATTAACTACCTACGATGGGCCAGTGGCATCATGGATTAATATTTATTGCCCATCCTTAATTGCTTTGCTCTCAGTGTCTTACTCGAGCCATTTCAGAGGACAGCTAAGAATCAACAACCCCTCGAGCCTGATGATGGCTTGATTCGCCCATTTGCAATTGCTGGAAGTTCTTGCCGAGGTACTCTGGGGTCCCCGGCACCAGTGCCATTTTTAAAACCAGCTCCTCGGTTCAGAGGTGCCCTGCACAGTTTGTAACTTTTTCCCTGACATGGCAAGTAAAGGAAATTTGCAGCTCACTGTGTGGGCAGAGACAGAGGGGTCCTGATAGATGGGGTGGTGCACAGTTGGGATGTCTTCTTCCCTCAAGATCGGCAAAGGAGGCCGTGACAGCAGACTTTGTCAGCCTTGTCTGAATTTGCTGTCTGGGTCAATGCAGCCTTAGCTATCTAGAGGAATACCCAGCACTGTAGGAATAAATTCAGTGGCCTTCTCCACTCCATCTGCGCAAGTGCCGTCATCTTCTCTCTGATACCTCACTTTCATTCTACCGCCGTTACTGCATGGTCAGCCATGATCATATTGAATGGCAGAGCAGGCTCAAAGGGCCAAATGGCCTACTCCTGCCCCTATTCTCTTCCCACCAAAGCTCATGCTCCATCACTTCACTATTGAATGCAAAATCTTCCCTCACTCACTCTTTACCCACCCAATTCCCCCATGTTACCAATCACTGTTTACTCACCCAATTCCCCCACATTACCAATCACTCTTACCCACCCAATTCCCCCACATTACCAATCACTCTTACCCACCCAATTCCCCCACATTACCAATCACTCTTACCCACCCAATTCCCCCACATTACCAATCACTCTTTACTCACCCAATTCCCCCACATTACCAACTCAACCACTCACACACTCAAGTTTGGTTTAAAATTTCTTTTTAAAAGCTGTTTTTTACCAATAAGGTGAGCACAAAAATAGTTATCCATGCCTAAAGGTAGACAGGCAAACTTGCCTTGTTCTAACTGTGATTTCCTGCTCTCCATAATTTCAGGTATTGGTCTACAGCCCACATTTTTTTAAATATGTTTGTGACAACTGGAATGAGCACCATGGAAGATACTCCTCGACTGGCATGCTGGTCATAGTTTTTGCACTTCATGTCTGTGATGAGGTAAATGTGACTTCTGATATATTTTAACTGGTCTAAAGAGAAATATAAGCCCTTTAGTGCTTAATTGCTCATTTGATAAATAACCCTTAAAAAAAACTAAAGATCCACATAGATTTGAGCTTAGAAGCTTGAAGGGTGATCTAATCGAGATTTTTAAGATACTGATGGCAATTGGCCAGGTAGATTCCCTGATAGGAAAATCAAGAACAAAGGTTGCAAACTTAAAATTGAAGTCAGACCATTTAGATTGAAACCTGGAAACCCTTATTCACACAAAGATTGTTTAACTTGAGAATTCTCTTTCCCCGCAAGGTTGTGGTTCTTGTTACAACAGGGCTTTCAAGATTGATAATTGTTAATGTATTAAGGGTTTTCTTTTCATTCATTTGTGGGATCTGGCAACCCCTGGCTGGATTAACATTTGTTGCCCATCCTTTATTGCTTTGTTCTAAGTGTCTTGCTAGAGCTATTCAGAGGGCACTTAAGAGTCAACCACATTTCTGCGGGCCTGGAGTCACGTGTAGGCCAGACCAAGTAAGAATGGAAGATTTCCTTCCCTAAAGGACATTAGTGAAGCGGATGGGTACCTATGACAGTTGACAATGGTTGCATGATTGCTATTAGACTAGGTTTTAATTTGGGAGTGGCATAAATTGTAAATGGGATTTAGATAAGGAGTTGCCTAATTCAGTGATGAAGTTGGCTCAAGAGGCTGAATGGCCTACTCCTGGTCCTTTGATATTCTGTGAAGAAGTTGTGAATTTCAACTTGACGCTGCTAATCTCAGTGGAGTAGTTAGCTTCAGTGCCTCTGTGGAAGTAAACTGAAAAATGAGCAGGACTTACTTTCCAGTGATCTTTGCAGGAAAGACTTTTACTGAGGAAAGGACGTCACACTATGTGTGAGCCATCTAATGCCTCCACAGTTGGTGAGAGTAGTCCTATCCGTGTAATCAGTGACAAATAAGAGGGGTGGAAAACTGGGATTTCCTTCTCTTGTGCAGCTTTACTTTAACGTCTGTGCTGCCTCTGCTGTGCAGGTGAATGTTTATGGGTTTGGAGCCAACAGCTTAGGACATTGGCATCATTACTGGGAGAAGAATACAGACGGAGGAGCCTTCAGAAAAACAGGAGTACATGATGGAGATTTTGAAGCCAATGTCACAAAGACGCTTGCCGATGTTGGTAAAATAAATTTATTCAAAGGTACTTGACATTGAAGCACTGTGAGTGAGCTCCAGGCAAGCATTATGCATCTGTGAATATCTTTGTGTTCACTGAGGTGATGGATTGTTGAACTAGGAAATTGAACATTACATTAGAAACTCAGAAATTCAGCTCCTATTTGGAATTAGCCAAATGAAAAGTCAGACTGCTTCTACTCTCTTTGAATAATGTGCCTTAACTCCAGCCTTAGAAAATCATGCCTTACTAAAACACCAAATTTTTTCTGTTGCCTATTTTACAACTACCTTTGGAAAGTCTGTTTCTCAATCCAGCCTAATTTGTACCAAATTACAAGCAATTTCTTAACCTATATCAATGATAGACTCTTTTGATATATTCACCATGTCTGCCCGTAGCTTTAGTCTGAAAAACAGTTCTTCAGTTAGAGAATGAAGAGTAGGCAGAATCTGACTGTTGTGCACTATATTAAAACATAAGAAATATCAATAATAACTTTGAGTTCAGTGGTGTGATCAGATCATGTAGACAACTTTCCACTAGGGCCAAGTTACAACAGGACTGTCAACATGAGAGAGACTGGCACAGCCAACAACCTATGGTATAAACATTAGTAGCAAGAATATTCTTGAATTGTAAATAAATGAAGTTTCAGAGAGGAAAATCTAGACACTTTATTGCACTGATGAAGCCTATAAATGAAATGTGAAGATTCAAGAATGCTCATTGACAGATTGGAATTAATTGGTGTTGCTGTATTTAAATTCGAGACCTCTTTTATCTTATAGAAACTAACATTTAACAGAATGTGATATGGTATCAGCACAGCAGTCAATCCAGTTTAGCCAAACATAAGTCTATAAACTCCAGAATGACGAAGTGGATGAATATGGCATCAAGTAGAGTGATTTTTCAGAAAATTTTTGAAGCTCCAACACTGGCCTTTACTCCGTTAAATAATCCACACAATGTTCCAGGCAACAGAAGAGAAACACCAGGCTGGCTATGTCTTTCAATCACAGTTCAGTTACCTCAAATTCAGTGTGTCCATGGGGGTAGATATTGAGTAAGGTCAGAATCAGAGTTAGGCTATGTTTCTAGTACAATTGAGTCGCCTGCTATGCTTATTATCCAGACCTGAAGTTGGGTGAACTTAATCAGATTAGTCAGCATCACAGAATTATTTCCCAGACTGTCCGTGCTATTCAGGAGACGAGCAAAGTGGAAGAAATCCCACCAATCTTCAAGCAGCTTTTTGCAGTCAAAAAAGTGTTAGTGCTTCATGAAAAATTAAGGGTTAAGCATTTTTCATTTTCTTACAAATCGTGTTGAAAGTCACTGTCACATCTTGGACTTTATATAACAAGCCACCCCCAACACCAAAACAAAATGTTCAGATTCTTTTTCACTGAAGTCCGTGACCTTTAATCTCATTACATTAACATCCTGAAAGGACACTGATCTGATTATGATATTAACCAGTGAAGTATTTAATTGGATTAGGTTTCATACAGAAGTATATCTGTTTGGGCTGATAGGGATATATAATTGTTTCTGCTTCCCTGCCCTGATTTGCAAATCTGCAACAAATTGGTCTTGGTATTTATTCTTATTGTTTGATGACTCTGAATGGCGAGACTATATATCCAGAAAGACCAGGGAATTGAATCTGAATACAGACCTCACCTTAAGTAACACTGCTACTGTTGACTTGCTGCCTTGGAGTAAGAGAATGAAACAGCCAGGATTTCTGCTCCTGATCACTATACTGTTGGAAAGCATACTCTTGTGGCTATTGGCTGAAGATGGGATCAGATTCAGTGTGGTGCTGTCTCAATGGTCAAAGTAGCTTGCTGGCACTCACTGTTGAGGCTCACTCATAAAGCATGGCCGCACAAATTCAAATCAAACCACGCTCCAGCAGAGTCACCTTCTCTCCTGAAAAGTTCTCGAGTCTCTTCACTGTTCAACCAATGTGCTGGCCAGTGTTATTATCCTGTCAATGAACAGAAATGTGTGGTTGTCTACATGGTCATTTTAGGCATTAAAATAGAAATGAAACTGAACAAGGCAAATCCCGTACACCGACAGAATGAAAGTTGAAAACACTACCTCGTACACTGAAAGCTGGGCTTTTGAAAAGAGGCAAAACCAAACAATTATTTGATGAGACCAAATTGCTTTAAACTGGCTGTAAAGTGCTTTCCGTGCTGTGGAGTAACAGTAAAACAAAGAGGTGAAGGCATTTCTTGTATTAATGCATCATAGTTTAGTAGCCATCAAGCAATTACATAAGCAAGCTAAAGTCTTAGAAAAGATGCTTGAAGATGGCTAAGTTGAAATTAATGGACGTCAATAATGTATGTGTGCTTGTGTATGTGTGCAAGTTCATTAAAATGGCTTGTTCTCATGTTATCGGGTGAAGCCAGCAGAGTTATTTATGGGACTAATATATACATGCATGGCTCTTCACCTCCTGCTTGAAAGAACTGTCAGAGGAGAGATACTACCTCGAGAATTCTATGTCATCTGATGGAAGGTGAACTTTGAAGTGAGGCTATAACGGGTAATTCCTGCCATTCCATTCCTCCTTATTCCCACACTCCTAGGAAGTGCTAGTTGAACTTAGATCTACAACACTATTGGCCTTACTTTGCAAATCTCATATGTCCCCAATGGGTGTCAAAAGGAGTTTTGAGTTATCCCTACAAAACTAGAAAGTGGGAAGTTATTAACTGTATCTATCGAATTAGTTGATGAAATGGAAAGATGCTGCCACTATAATAGCTCCTGAATAAATAATGAAGGGCTCTATCGTTGCACAGAATTTTGCAGTAAGTTGTGTGTTAATGGCAGCCAGCAAGTAATCTGCCTTTCAAGGTTCTGATGATGGCCACCTGAACTCCAGGCTTTCAAGGAATATCTTACTATCCTAAACTAAGACTTAGATATTGAAATGGCCCATTAATTCCAGACTCGAGATTTTTGAAGACTTGAAAAGCGTCAATGAGAAAGAAATTTTGAATTTCATTTACAAAGTTCTCAACTCTGTATCTCAAAATTACTGTTTGAAAGTAGAATTGTAGTATCTTGATTCTTGTATCACTTGGTCTTAGCAACTTCATATTAAAAAGTATAACCAAGTGAATGTGGTACGTAATTTAAAACCAAAGCAATTAGACCTCCAAATTAGGTCACTTATTAAATCGGCTGCAGTGCTGAGCTGAAACGACCCTAACCATTCCAACTTTGGTCCTTATTTGGTGCTGAATAAAGGTGACCATAGCATTACAGTGTCAAAGGTACTGGAAATGGCCTCACTGTCCCATAAGATAGATAAAGAATCAACAGAGTTTTGATCATTATCAGTGTTCATTTAGACCGTGATGGAAAATGAAATACTGTACATTACTGATGATGCAGTAAATTGCCCGTTCACACACGCATGAAGAATAGGAGGGAGTCGCCAAACAGCCAGTCGCTGCCACATGTAGAAGTGTACCCAGTTATGAGACAGTGGGCTCATTTTGTCTTTGGATATCAGTTCAGTCACCAGTTACACATCATCCTGCTCCTATGATGCTGCTTGGCCTGCTGTGTTCATCCAGCCCCACACCTTGTTATCACACATCTATCCCAATTTTTATTTCTACTGAAGTTGATAGAAGAGAAGTTTGAGACATTTGTGTAGCTTGAGACTGAAACTATAATGCCTATAAATTCAAGATTTTCCCCAATATCCTTTGTGGGACGAAAATGGAAAGTTTGGCTTTTATTTTTTTTGCCTGTTCTTTTTTTTAATTTCTGGGATAGAAAATGGGAATGGTATGATAAGTTTAGTGAAGTACTTCTGAAATGATGTGGTGTATTGTGTCTTTTTAGTTCATTCAGTGCCTTTCTGTGTCAATACCGGGTGTAATATTGTGATTATAGGTGTTTAAATTAGAAGGATGGAGAGGAAAAGTAGGAGAGATAAAAAATTAATGATTGCAATTTTTTTAAACTCTTACTTAACTCTTTCCTTGGGTTTCCTCTGGTCATTCACCACCAGAGGGCTTGAATAATGCTTCTATGAAATTAGCCTTGAAGCCAGCCGGCAAGTAAATGGTCAATTTCCTTCAGTAGTGTCCATAAGTCCCACCCTATTTCAAAAGCATTCCCATGGTGGTGTCAATGAGAGCGTTCCCTTCCCTGTTCTCACCATGACACAGGATTTCATTGCAAGCTTGAAACTGAGCCATACTGCCCAGAAATATTCTATGTCTGTTGTTCACAGCACCACTGTTTAATTGTCATTGAATAAGAACATTGGAACTAGGAGCAAGAGTAGGCAATTCAGCCCTTTTTGAGCCTGCTCCGCCATTAGATACAATCATGGTTGATCATTTCTCAGCCTCAACTCCACTTTTCTGCCTGTTTTCCATAACCTGTTTCTAGTTAAAAATCTTTCTCCTCCTTTAAATTTACTCAATGTCCCAGCATCCACTACAGTGAATTCCAGAGAATCACGACCCTTTGAGAGAAGTAATTTCTCCTCATGAATAATTTAACTTCTGAGATGTAACTTGATAATGTTATAGTTGCTTACAGTTCCAACAACTTATGGTTAGAATTTTTTTATGATTATATTTTCATTTGAAGTCAAATTCCTATGTAATGATCTGGAATAATGGGATTTTCAACAATGTTTTGTGTTCAATGCCATAGAATTGTAGAATAGTTGTCCTCATCAACTTCCTGCATGAGCAGTTCAGCTAGCTCCACTCACTCCCAACCCTGTCCTTGCCATTTATTTTGAGAGAAATTGCGTTTTAAAACGGAAGTTGCTTCTCTCACACTTCCAGATAAATCACCCAAATCAGTGTTATGAAGATTCACCATAACTTCCATGTTTCTGTACCCTGTGCTTCAACACATAAAGCTCAGAAACTCAAGTGTTCTTTGAAATAATTGTTCAACCATCCCAACACTTCTGCTGATTTTGTTTGAACTCATCCCCACATCCCTCAGGTGGCACCCTTTGGCTTATATTTCCTCACCAAGTTCTTTCAACCAATATATATATACCTCACGCTTCTTAGCATAAAATTTATGGTTCATTAAATTTCATTTGCTTTGTGTTTATGTATAATATATCATAAAAAGCACTTGGTATCCCTGTAAACAACACTGTACTAACAGGTCTGAAAACAACTATTCACCATTACACTCACTATTCCTTGTCACTCATTCAACTTTGAATCTATGCTATCATTGTCCCATTTATTTCATGCACTTAGACTTTGCTGACAAGCCTATCGTGTTTTCAAACTTATTAACCTTTTGGATGTCCATATTCCAATAACTTTTTCAATATGACTTGACAGTAAAGATAGATGTCAAGTACTTATTTAATACTTTAGCCATCACCTCCAGTTGTAGATCCCCTTTTTGGTCTCTAGCTGCCCTCATCCTTCTTCTTTACTACCTTTTCTTAACCTATGTGCTGGACTTCACTGCCATTTTGTGCTGTTTTCAGTCAGGCAGGTACAAGTGAGCATTGACAATCCCATGGAGTGACAAAAAAGGGTCTGTGGATACCTTGCTGTCATTTCCAGGCTCCTTCACCATTTCCACACGCACTTGGTTGGCTCGTTATTAAGGCTGGCATGTGAAAAATGACCACTTGGGTATGAGAGACAACCATCATCTGTATCCCTGTAAGTGTCAATGAGAAAGTTGGAGTGAGGCAAAAATGAAATGAATGTTATTTTGACTAGTATAGTGATTGTAATAACACATATTAACAGATATTAATCATGCAGAGCTCATAGCCTGGTGCACGAATCACCAAAAAAAATACTATGTGGGGACAAGAGATTAGGAAGACAACTAAAATGCTGGCATTTACAGCAAAAGAAATTGAATAAGAAAGTAGGGAAGTTTTACTGTAGTTTGTGCATGTCCTTAGTAAGAATGCAGTGCTATCTACAGTTTTAGTCTGCTTACTTCGAAAAGGTTATAGTTTCATTAGAACCATTTGGGAGACGTTCTCTAGACTCACTGTTGGGCTTATCATATGAAGGATGTATGAACATGTTGGGCTGTACTCATTGGAGGTACAAAGAATGGGCGATGATCTTGCTAAAAATATAAGTTCCTGAGAGGACTAGATAGCAGGGATATAGAAAGGATGTTTCCTCTTGTGGTGTGAGATTAGAAATAGTAACTTTAATAAAACTAGAATAAATTAATAAGTTTAAAAATAAGGGGTCTCCCTTTTAAGGCAGAAATTATAAGAAATGTGACCTCTCAGTGAGTCATCAGTCTTTGGAATTTTCTTCTCAAAGCAGTGAAGGCTGGGTCACTGAACTTAGTCAACGTAAAATGGATAGATTTTTGATACACAAATGAGTCAGTCGTTAAGGAGGAGCAGTGAAAACAGTGAAGTTGAGACCACAGCGAAGTCAGACATGATCTCATTAAATGGTGGAACAGGATTGAAGGACCAAATGACATTCCTACTTCAATTTAAAAAAAAGTTCTGGAAATGCCACAGGTTGTTGCAAAAGGGGTGACGTGGTAGCTCAGTGGTTAGCACTGCTGCCTCACCGTGCCAGAGAGCTGGGCGACTGTCTGTGTGGAGTTTGTACATTCTCCCCATGTCTGTGTGGGTTTCCTCTGGATGCTCCGGTTTCCCACCACAGTCCAAAGTGGTGTAGGTTAGCATGGATTGGCCATGCTAAAATGCTCATTGTGCTCAGGGACGTGCAGGGTAGATGGATTAGCGATGGGAAATGCAGAGTTACAATGACAGGGTAGGAAGGTGGGTCTGGGTGGGATGCTGCCTGGAGGGTCAGTGTGCACTTGATGGGCTGACTGGTCTGCTACCATACTGTAGGGATTCCATGAAAAGCCTGAACTGGTCTGCCCAAGTCCTTTAGGTAAAGAAGCTTGCTTTTGTTACTAGGCCCTTATGTAGCTCCAGTCTGATTGTTGGGAACTACCCTCCGAAATGCCTTAGCAAGCTACTCAGCTCAAGCAGAAGGTCTAGCAGCACTTACTCAGGGTAACTAACAATCAATGCCAGCCTTAACAGCAGAGCCCATATCCTGAGAATAAACAAGGAAAACAGAAATTCGCCTACTCTTTCTTCCATCCTCTGAGTGAATCATTTCCAAAACTCATATTTGTTATCTGTTAAGAAAACCTGTATACATATTTGTCATGGGTATTTTACAGGATAATTTTTTTTAAGTTAATTGATAGATATGTGAATATTTTGACATTCCTGGCAGTTTAGGCTCACTAACGCAATTTTATTTCTATCAATGATAAAATTACTGAAATTGCATCCATATTTAATGAAGTGTTATTCATCATAATGATGGTTAGGGCAATATGTACCAAGCTACTGTTTTCAGCATTCACTGTTTGACTCACTGGAAGGATATACTGATTAAAGGGTAGGAACTGGGTTATTTTAATGTGGATTGTCATTGACACATTATCCTGTAATTTAAAGGGAGAAGCCTTTATACTTGTAGATTACTCACTTACTTACAAGCTTCTTTGTGGTCTAGGAAAATGGTGCAGCCTGTAGCAATCTTCTGACAAAGAGCCGTTCCTGTTCTTGTGACATCATAGCTGTTGGCAATGTTCAGGGGAAACCTCAAACACAGACAATTAAACCTTTCACACAGGCTCTTGGTTGTTGTAAATGAGTAATAATCTCCAACCGGAGGTGGAGACCAGCACCCTCAGTATTGTACTGAGCTAGGAAGAGAAATGGAATGAAAATTAATAACAGCTAGAATAACTAGTCCACGTTGCTGCCCCTGCTTTTCCCTGTTAGAAAATGAGCACGAGACACTCGGGTAGTGTCCAAATATTGGCTGCTTAATGTGCTGCCACTAGTGTATACCTCTGTTAGGAGTCAGTGCCTTTGGTGAAGGAGGGCAGAAGGAGAAAGTGTTTGCAAGTAACCGTTTTGACATGGGGGGTGTTTAAACACTAGAGGCAATTTTCCAAGTCCATACCAATGACGGAATCTATCAAGCAGCAATCCATGTTTCAAAGTCATGGAAGTGCTGCCTGTGAGTTTCCATTATAGGTATTGATTAAATGCCTAGTCCTAACCCAGACAGTGGATATAAACAGTGTGTGTGAGCAACATGCAAATGATCTTCTGATTTATGCTTCAATTGCCCCCACTACACAACATTCATTTTCAAAACATTGCCTTGTGACAACGATTCCCCAGTGATCTTTGGCAGATTATTTGATTGTTGGCCAATTTCTAATTCAAACTCAACCAGGTTTCTTCCTTATGTATATCAAAATACTGTAATTATGTTGTCAGTGAAAATCAATCATGTTTTATATGCAAATTATTTCTGAATGTATTTCTGACTATGTGGTTCGATTAAGTCCAATAAAATATTGTTGGAAGTATTGTAACTTATTGTATTTTTTTTTGCCTCTTGATGTCTTGCTTCACTTCCCTTGTATCAGGGAAGTTCCTCCTACAGTGTATTTGTAAAATCAGCTTAATGACAGTGATAAGCGTAATTAAATGATTAGCCTGCAGTTCTAGTAGTCCATTGGTTGTCCTACTCCTGTTGTGACATAAGACCATAAGATGAAAATGTGGAAGTAAGCCATTCAGGTCTGCTCTGCTATTCAATAAGATTGTGGTTGATCTGATAATGTTTAACTCCACTTTTCTGCTTTTTCCCCCCATAAGCTTTCACTTCTAAAAAAAAATCTATGTATCTCAACCTTGAATATACTTAATGATCCAGCCTCCACAGCTCTCCATGAAGGTAAAGAATTCAACAAATTCACCACCCTCTCAGGTAAGAAATTCCTCCTCATCTCTGTCTTAAAAGGGCAACCTGAAATTCTGAGATTATGCTCGCAGATCTGTGGACTGACCCACAAGAGGAAACAACGTTTCTGCATCTAGCCTGTCAAGTCCTTTAACAACCTTGTAGACTTCGATAAGATTGTCTCATTCTTTTAAACTGCAATGAGTAAAGTCCCAACCTACTCAAGCTCTCTCGTAAGACAGATAGGCTGGTCATATGGGCTGATCAGTGGCGAATGGAATTCAATCTGGATAAGTGTGACGCAGTGCACTTGAGAGGGATAATCAAGGCAAGGCAGTACGTGGTGACCCTAAGAAGACCAAAGGTACCATAGTATGCATGTCCTCGAGTCCCTTAAGACAGGTGGATAAAGTGCTTAAGAAGGTGTAGGGGAAACTAGCCTTTATTGGTTGAAGTATGGAGTTTAAGAGCAGGGAGGTTATGGTGAAACTGTACAAAAATTTGGTTAGGCAATAGCTGGAGTATTGTGTACGGTTCTGGAATCCACATCATAGTAGGAATGTCATTGCACAGGAGGGTGCAGAGGAGATTTATCAGGATATTCTCAGGCTGGAGAGTTTTAGTTATGAAAAGAATTTGGATTGACTGGGGTTGGTTTTCTTGGAGCAGAGGAGACTGAATGGGGCAATGAATGAGATGTATAAAATTATGAGGAATGTAGATAGAGTAGATGGGAAGAAATTTTTTTCCCTTCGAGTGATCAGTGTGAAGGGACATAGATTTAAGGTAAGTAAGGGAAGGAGGTTTAGAGAAGATGTTAGAAAAAAAGACTTTTTCACCCAGAGGGTGGGAGGAATCTGGAATTCATTGCCTGTAAGAGAGATCGACATTTAAGAAGTATTTAGATGTACGCTTGTGATACTAAGGTATACAAGTGCTGGAATGGTATTGGAACAGTTAGATGGTTGTTTTTGACCAGCATAGACTCGGTGGGCTGAAGGGTATTTTTCTGTACTGTAGACTTTTATGCCTCTATGAACATAGAACAGTACAGCACAGGAACAGGCTGTTTGGTCCATATTTGTGCCAGCCATAATACTATTATAAATTAATTCTATCTGCCTGCACATGGTCTATATCCCTCTATTCCCTGCCTGTTCATGTGCTTAACTAAATGCCTCTCAAATGTTGCTATTGTATCTACTTCTACTACTTCCCCTGGCAGCGCGTTCCAGTGAACTATCACCCTCTGTGTTTAAAAAAAAGCCTTCGCTCACACATTTCCCTTAAACTTCCCCTTCTCACCTTAAACCTATCTCTCCCCACCCAATATTTGACATTTCTATCCTGGGAAAAAAGACTTCAACTATCTACCCTATCGATGACTCTCATAATTTTATATATTTCTATCAGGTTGCCCCTCCGGCACTCTAGGAAAACAATTAAAGTGTGCCCAACCTCTCTTTATAGCTAATACACTCCAATCCAGGCAGATTTTTGGTAAGAGATAGTAGGAACTGCAGATGCTGGAGAATCTGAGATAACAAGGTGTAGAGCTGGATAAACACAGCAGGCCAAGCAGCATCAGAAGAGCAGGAAGGCTGACGTTTCAGGTCTAGACCCTTCTTCAGAAAAAATTTTTGGTAAGCCTCTTTTTTGCACAGTCTCCAAAGCCTTCTTGTAGTGTGGGGACCAGAACTACACACCAATACTCCAAATGTGGCCTACTTAAGTCTTATACAGCTGCAACATGACTCCCAACATGTATTCTCAATGCCCTGACCAATGAAAGCAAACATGCTGTACACCTTCTTTAACACCTTATTCACTTGTGTTGCTACTTTTAGGGAGCTTTGGACTTGCAGCCCAAGATCCCTTTGTATATAAATTCTCCTAAGGGTCCTACCATAAACTGTATCCTTTCCTCTTGCATTTGTCTTCCCAAAATGCATAACCTCACACTTGGCCAGATTAAACTCCGTCTACCATTTCTCCACTCAACTTTCCAATTGAGCTGTGTCCTGCTGTATCCTTTGATAATATTCCTAATTTCTACAACACTACTGACATTCATATTGCTTGCAAATTTACTAACCAGACCATCTAGATTTTTGTTTAAATCATTTATGTATATAACAAAAAATAGAGGTCCCAGCTGTGAACATTGCTGAACACTACTGGTCACAGATCTTCAGTCAGAAAAACACAGCTCTCTTTGTCTTCTATGCCCAAGCCAATTTTGTATTCAATTTGCCAACTTACCATGGATCCTATTGGACTCAATCTTCTGAACCAGCCTGCCATGAGGGACCTTGTAAAACAAATTAGTGAAGTCCATGCAGACACATCCACCGCCCAACCCTCATCAATCATCTTCATCACTTCCTCAAAAAAACTCAAACAAGTTTGTGAGACAAGACCTCCCATCATATAAAGCAATGCTGACTATCCCTAATAAGTACTCTTTTCCAAATGTGAGTAAATGCTGTCTCTTAAAAATCTTCTCCAATAATTTTCCTATCACTCTTTTAAGGTCTATAGTTTCCTGGATTATCCCTGCTGCTCTTCTATAACAAAGGAACAACATCACCTAGTCTCCAATCTTCTGGGACCTCACCTCTGGCTAAAGAGAAAGAGGGTTCTGAAGAAATGTGAGATAACAAGGCATAGAGCTGGATGAACACAGCAGGCCAAGCAGCATCATAGGAGCAGGAAAGCTTGACGTTTCGGGCCTCGACCCTCATCAAGCTTTCCTGCTCCTATGATGCTGCTTGGCCTGCTGTGTTCATCCAGCCCTATGCCTTGTTATCTCGGATTCTCCAGCATCTGCAGTACCTTTTATTTCTGAAGAAATGTCACTGGACTCAACATTAACTCTTCTTTCTCTCCATAGATGCCTCAGACCTGCTAAGTTTCTCCAGCAAATTCTGTTTTTGTAGCAGTTTTTCAATTTCTGAAACCCTTTTGGAATGCAGTGGGTTCTAGAATATTTTGAATCAATTCCTCTATTATCTCTGCAGCCTCTTCCTTTAAAACTCTTAGACGGAGGACATCAGATCCTTCAACTTGATTGACAATGCAAAATATTGGTTTAAATTATCTTTAATTTCCCTGTTCCCCCATTATCAATTCCCAGGTTGCAACGTTCGAGTCCCACAATCACTTTAGTACTTCTTTCTTCTTTATACCTGTAGAAGCTCCTGCTGTTGTCTTTATATTTCTTACCAATTACTTTTTGTAGTGATTAGAACCAGGTTGATCTTGTTCACTGCAAAGTTCTTGATTGGGGTTGTTAACCTGGGCCAATCAGGAAAGCCTTGGCTGACCAATTTAACCAGGAGATTACAGCTGTCTCACTTCAGGAGACTGGCTCCCAAGCTGGGCTAGCCATAGTCAGTGTACCTTGCCTTGGTAAATAAAGTGTGACTAGGTGATGGAAACCGGCCTCTGTGCAGTTATTTTAGTGGCTAAATGGGACAAAGCAGGATGTGCCTGAAGAACATTCACTTGCAACTGTCAACTTAGAGTTGGGGTAAGCATTTCTGGCACCATGTCTCTTTGGGAAACTTGAATCATTTGACCCTGCTGTCGAAGACTGGGCCAAAATGTAGAAAGATTGTGATATTTTTTCCAAGCATTTGACACTGGGGCAGATGAAAAGCCGCGATTAATCCTTCTGACTGCATGTGGGCCTGTGGCAATTTCGGTTATAAGCAGTTTAACTTTCCCAGAGGTACCAGACACTTAAAACTTCCAAGAGGTGACAGAGCTGGTTAAGGAATATTATGAGCCCAAACATCTGCTAATCCTGAGATGCTATCAGTTTTATTCAGCTGCTGGAGAACAGGGGGAGTCTGTATCAGGATTTTTGAGGTTGAGATGACTGGCAGAAGCATACAATTTTGGGCTAACCCTGTGTGAGATGCTCAGAGACCATTTGGTATGTGGGATTAATGACATAACCATGCAGAAGTGCCTACTAACTGAAGCCCAGCTGGACTTCACACAGGTACTGCAGCTGGCCTTGTCATTAGAAAATGCAGCAAGTGGCACATGGGAACTACAGGGCATCCCATTGGGAGCGGCCACTCTCACCTGTCCAACTGAACGTGGGGAGCACCATTGGAGTGTAGGTAATCGCAGAGCCTTATGCAGGGCATGTCCTGAGCAGAAGGGCCCTAGGCCAACTCACAGCAGAACCCCACAACAAAGCTGAGCCTCGCCCAAGTGGTGAAACAGTTCTTTCAGGATCTGCGCTGGCAAGTCATTGTAGTCGCTGCTGGTATGCGGCCTCGAGACAGCAAAAGAGTCCTACAAGGCATAACTCAATTAGGAAAACTCGTAGGCCAATACCCAGGAGAGTGCATACCCTGGAAAGTTCCCCTACACGTGGGTTGGAACAATTAAACTACTTAGTGACACCCATATCATAGCCAATTACAATGAAGGTTTGGTTAAATGGTCACCCAGTTCCCATGGAGGTCGATACCGGTACAGCTGTATCTGTGGTTGCAGAATTTGTCTTTAACAAGATTTGCTCAGGACTCCAATCTTTAAACTTGTGCAAGACCTCAGCCAGACTGAGAACATACACTGGAGACCTGTTGCAAAGTAAGGGTATGACTTCGTTTCCAGTCTCTTATTAGAAGTAATTGGCGCAGTTACCCCTGATTGTAGTAAAAGGTTTGGGTTTAAGCCTATTGGGGATGAATTGGTTGAGAAAAATTCACCTAGATTGGCTCAACATTTATCAGTGAAGTCCTGGTGAAAGCCCAGGAGTTTTTCAAGAAGGGCTTGGGCCTTTCAAAGGGACAAAAGCTACTTTACGTGGAGGCTGGGATGCAACTCCAAGATTTTGCAAGGCCCACCCAGTGCCAGGTGCCTTATGGACAAAAGCCGAGGCAGAAATCAGGAGGCTAGAGAGCGAAGGAGCCATCAAACTGATGCAGTTTGCAGAATGGGCAGCACCAGTCATACTGATTGTGAAGCCTGACGGCTCGGTTTGCCTTTGTGGGAATTTTAAACAAATGGTAAACTGCTTCTCACAGCCGGATAAATACCCAATCCCTCACATCGAGGACTTGTACACAAAGTTGGCGGGTGGGGCCTGAGGGGGTGCTGTCCTTTATGAAGCTGGACATGAGCCACGCCTACCTGCAATTGCAACTAGATGAGAAGCCCCAGAAGTGCTCTAGAATTAATAACCATAAGGGTTTATATCAATGTACAAGAGACTGCCATTTGGGGTTTCATCAACCTGTGCTCTTTTCTCATGGACCATGGAGAACATTATACAAGGGCTACCCCAGGTCATCATTTATCTGGATAACATTGATAACAGGGAAGGCCAATACAGAGCGCTTGGAGAACATGGATATACTGTTTAAATGTTTCTCCCAGGCAGGCATATACCTTTAGACAGGTGAAATGTGTGTTCCAGGCATCCCAAAGACTTTTCTGGGTTACAGAGCTGACAAAATTGGATTATATTTGTTAGAAGATAAAGTAAAACAAAGAATACAGAAAATTACAGCCCAGGAACAGGCCCTTCAACTTTCAAAGTCGGCACCAACACGCTGCCCATCACAACTAAAACCCCTACCCTTCCGAGGACCGTATCCCTCTATTCCCATCCTATTCATGTATTTGTCAAGATGCCCTTTAAAAGTCATTGTCTTTCCTGGCAGCGAGTTGCAGGCACCCACCACCCTCAGTGTATAAAAAAAAAAAAATCTGCCTGATACGTCTCCTTTAAACCTTGCCCCTCGTACCTTAAACCTATGGCCCCTGGTAACTGACTCTTCCACCCTGGGAAAAAGCTTCTGACTGTCCAGTCCATCCATGCCCTTTATAACCTTGTAGACCTCTATCAGGTCGCCGCCTCAACCTCTGTCATTCCAGTGAGAACAACCCAAGTTTCTCCAACCTTTCCTCATAGCTAATGCCCTCCATACCAGGCAACATCCTGGTAAATCTCTTCTGTACCCTCTCCAAAGCCACCATATCCTTCTGGTAGCATGGCTACCAGAATTGAACACAATATTCAAAATGCGGCCTAACTAAGGTTCTATAAAGATGCAACATTACCTGCAAAGTTTTAAACTCCATGCCCTGGCTGATGAAGGTAAGCATGCCATATGCCTTGTTGACTAGCTTTTCTGCCTGCATTGCCATGTTCAGTGACCTGTGTACCTATACACCCAGATCCCTCTGCTTGTCAGTACTGTTAAGGATTCTGCCATTTACTGTGTATTTTCCATCTGGATTAGACCTTCCAAAATGCACTGCCTCACATTTTTCTGGATTAAACTCCATCAGACATCGCTCTGCCCAAGTCACCAACAGATCTATATCCAGCTGTATCCTTTGTTGGTCCTCATCGCTATTCCCAATTAGACCAACCTTTGTGTCATCGGCAAACTTACTAATCAGACTAGTTGCAAACTCATCCATATCATTTATATATATATATATGACAAACAGCAAAGGTCCCAACACTGATCCTGAGAAAGTCACTAGTCACAGCCTTCCATTCAGAAACACATCCTTCCACTGCTACCCTCTGTCTTCTATGACCGAGCCAGTTTTTTTATCCATCTTGCAAGCTCTGCTCCTGCGTGACTTTACCTTCTGTATCAGCCTTCAATGAGGGACCTTGTCAAAGGCCTTACTGAAGTCCATGCAGACAACATCCACTGCCCTACCCTCAATCATCTTCGTCACTTCCTCAAAAAACTCAATCTAGTTAGTGAGACATGATTTCCCCTTCACAAAACCATGTTGCCTCTCACTAACATGCCCACTGATTTCCAGGTGGGAGTAAATCTTGTCTTGAAGAATCCTCTCCACTAATTTTCCTACCGCTGATGTAAGACTCACTGGCCTGTAATTGGCTGGATTATCCTTGCCACTTTTCTTAAACAACGGAACAACATTGGCTATTCTCCAATCCTCTAGGACCTCCCCTGTAGCCAGTGTGGATACAAAGATTTCTCTCAAGGCCCCAGCAATTTCCTCCCTTACCTCACTCAGTATTCTGTGGTATATCCCATCTGGACCTGGGGACTTGTCTACCTTAATGTTTTTCAAGGCCCCCAATACCTCCTCCCTTTTGATTTCAACATGAACCAAACTATCTACACACCCTTCCCCAGACTCATCATTCACCAAGTCCTTCTCTTTGGTGAATACTGATGCAAAGTACTCATTTAATACCTTGCCCGTTTTCTTTGGCTCCACACATAAATTCCCTTCCCTGTCCTTGAGTGGGCCAACCCTTTCCCTGGCTACCCTCTTACTCTATTATATATATATAAAAAGTCTTGGAATTTTCCTTAATGCTGTTGGCCAATGACTTTTCATGACCACTTTTAGCCCTCCTGACTCCTTGCTTAAGTTTCTTACGACTTTCCTTGCATTCCATCCTTGCTTTGTGTGTTCCCAGCCTCCTAGCCTTGATAAATGCTTCCTTTTTCTTTTTGACTTGGCTCACAATATCTCTCGTTAGCCAAGGTTCCCTAAACTTCCCATACTTATCCTTCATCCTTAGAGGAATGTGCCGATTCTGAGTTCCCAGCAACTTACACTTGAAAGCCTTCCACATACCATATGGTGATTTGCCCACAAACATCTGCCTGCAATCTACATTCTTCGATTCCTGCCTAATATTATTGTAATTAGCCTTCCCCCAATTTAGCACCTTCACCTGACAACTACACCTATCTTTATCCATCAGCACCTTAAAGCTTACTGAATTGTAATCACTGTTCCCAAACTGCTCCCCTACTGAGACATCGACCACTTGGCCAGGCTCATTCCCCAATACTAGGTCCAATATGGCTCCTTTCCTCGTTGGGCTAGCTACATACTGTTTCAAGAAGCCCTGCAGGATGTTTCTTACAACTCTGCCCCATCCGAGCTCCAAGCACTGAGTCCCAGTCAATATATGGGAAGTTAAAATCACCCACGACAACAACCCTGTTACTTTTACATCTTGCCGAAATCTGCCTACATATCTGTTCTTCTGTCTCCCACTGGCTGTTGGCTGTTGGGCTGTTGAGTAAACCCCAAACGTTGTGATTGCACCCTTTCTGTTCCTGAGCTCTACCCATATTGCCTCACCGTATGAGCCATCCAGGGTGTCCTCCCGCAGTACAGCTGTGATAACCTCCTTAACACGTAGTGCAATTCCCCCACCCCTTTTACATCCTGCTCTATCCTACCTGAAACATCTGTATCCTGGAATGTTACGCTGACAATCCTGTCCCTCCCTTAACCAAGTCTCTATAATAGCAACAACAGCATAGTGCCAAGTACCAATCCAAGCGCTAAATTCATCTACCTTACCTTCTTGCATTGAAACAGATGGACTTCAGTCCACCAGATCTGCTTTGATCAGCAACCACACCCCACCTGCTCTTCCTCTGAGTCTTACTGGCCCTATTCTCTAGTTCCCTTTCAGTCCATTCACCTTTGCTTTGGTTCCCACTCCCTTGCCAAGCTAGTTTAAATCCTCCTCTATGCCACCAGCAAACCTTCCAGCCAGAATATTTGTGCCCCTCCAGTTTAAATACAACCTGTCCTCCTTGTACAGATCCCACCTGCCCCGGAAGAGATACCAATGTTCCAGATATCTGAAACCAACCCCCTCCTACACCATCTGCTTAGCCACATGTTGAGCTGTACTATCCTCCTAGTTCTAGCCTCGCAGGCATGTGGCACAGCGATTAATCCCAAGATTACAACCTTGGAGGCCCTGCTCTTTAATTTTCTACCTAACTACCTGAACTGCTGCTGCAGGACCTCATCTCTCATTCTACCTATGTCATTAGTACCAATATGTACCACAACCTCTGGCTGTTCACCCTCTCCCTTTAGAATGCTTTCTGCCTGTTCAGAGACATCCTGGACCTGGGACCAGGGAGGCAACACACCATCCTGAACTCTCTTTTACATCCACAGAAGAGCCTATCTGTACCGCTAACTATGGGGTCCCCTATACCTTCTGCTCTAGTGCTCTTTGTCCTTCCCTTTTGAGAACAGAGCCAGCCGTGGTGCCACCAGTCTGGCTGCTGCTGTTACCCCCTGATAGGTCATCACCTTAACATCACTTGACAACAGCCCCTCCACAAGCTACCTTCTGGAAGCAGTGATTGCACTGATGCAGATCTTCCCCACATCAGCCAATCAGCGTCACTACTCTGCTGCCCTCTTCAAGTAAGGGTGGTCAAAGGTGCCCCATCTCTCACATCTTGGGTTAGTGAATTATTACTGTAACTTCATACATAACCTGGCCTCCATCTTGTCACCCTTACACAGCTGTTGAAAAAGGGTCAGCCTTGGAAATGATCACGTAGCCAAGAAGCAGCCTTTCAGGAAGTGGAGACGCAGCTATTGTCATCTAAGGTGTTGGCATATTATGATCCGAAGTGAGATCTGGTGCTGACATGCCATGCCTCCCTGTATGGTATCGGGGTAGTGTTGGCTCATCGGTAGCCCAGTGGAGAGATTTTCCCAATAGTGTATGGTTCCCAGACTCTGGCTGATGCCAAACGCAGGTTATGCCCAGGTAGAGAAGGAAGGTTTGGTAGTCATCTTTTAGGTGAGGACGTTCCACCAGTACCTTTACGAACAAGAAATTGACATGGTAACAGAATACACACCCCTGTTAGGGCTACTGAAGAAAACAGGGCAGTGCTGCCTACAGAATTCCCGTGGGGGAAACAGAAGAGCCATCACAACCCAGATTGAAATCCTTTTTGGACCTGGCGAGACCAGATCCCTGTACAGTACGGCATATTACTGCGTGGAGCAAGGGTGATTGTTCCCAGTAAACAAAAATAGAACTGAGGAAGGGTCAACAGACCCAAAACATTAACTCTGATAATTTTTCTTCACAGATGCTGCCGGACCTGCTGAGCTTTTCCAGCAACTTCTGTTTTTGCTCCTGATTTACAGCATCCGCAGTTCTTTCGGTTTTTATTTTGTCCCAAGTAAAGTTCCGCCAGATTCTGGCCAAACTCTTCCAGAGTCATCCAGGGGTTTCCAAGATGAAGAGGCTAGTAAGGAGCAATGCCTGGTGGCCAGGGCTGGATGCCAACATAGCTGCATTGGTGGGGCAGTGCCCAGAGTACATTCCTAGGATTGGCTGGGTAAACCCTGGACTCGGTTGCATGTTGAGTGTGCTGGTCCTTTCAGGGGCTCAGTGGTCCTGGTTATTGTAGACGCCCTGTCAAAATGGTTTGGACGTGCATAAAGTTTGTTCAGCAAACTCAGGGATGATATTTAGAAGCTGCGAGTATAGTTTGGATTACAAAGACTCCTGGAAGTATTGGTCACAGACAATGGGATGTCATTAACCCCCGGCAATCTAAATATTTCCTAAAGTCCACTGGCACTCGGCACATAAGGACAGCTCCATACCATCCATCATCCAATGGTCTACTGGAAAACGTAGTCCAAACATTGAAGGCAGGCTTAAATGTCCCAGTTCCTGTTCGATAATAGGACCACACCAAACCCAACAACAGGGATAGTTCCAGCAGTGTTGCTGATGGGGAGATGACTCCGCACCAGGTTAAACCTGCTATTCCCAGACCTGGGGGTGAGGGTGAAATGGCAGCAGGAATGCCAGTGCTGGCCAAATGCCACCTCTAAGCGAGAGAGACAATTTAATTCAGGGGGTGAAGTTTGGTGCTGGAACAATGGAAATGGCCCTTTATAGCTTCAGGCGAGAGTGATGCGAGGTTCAGTCCCGTGACTTACAACATTCAGCTCAGTGATACAGTCCTGAACAAACACATGGATCATGTAAAAGCTGTTACCTCACAAACAGGGCAGGAGCAAAACATACCTGGCCTCTAAGAATGGCCAGAAGGCCTGGCAGAAACCATAGGTTCTACCCCTCCGTCTAGGGCTGAGGAAACTTCAGAGTCCAAATTGGATGCAGCCTTGATGCCATTACCACTGGAAGAAAAGGAAGAAACACTCCCGAGACATTCTGGGTGCAAGAGACGGGCCACGGTCCAGTACAGGCCACTCGTGTCTGAGTCTGAGTCAGAGGAACCAGACCTTGAGCACAAACTTCACCCAAAAAAAATCTATGAGCAAAAGACCTGACTTACTTCCGTGCACTTAATGGCGGGGGGAGGGGGAGGGGGTGCGTGGGGGTGTGGGGTATGTAGTGATTCGAACCTGGTGGACCTCATTAACTATGAGGCTCTTGATTGGGGTTGTTAACGCAGGCCGATCAGGAAAGGTTTGGCTGACCAATATAACCAGGAGAATAGAATCTCCTCTGTTGAGGGACTGACTCCCGAGCTGGGTTGGCCACAGCCAGTGTACTGTCTACATGTAAATAAAGGGTGACTTGGTAATGAGACACTAGCCTCTGTGCAGTTATTTCAGTTTCGTAACCAATTTTCTCTATTTTTATTAGCTTTTTCATCATCTGCTGCTGGCTCCTAAAAAAAATTTCTGATCTTCTCGCCTACCACTAGTTTTTGCCACTTTGTGTGCTTTACATTTTGATTTGGTATCCTCCTTGACTACCTTTGTCAATCACGGGTGCCTCATCCTCATTGAGTTCTTCTTCTTAACCAGAATTATGAAGCTCACCTCCTGCTCATCCAGTGCTCAGCCCCAAGGTCTTTTTCCCAACATACTTTGGACAGCTGTTTTGTCAGGGGTCTGTCATTGCCCTTATTTAGGTTGAGCACACTGGGTTTAAACCTGAGTTGCTGTACTTTGAACTAAATTTGAAATTCAAATTGTGTTGTGGGAAAATATGCAAAATAATGTTTAAAGACATGACATTTCCTCATCCCGTTTTATAATTTGACCTATCTCTGCCTTAAATGGGCCCATAACTTAACACTGATTTAGAACATAGAATAGTACTGCACATTACAGGCCCCTCAGCCCATGCTGTTGTGTCGACCTATTATCCTACTCTAAGATCAAATTGACCTGCATACCCTTCATGTTACTATCAAACTTCTTCTTATTCATGTGCATATGGAAATGTTCACAGCCTACTTGACTGTTAGTCCACTCCCATATTCAATGCAAAGGTAGCTTGTAAGAAATAAGGGCTAAAATATAGGGGATAGGAGCAAGTAATTTAAAAATTACATTTTGGTGAAACCCACAGCAGATTGGTTTCTTCAGACAGAAATGACCAGACATAACATGGTCAGCCCCCTTTACATCAATATGAAATTGTTAATAAAGATTAAACACACAAAAGTCACTATCCTGGGAAATCATTGATTTTGCAATGTAGCATACTTACGGGATCTCCGTACATGAATACATAGGGTCCTGTTCTTTGCAGACAGAAAGAATGTGACAGCCATTCACTGGATCATTTCCCAGCACAATTCCTTGACTAAACAGATTCATGCTCAACTATCAACAAGTAATTATAACTGTCAATCATTCACTTCTGCATTCTGCATGGCAACACCTGATCTGTCAGAGTGCACTTGCCAACCAATCAGCACTGTCATACAAACTGAAAGGACTGCAGATGCTGTAAATCAGACCTGCTGAGCTTTTCCAGCGATTTCTGTTTTTGAGCACTGTCATACAGTTGGTTATATACCTTTATTGGTACTCTCGATCGGCACCTGGTTTGCGATGCAGAGTGAAGCGAACAGCTTGGGTTCATTTCCTGCACCAGTGATGTCACCACGAAGATTCTCCTTTTCACCCCTCGCGGCCCCCCCCCCCGCCTGAAGTGTGGTGACTCCCAGGTTAAAATGCCTCCATTCATCCAATTGTAATGAGAGAGCAGCCTTGTGGTCCAATAGGGCTACGGTGAGTTTGTTCTTATGAATTGTGCTGATGTGAGCAAGATAAGAAGTTTCAACATGAAATGCGTATTTCAGCATTACTTTCTTCAAACATTTACATTTCCTGGGTAAATTAACATTTTAAAAAATTTTTTTTTAGACTATGGTAAGAAGACAACACTCTTGACTAGCTTTCTTCCTTTGAGCTGGGTTCTGCAGGCACAAATTATTTGTCCTAAAATCTAGCTCCCTCTAGCCAAAGTTGAGAGAAATTAGTTGAGAATTGTGCCTGATCCTAACAGCTCTGGATGAGGAGATTGTAAAAACAATGCGGGCTCTTAGCAACATGGTCTTCTTTTGTGGGAAATCCCTTAGGACCAACAGTGCTTCTATTCCAGGCTGATGATTTCTAAGCTGGCTCATCAGTCCAATTCATAAACCGCAGACGTTTATGATGCTTGGATAGATGGGTTGACTGGTCCTGACCCTGGCAAAACTTAAGTCATCTGAGGTTCCTCAGAAGTTTTGAGGTATGATGCCATTCTTGACTTTATTTTCCTCACATCACACTTCATCCTTTTCCTGCTACCTGGTGACATGACTATGTACTTCTTTCTTATTTCCACCCTGCCCTATCCCTCCTGTATTTCTGTTTTCAGACACTGCTACCTGTAGAGCCACAGATCACCAGGGGCAGAGAAAGAGCTGCACCACAGCCCTGATCCAGTCACTCGATCTGAAGCTCACAGTTATTAGCTCCTGAACTGGGACTATACATATTAATGAGTTTGACCAACGCATGGTCAGTCACCATCTACAAATAGGCTGCATGGATAAGGGGTGGTTTGTGTGCCAGCTCACCAGACAGTGAATCATTTGGATCTGATTATATGTAATGAGGCAGATTTAGTAAATCAGAGGGAGAATCTTGGGCCAAAAACAACTGTGTTGAATTTAAAGAAGGGTAATTACAAAGAAATGAAGGCAGAGTTATTTAGAATAGAACCGGAAAGGAGTTCAGCAGCAAAGACAGTTGAGAAACGATGGTAGACACTTAAGAATAGTAGTTCAAGGCTGACAACAAGGATATTTCCCAGTGAGAAAGAGGATTCTAGGAAGGAACTAAGTCTACTATGGTTAACCATGTGCCCTTTCTTTTAAGGAAATATTCACTGACATTGGAGACAGTCCGATGAAGGTTAACTAGGCTGATACAAAGTAAGGAGAATTTCTCTTATGAAGAGTTGAGTATATTGGGTCTGTAATCATTACAGTATAAAAGAATGAAAGGTAACTTTATTGAAATGAGTAGACGCCAAAAGCTCATTTCCCTTGTGGAGCGTGTTGAACCAAGGGGCATAATCACAGAATAAGGGGATGTACATTTATAATAGAGACAAGGAGGAATTTCTTCTGTCAGAGGATTGTGAATCTGTGGAATTCTTTCCTGCGGGTGACTGTAGATCCTGGGTCATTAAGTATATTCAAGACTGAGATAGACAGATTTTTAACCAGTAAAGGAATTCAGGGTTTTGGGCAAAAGGCAGGAAAGTGGATTTGAGGATTATCAGATCAGCCATGATTTCATTTAATATTGGAGAAGACTTGATGGGTTGAATGGTCTACTTCTGTTCCTAGGTCTTATGGTACAGCATACAGTTGGACATCTTGCTCAATAATTCACAAAAAACTAGCACAGACATTCAACAGTAATAGGGAAGGCAATTGGAATTTTGGCCTTTATTTCAAAGGAAATGAAATATAACAAAAGGGAGCTCTTGCTAAATCAATACAAGGATCTAAACACATCACCTCCATGAATAGGTTGGGTCTCCTTATTGAAGAAAAGATACATTGGCTTTGGATACAGTCTAGAGAAGGTTCACGAGGTTGATCACAGGAATAGAGGGACTGTCTTGGGAGGGGAGGTTGTGTAGCTTAGCCCTTTACCTACTGCAGTTTTGAAGAATGAGAAGTGACTTCATTGCACTATATAAGATTTTTAGGGGACTTAACAGGGTTGATATGGAAAGGCTTTTCCCGTTTGTGAGAGATCCAAGGGCGTAATCTCAAAGTAAAGGTTTGCCTTTATAAAATGGATGAGGAGCAATTTCCTATCTCAGAAGATACAAATCTGTGGAATTCTTTACTGGAAAAGTTGTAGAGTTGGGTCATTACATTTATTCAAAGGTGAGAGAGATTTTAATGAGTGAAGAAATCAAAGGTTATGTTAAAAAATCTAGAAAATGGAGTTGAGGATGAACACATCAGCCACGATCTCATTGAAGGTTGGAGCAGACTTGATGGCGTTGTGGGAAATTATTTTACAAAATAATCTAAGCAGCCTTGACATACAGGTTATTGAGTCAACATTGGGAGAGTTTACTGCATAAAAGATTCTGAGGTAGCATTCCAACTCAACAAGAATTCATTAGATATTTATACATCTGAAATACATTAGTTGAATTCCGAAATGGTCTGTTTCAGACAAACACCTTGTTTTTTTTTAAATTCCGAAGACACCTGTTACTCCTCGTGTTGCCACATCCATCCTATCTCCTCTCCGAAACCTGTGTTTCGTTCCCATCCCTCCTTATTGCTTTGTCTTTCTCAGCGTGGTATGGGGTCATCCTGACATCCAATTTCCAAATAAAGCTTCAGGGTTAAGGTTGGATCAGTCATGGCGCTGTTTCACAGGAACTCTGACTACTGCATTACTTTCTGAGCGTGTTTATGTGGTTTAACTCATTTTTTCTTTTAAACTATTTCCGTGAATAAGAATAAATGAAAAATAAATCTTAAATGATTTATGAAGCTAACTAAAACTCTGTACACATTCTAATGCCAGCTGGAACTTCATGTGAATTTACTGATTAACTGATGTTTCCCCCTAACAGCATTCCTTGTGGCCCCTTGAACAAAAGTCGAAGGTAGCCAACCAACAGATCCTTACCAACCATTTACTCCACTCTCCACCACCCTAAATGTTGGCCAGATATCCTGCTTATAGTTGTAATGGTGGGTGATTAGACATTCTGTATCAATTGATCCTTTATTCTAGTCATGTAGTTTACTACTTTATTATCCAAATCGCTTAAACTAATTTTCTTATCTTCCTTTCTGAGATAGGTCAATATGTGACAAGTGCCACTTGAATTAAGGCTAGCGCATTGAGATAATCGAAATCCGCAGATGTATTCTCAGGTTTGAGCCCCAGTTCCACATATCCTTCCACCAAGTAGATGCATCAGTCTGATCAACATGTTCCTTTAGGGCTTGAGTTTGTTGCTGAAGAGTGAAATATGTTTCATGTATCCTTTGAGCCTGTTCCTGAATCACCGTCAAATGCTTTCAGTAGGAAGGCAATTTCATAAGAATGCTGATTCAAGTACTAGGTTAAATTATCCTTCAAAATGTCCTTGACCAAAAGGTCAATGCTTCTGTCCTTATATTTCTTCTAATTTTACTTTTCTCACTCTTTCTCGTACTTGTGGATCGAAGCAATCACCATGATTGGTTGTGGGGCATAACAAATTGTTCCTGTACTGAAAATTCTGTGGCCATGTGGCAAAGTAAAATCTCCCCTTACCCAGGCATGCAATTTGGGTCGCTTCTTTTGAAACTCTCATAGTTTCCATTGTACAATTTATTGTTGCATTAAACCCACACTTGCCTCATCAGTTTCATATATTGAATCCACACAGATCATTGCATGTACTGATAATATTTCCCTCTATCTCTACAGCATATAGCAGCACATTATAATATGTAATCTAATGATTCCCTCTAATTACACCAATATTTTGATATATACTTGATATGGTAATTTACCAGGGGTTGATGAAGGGATGACAGAAATTACCAATACAATACTGATTCGCAGATAACAAGGTGTGGGGCTGGGTGAACACAGCAGGCCGAGCAGCACCATAGAAGCAGGAAAGCCTGACATTTCGGGCCTAGACCCTTCATCAGAAAATCACCTTCATCAGAAAACAATACTGATTCGCATATTGTTTTCCATAGCATATTCAACATTTGGGGCGGCACAGTGGCTCAGTGGTTAGCACTGCTGCCTCACAGCACCAGGGACCCGGGTTTGATTCCACCCTTGGGTGACTGTCTGTGTGGAGTTTGCACATTCTCCCCGTGTCTGCGTGGGTTTCCTCTGGGTGCTCCGTTTCCTCCCACAGTCCAAAGATGTGTATGCTAGGTGAATTGGCCATGCTAAATTGCCCATTGTGTTCAGGGATGTGTAGATTAGGTGGGTTATAGTGGGGTGGGTCTGGGTGGGATGCTTTGAGGTTTGGTGTGGACTTGTTGGGCCAAAGGGCCTGTTTCCACACTGTAGGGATTCTATGCTTCTATGATTAGTGCTGTATACATGTGTCAGAACCCTAAGCTGGTATCCAGTTCATTCTGGTCCCTATATCGGGAAAAATTGAACAAATGTTCATTTGTTACCCACAAGGTAACCATCCCCTCATTAATCCGCCCTAGATTTTCCCACATCTGTTCAAGCATCCATAATGCATAGGTGTGGCATTCATCCTTTCTGTTAACGTCACCTGAGATTTTTTTTCAAATTTAATTAATCTGTCAATGACTCCTGCAAGGCTCGCCAATACAGTGGCCGGATTTTGGATCAATTTTGTAAGGCTCTGGTTTGCCTTTAGTTACTGCCTTGAATTCATTGCTCTTCTGGTAGAATTGTCTTAATTTGGGAGCTCAACGACTGGGCCTTCTGGTTCATGGCTGCCAGATCTACAGAGTTAACTATGCACGTACCTGAATCGAAGGTTGTGGCAATTTCATTCATCTAACCACATCTGGATCCGGGTTTCCCCAGAGAAGCTGGGAGTGCAGCCAATGGGTGAGTTCCCCATTGAACTGAGCTACTTCAGTCATCAATTGACCTATCGCGATTGTGGAAAGGTCTATGGTATGCGATGAACCACTGGCAGAGCATAATATCGGAAACGTTTAGGAATATAAGTGTCAGCTCATGGCATACATTGTCATATAATATTTTACAACTCATTAATACCACTCATTCCAAACTACACTGAAACGAGGGGAAGTCACTATATCTAGTCAGTAGTGTATCAAACAGTTCACATGATTTTTTTTTCTGATGAAGGGTTTAGGCCCGAAACGTCAAGTTTTCCTGCTCCTATGATGCTGCTTGACCTGCTGTGTTCATCCAGCCCCATGCTTGTTATCTCGGATTCTCCAGCATCTGCAGTACCTTTTATCTCTGATACAATTTTAACCCCACTGCGAAGCCTCTTCTAAGGATGCCTACCCTGAAGAAGTTACCCTCCTCCCTCCGGACAAACCTCAGGGAATCTCTCTCCCACTGCAACTCTCTCATCACCTCTTCAGCCTTGAAACTGCTCGACCACGTCCTGAAGCAAACCAGGTACTACAGCCACATCACCTTTCTTAGTACCTGCCTACGGAACCAGATCATCCCCAATGGACTACAATCCACATTCAAGCCTTCCCAATTTGGCCCCAACCGTGACAATATCTACATGGAGAACATTGAGACCCTCCAGAAGCGCTTCTCCCTGCGACTCCTGAAACACACACTTGCAGCAATGCGCAGGCACCTCCAGGCCATTTTTTTCTGATGAAGGGTTTAGGCCCGAAACGTCAAGTTTTCCTGCTCCTATGATGCTGCTTGACCTGCTGTGTTCCTCCAGCCCCATGCTTGTTATCTCGGATATTCCAGCATCTGCAGCACCTTTTATCTCTATCACATGATTATGCCTGTCCTTTTTATGGAAATGTCAAAGTCCTACTCTGATAATCTGAAGCAAAAAGTGTTTAACTGTAAAAACTTAACAAGAACTCCATAGAGTCATACAGTTATACAGCACGGAAACAGATCCTTCGGTCCAACTTGTCCTTGCCAACCAGATATCCTAAATTAATCTAGTCCCATTGCCAGCATTTGACCCATATCCCTCTAAACCCTTCCTATTCATGTACTCATCCAGATGCTTTTTAAATGTTGCACTTGTACCAGTCTCCTCCACATCCTCTGGCAGATCATTCCATACATGTACCACCATCTGCGTGGTAAAGTTGCCCCTTAGGTCCCTTTAAACCATTCCCCTCTTACCTTAAACCTATGCCCTATGATTTTGGACTGCCCTACCCTGGGAAAAAAAGACCTTGACTATTCACCATCCCCATGCCCCTCATGATTTTATAAATTTCTCCTCAGCCTCCCTTCTCAGTCCAGAGAAAATAGCCCCAGCCTATTCAACTTCTCCCTGTAGCTCAAACCCCCCCAACCCCGGCAGTATCCTTATAAATCTTTTCTGCACCTTTTCAAGTTTAACAACATTTTTCCTATAGCAGGGAGACCAGAACTGAGTGCAGTATTCTAAAAGTGACCTAACCAATGTCCTGTACAACCGCAATATGACATCCCAACTTGTATACTCAATGCAATGACCAATAAAGGCAAGGATACCAAATGCCTTCTTTACCACCCTGTCGACCTGTGACTCCATCCTCAAGGAAGAATTAATCTGCACCCCAAGGTCTCTTTATTCAGCAACACTACCAAGGACCCTACCATTAAGTGTATAAGTCTTGCCCTGATTTACTTTCCAAAGTTCAACACATTTATCTAAATTAAACTCCTTCTGCCACTTCACCGCAGTGTAAAGCCACTTGATCTCCCATTATCACTTTTAAAGTTGCATGTGATATACTGCATTCAGCCTCAGTTGAGGTGACTCAGTGTCTGTCATGTTGCGGTACCAGTCACTGCTTCCACAGTGAGGATTAATAATTCCTCAAGACTGAAAATGGCTCCCAACATTCTATAAATTAAACAAAGTACCACTCAGTCATCACTGGTTGGTTGGCGTTCATCCAATTGCACAGTGCTTCAGCTGTGAGCTGGACTTCCAACACCTTCTACTTTTCATATTCACACTGGGGCAAGTGTCACTGGTCATATTGATCTTATGTGGTCCTAGCTCTTTCGGCACGAATTGTTTTTGATTTGATTTGATTTATTATTGTCACATGTACCTACTTACAGTGAAAAGTTTTGTTTTGCATGCAGTACAGGCAGATCATACCATACAAAAAGCATAAGGATAATAGAACAGTGCGAGAAATACAACGTTACAGCTGAAGAGAACAAGCGAGATCAATATTAAATTTGAGAGGACCATTCGGAAGTCTAATAACTGTAGGGAAGAAGCTGTTCTTGAGTCTGTTGATCCATTTGTTTAAGCTTTTGTACCTTCTGCCCAGTGAAAGAGGTTGGAAGAGTCTTTGTTTATGTTGGCTGCCTTTCTGAGACAGCGAGAAGTGTAGATGGAGTCGATTAATGGACGGATTGGGCTGTGTTCACAAATCTTCGTAGTTTCTTACGGTCTTGGGCAGAGCAGTTGCCGTACCAAGCTGTGATGCATCCTGATAGGATGCTTTCTATGGCGCATCTATTAAAATTGGTAAGAGTCATTGTGGACACGCTGAATGTCCTTTTGAGGAAGTAGATGTGTTAGTGCGCTTTCTTGAATGTAACGGTTATTCACATCCAGTATTCATCTATCCTGTCACTGTCCAATTAAACCATTCTCACAATATTCCTAAAACAAAAATCATACATTCCTATTTCATCACTAACAGTTCTTGTTTGCTAATTATTTATCTCAGATTTTCAGAAGTAAAGGTAACTTGCCAAATTTCTTCAGACATTTCTCTTCTCAAATATTCCAAATTCACTATAATGTGTTCCTTTCAGAACTTGTCTCCTTCCTGGAACTATTAATGTGTGTAATCATTCTTGCTATTGACTGAATATTTAATGCTGACTGAGCTACAACTGATACAGTCCCTTTAGTTCACCCTATTTTTGTCAATTCTCTTCGGATGCAGCATTTTAGGGAAATTCTTCACAAAGGGTTCTGCAAAAATTGGATAATCCCATTGACCTGATTTGCACATCCACAGATCCTGACAGTCTAGTACGTCCTTACAACTGCAGGATAGTTCCCTTTTATTAAGGCTGACTTTAAACACACTGCTCCCAGCTGTTTGCAGCTGCTTGAGAATATACAGTAAAGCTCTATCCATTCATTAAAGGCTGCTGAGACACTCAGAATATTCTCCATATATTAGCTTATTGCTGCTTCTTAAAGTTCATACCATTTTCCAATTGAATGCTTGAAATGGCATTTTTTATAAAATTATTCATCAATCCCAATTTCAGAAACAATTATCCCAGCTTCATGATTTTAAACCATTCTTTTACATCAGAGACCCAAAAGATCAGACTCAATTTTCCCATTCTCAACCACTTTGTCTCAGAAGAAAGCACACAACCCATTTGGTCAAGGCCAGGCTCTAAAAGTCTAAGCTTTCAATCCCTAGAAGATATCTGCAATTTTCCAAAATCACAGATCTAGCAATATGGAACATGTATAGTGAAATTAAATGGCAGAAAGAGTTAACTCTCTGCGGGTCTGAGAAGTGAGGTAGGGCTCAAGTCACTAAGTGATGTTATGTTGTAATTTTACTTGTTTAGAAAAGTGCTGAAATCTTAATTTCATTTTTTTATGGAATTCAAATGTCACCATCTGCAAATGGATCCAAAATCAATGTCTCCAAAGTTATTAGCCTGGGTTCTGCATCACACTACTGTAATGCTTGAATCATTAGTGCTCTTAAAATCAACGAGCAAATACAGTTCCATGTTCAATGTCAATGCAAAAGCATTTTTTACTTCACAGCATTGTAGTAATTTGTCTCTCCCTGAACAGAAAGATGTTGCTTAAGCCCCAGTCTGAGCATATAGTCTATGCCAACACTGCACTGCAACGGTCACAGTAGTCAAACAAGATATTAAACCAAAACTCCAATTGACCACTCAGGCAATTTAAGAAAACCTATGAACTATTTGGACTCTCCCATTTTCCAGGCCAACAGTCTTCCCTCAACCAACACCAAAACTGGATGATGAATAGATCTTTTGCTCAATTTTTACAAAGCTTACACTGCATGGAAAAAGGCACTTTGGCCTGTCGTGTCCATGCATTTATCAAACTTCTATCCATACTAATCCCATTTTCCAGCATTTGGCCTACAGCCTTCAGTGCTATGGCCTTTCAAGTGCTCATGTAAATACTTCTTAAATGTTGTAAGGGTTCCTGTCTCTAACATTATTTTAAGCAGTGAGTTCCCGATACCAACCTCAATCTGAGTGAAAAGGTTTTTCCTTAAAACCCATTCAAAACTCCTACTCCTTACCTTAGAACAATGTCTCTGGTTATTAAACCCTTTAATCAAAGGAAATGTTTTTTGCTATCTACTGTCTCTATGCCCCTCAGAATTTTGTACATCTCAATCAGATCCTGCCTTAGCCCTGCCTTCTCTTTAATCCAGGAAAGCAACACCGGCACATCTGGTTTCTTTTCAAAGTTGAATCGCTGCAGTCCAGACAACATTCTGGTGAATCCGTTCTGCACCCTCTCTAGTGCCATCACATTCTTCTTTCAGTGTGGCAATCTGAACTGAACTCAATACTCCAGCTGTAGTCTAACTGACGTTATATACAACTCCAGCATAACCTTCTTGCTCTAGTATTCAGTTTCTGTACTAATAAAGGCAAGTATCCTATATGCCTTCTTAACCACCTTCTACCTGTTCTGCTGCCAGATGCGCAAACCAATGTCCCTTTGATCCTGTGTACTTCCTAGGGTCCTGCCATTCAATGTGTACTCCCTTGCTTTGCTAGTCTTCCCAAAATGCATCACCTCACTCTTTTTAGGATTAAATTCCAATTTTTATGTCATCTACAATCGGGTAATCATACCTCCTACATTCACATCTAGATAACTAACGTAAACCAGAGACAGCAGGAGAGCCAGCACTGAGCCCTATGGTATGCCTCTGGACATAGACTTCCAGTCACTAAAGGACCTTTCAACCATCACCCAATGTTTGTTACCACAAAGCCAATTTTGGACCCAATTTACTAAATTGTCCTGGACCCCATGGGATCTTAAGTTCTTCACCAGGCTGCCATGCAAAACCTTGGCAACAGCCTTACTGAAATCCATGTAGACTAGATCAACTACATTACCATCATCTACACGCCTAGTCACCTCTTCAAAAAATTCGAATTTGTTAGCCTTGATCTTCCATTTACAAAGCTATGTTGACTATCCTTGATTAAAATGGTTCAGAAAAGATTTACAAGGATGTTGCCAGGGTTGGAGTGTTTGAGCTATAGGGAGAGTCTGTATAGGCTGGGGCTATTTTCCGTGGAGCATCGGAGGAGTAACCTTTGCGAGGTTTATAAAATAACAAAGGGCATGGATAGGGTAAATAGTCAACGTCTTTTTCCCAGAGTAGGGGAGTCCAAAACTAGAGGGCAATGGTTTAAGGTGAAAGAGGAAAGGTTTAAAAGGGAGCAACATTTTCATTCAGAAGGTGGTGACTGTATGGAATGAGCTGCCAGAGGAAATGGTAGTGGTTAGTACAATTACAACATTTAAAAGGCATGAATTGTAAGGGCTTAGAGGGATATGGGCCAAATACTGACAAATGGGACTAGATTAATTTAGGATATCTGGTCAGCATGGATGAGTCGGACTGAAAGGTTTGTTTCCGTGCTGCACAGCTCTACAACTCTATTAATCCTTGCCTCTTCAATTGGAGATTAATTCTGTCCCTCAGAGTATTTTGCATTATTTTTCCTTCCACAGAAGTTAGGCTTGTTAGCTTACAGTTTCCCAGTTCTTGCTTACCACCCTTCTTGAATATTTGTACCACATTATCTGTTCCCCAGTCCTCAGGCACCCCTCCTTAATACCTCTTCTCTCTCAATGCTAACCTGTTTAAGTTTATCACAGCCCCACTTCCTGATTTCTAGATTTACATCATCCTTCTCTAGAATGAGTGCAGAAGCAAATTCCTCATTTAAAATCTCAGCTATGCCTTCTGGATCCACATACAGATTGCCAAGTTGGTCACTACTCTTTACCTGATTATTTTCTTGTCCCTTATCTTCTTATAAACTACCTTTGGGTTTTCTTAATGTTGCCTGCCGTGATTTTTCATGTCTCCTCTTCACCCTCCCGAATGCTGAAACGTTCTTAGAACCTTTGAGGTGGGTGAATTTTCCCGACTATCCTCCAGAGCATCTCGTGGATACCCAAGCCACCTGGAATTATGTTCATGGTCACAATCGCCGTAGCTCACAACAGGAAACACGTGTGTTCACAAACGCAGTTATGTGTGTTAGGCATGTACCTGGTGAGGTAAACTTCTTCCTCTAGTGAATACAAACATCTTCAGTGATTTGACTCCTTCATATCTACGGCATTTCTCTGGGCAAACATTTATAGCGAAGCCTCTCCATGCTGTTCAGCTCACGAACAGTATCCGTCAGACACAGACTAATTTGTTGTTGTTAAATGCTTACATTGTTTGGGGCAAAGCCTGAGCAGGTCAACAATCCTGGTCACGAGAAGCAGCCCACTCTGGCTTATGCCAGCAAACCTGGCAGGTAAATGGGGCTGAGCTCAAAAGGGCATCTTTGTGGTTGTGTCCTTGTCCCAAACAAATCTTTGGTGAAATGTTAACACATGAGGGTGTTCTCAAAATTGTGATAAAAGCTCAGTGAATTAATTGGAGTATAGAATAGCTTAGAGGCATGAAGTCATAGAATTATACAGCACCGAAACAAACTTTTGGTCCAACTCGTCCACACTGAACAGACATCTCAATGTGACCTAGCCCAATTTGCCAACATTTGGCTCATATCACTCTAAACCCTTCCTATTCATGTACCCATCCAAGGCTTGATTGAAACATGTAATTATTGAGCGTTCTTGATACAGTGGACTCAGAAAGAATTTTTTTTTCTTATGGGAATGAAGCAGAGTTGCTATTTAAAAATAAGGGATTTCCTATTTAAGATAGAGGTGAGGAGAATTTTTTTTTTCTCAAGACAGTTGAAAGCCATTGGAGATAAAAGGTACTGCAGATGCTGGAGAATCCGAGATAACAAGCGTGGGGCTGGATGAACACAGCAGG
>JAHRHZ010000053.1:1774069-1786539 GCA_024137785.1 Ginglymostoma cirratum | reverse complement strand
CCCATTTCTGATGAAGGGTTTAGGCCCGAAACGTCAAGTTTTCCTGCTCCTATGATGCTGCTTGACCTGCTGTGTTCATCCAGCCCCATGCTTGTTATCTCGGATTCTCCAGCATCTGCAGTACCTTTTATCTCTCATCGATTCATGGTGCTGAGGTGAACTGAGGAAAGAAATGATTTCACTCTTCCACCAGAGGGCACTCTATTCAAATATTATAATAAAACAAGAGGTAGTAGGAACTGCCGATGCTGAAGAATCTGAGATAACAAGGTGTAGAGCTGGATGAACACAGCAGGCCAAGCAGTATTTGAAAAGTGCTTTTCAAAGACCCTTCTTCAGAAGGGTCCAGACCTGAAACGTCAGCTTTCCTGCTCCTCTGATACTGCTTGGCCTGCTGTGTTCATCCAGCTCCACACCTTGTTATCTTATAATAAACCAATCTGGCCTCTCCCTGACCATTAAAGAGGAAGGTCATTTGAGCCTTCATTACCACAGAGAGGACCCAACACTTCCCTGTTTTGATATCTTTTTGTTTCTAAACAATTCTACAGCCTTTACTTCCATTTCTGTCTCTGGATGTTCATTCTACTCAATGGCCCATCTTTTTGCAAAAACAAAATCAATCTTCTTCTTTCATTAGTTTAAAACCATGACCCTAGTTGCTTCAGATCAGCTTAAATAAATATCTTCTATGACTTAGTGAATTCATATCTCAGCCCCAAGATGAAAAACCCAAATTCTGAAGAAGGGTCACTCGACTCAAAATGTTAACTCCGCTTCCTCTCCACAGAAGCTGCCAGACCTGCTGAGTTTTTCCAGCATTTTCTGCAATTTCCATAACTCACTTCTTAGAACTCAAGACTCTGAATATTGAGGATCAGCTTGTTGGCTGTCCTTGACACTACCTTTGGCATTTTCCCAAATTTGCTGCAGCTGGATGTTAAATTCAACTTTACTGCATTTTAGCAAATATGTCAAAGTTTGGGAAAGGATGGAAAGGAAATTCATCAGAATAATACCAGGGATGAGGAATTTCAGTTTTCAGACAAGCTGAGATTGGATTCTTTAGAGAAGAGAAGCGAGGATTTAATAGAGTCATTCAAGATCCTGAGAGGTTTAGTATGACACAAAGTGAGAAATGGTTTCTACTGCCAGAAACATCAATAAACAGAAGAAACTAATTTAATCAAATTGCCAAAAGATTTATTCTTATGCACAATGAGTGTTTAATGGCCTAAACTGAGCTGTCTGAAAGGTTGGTGAAAACACATTTAATCATAACTTTCAATGGAAGTTTTAAGAATACTTTAAAAGGAAAAAATATACGCAAGGCAATGGGGGTAAAGTGCAAGGTAAATTAGTCATGTGAACATTTAGAAAGCTCTTTTCAAATACCAGCATTGGCATGATGGACTAAACGGTCTGCTCTTTCGCCATACAATGGTATCATTCACTGCTAAAGGGTAATGGGCCACAGCAGAGCACTGAGTTATAGTCATTAAGGTATGGAAGGAAGCCATTGGCTCATTGGCTGCACATCTCTCAACCAAAACCTTTGCATCCTACCTCCTCTCAGCCTTGTGCTATCAGCAAAAGGGAACAGTTTTTTATTGTCTATCTTGCCTAAACCTGTCAAAATCTTATTCACCTCTCTCAGATCTCTCCTCTACCTCCTTCGTTCTAAAGAGAAAGCCCGAGCTTCTCCAGCCCAACACTGACACTAAATTCCCTCATCCCTGGAAACTTCACAACCTTCTTAAAGTGAGATGAAAGAAATAGACACAATACGCGGGGGGGTTGGTGCGCCAATATGAGTTTTATGAGCACGTTCCAGCATACTGTCACTGCTTTTGTACCCCTATTTCTCCAAGATATCACTGACTATGTCTCAGTATGTCCTGTCACCTTCAAAGATCCACATGAACCCTCAGATCTTTTATGTTGTCGTACACTCTTCAGAACTGTGTCACTAAGTCAATATTGTCTCTTTTTGTCCCTTCTACTCAAATGTAACGTCTCACATTTCTGTACATTAAACTTCATCTGCCACTTTTCTGCCCATTCTATTTGGCTATCTAAAGTTTGTGCTCTGGATAAACAGTCAAATAATTTAGCAACAGTGAAGAGATGTGAGGTAGGATTGGGTGTCTTCATTGTATTCATGATGCTGAATGTTTTGAAAAGTCTCTGACCGCGGTTTGCACTAATCATGGAACCTACTGTAGCTGTTGCTAAGTTATTTCAATAGCCCCACTTAGCCCCACTCAGTTCATGATCCAGATATACAGCTGAAGTATCATTGTAATGTAGGGAATCTCAACAATTATTTGCACACAACGAAGCTGCCAGAAACAACATTAAGATCATGTAGTAGACAATCTGTTTCAGTGAATTTAGTCAGCACGGCCAGCAGGAGTGAGATAAGGGCAGAACTTAAAATGCCTGAGGACAAAGGTAGAATTTTTAATGGAGATATTGCAAGCTGTACTCAGGGGCTAAAAATTCCAAGTGCCTTCATTTTCCTTAAGCAAAATTTTAAAGATGAAACAAACAATAGATATCATTCTGTAGGGAATTTGAGTGGCCGAACTCTAAGCCAAATTCTAACGCAAAACCTGGACAAAGAATATAATGAAGCTCAGTACAGAATGTTTACATGAGGTATATAGGTTCAACAGGGGCATAGCATCCCCACTCTCCTGCTGTATATGGTTTAATTTCATGACAAATGCTGTGCCTCAAACTAATTTAATGGAAAGGAGTCAGAAGTGACAAGAGAGTGAAAAATGGAATTTAATTAGAGAGTTGGTGTTAGTTTTCTTTCAACATTCACTCATCCAAGATAACCTCAAACATGAAGGAGAGCTTTAACTGGAGTAAATAAATGATAAATTATAACATTAGAGATTAACATCTCTCAGTTTTACCTTTGGCTATATGCCTGAATGTGTTTCAAGATTATTAATACAATGACAACCATGACAAGTACAAACATGCAAGATGCAAAAAATTTGAATTTTCTTTTGAGTTCTGAAATATTCAAGTTAAATATTTCCTAACATATATTTACAAATTTAATGACTAAAGTTGATTTTTAGAAAAAAAGTAGAAATATTCAGATAATCTGCTCATTTGCAGCACTCCTTATAGGCAGAAATTAATGTACCTGTTTCCGATGACAAGTAGACAGATAGTAAGATCTGCTAAGTAGTAGATAGTAAGAACTGCCGAAGCTGGAATCAGAGATAACACAGTGTGGAGGTGGAAGAACACAGCAGGCCAGACAGCATCAGAGGAGCAGGAAAGTTGACGTTTCAGGTTGGAACCCGTCTTCAGAAATTGCCGGGGTTCCAGGATATTAATTGGGACTGGGTATGTTGTTCTTATGGAGAGGTGGTACAGACTTGATGGGCCCAATGGCCTGCTTCTGTACTGTAACCATTATATGGTTCTGTTACATGATCAATCTGTTTCTGTTTTAACAGCATAAAAAGTCTTTTAAGTTCAAATTTTCTGCAGCTACATGCTTTCCTTCCAAATTACAGGACATCTGTATGAGAAGTATCACTGGATGTGACTATTTTCCAATACTGCTCTATTTTGACATCCAGATGAGTAATAACATTGAAAACAAACTCGGGCTTGTTCTCAGGCTTGGTACTAGTGCTGTTTTACAACTCGTCACTAATAGACTTGTTGACGTGAACCCTCCTGAAACAGAGTGAACACCTCGTTTGCATGACAACAGGGCTGCAGCCATTTTGTTAGTCCTCAACTTTTTCTCAGGACTAAAATTAAATCATTGTAGGTTGGTAACAGTTCCTCCTTGAATATACATCCTGTCTTGCTAATAGCCTGCATTCAGGTGCAAACTGGCATTGGCTCCACAATCAAAGGCTCATATAACAGCCAAGTGAAAAGAGGACTTTGGGCTAAAAGAATACTTTAGTATACTGGAAGTGATTTTCAATATTATTCAGGACACAGCTGTTAGCAATTCCTTTCTCATAAAATCAGAGACTAGTTACAGATGTGAAAGATAATTTGATCCGTCATAGTTTTCCCATGCAAAGTGAGATGAAAACTACCCCATTGCAAGATCCAATTGTTTCTTAAATGATTTTCAAAGTTTTTGACACCACTATTTATCTGAAAGTTTATTTTGCACATTGATCACTCTGTGAAGAATTTCCTGATTTCACTTCATAAGTGACCTTGTGCTAGTCTGACCCTGTGACTCTGAATCGTGCACCAACAGCTTCATTTAAAATAACATTCTAACTTACATTTTCTTCATGTCATTTTAAAAATCTTAGATCTCTCTTCACTAGATCACTGCTCAGATATCCCTTTACAAGTGTGATGAGACCAATATACTGGTGCTTCCTCAGTAGCCCTGGGAGTAGGGGTCAAGCTCACAGTTTTCATCTTAGAATCCCTACAGTGTGGAAACGGGCAATTTGGCCCACCAAATCCACACCAACCCTCCAAAAAGCATCCTACCCAGACCTATCCTCCTACCCCTACATTTTCCCATGGCTTATGCACCTAACCTACGCATCCCTGAACACTATGGGTAATTTAGCATGGCCAATCCATCTAACCTGCACATCTTTGGACTGTGGGAGGAAACCAGAGCACCCAGCAGAAACCCACACAGACACAGGGAGGACGTGCAAACTCCACACAGAGAGACATCTGAGGGTGGAATCAAATGCAGGTCTCAGGTGCTGTGAAGCAGCAGTGCTAAACACCATGCCACCCTGCTCACCCTTCTATCACAGGTAAATATTGAATCTGCAATTCCCTACCTCAGAGACAATTCTCAAACGTCTCTATTCTTATTTCTAACAAAACAAGCTTACATGTAAAAAGTGAGGTCTACAATTTCCTATGGTCATGCTCTGCACCATTGGTATGTTGGAGTAGGACTGCTGCTCAAACACCAGTCATGTCCCTGACTTGGTCCCATTCCTTGCTGATAGCCCTAGCCCTGAACTGAGCACAGCACCCATGGTCCAGGTTACCAAACTCTGACCTGAGCACAGTGTCCGTGCTGTGAACACAGTGACCTCACCCTGATCCCGGCACAGAGACTTGTCCCAGCTCTGAGCACAGAGACCCCACCTCCAACACAAGAGCAGTTTACCCAATCTCTCTTCATTTTTTGTTTCGGGTCCAATAGCCCTTCCTCAGAACTGAGGGTTCTCAGGAAGGGTCTCTGGACCTGAAAAGTTAACTCTAATTTTTTTTCACAGAAGCTGCCAGACCTGCTGAGCTTTTCCACAACTTCTGTTTTTGTTCCTGACTTACAGCATCTGCAGTTCTTTCGGTTTTTTTCATCTCTTTTCTGCCGTGCCAGAAACAAGTCTAGAGCAGATGGCCTCCTAAGCAGATCATCCCCTCTCATCTGTATAATCTTTCTACTCTTTTAAATCTCAATTGTAAGTCTGTCAGAATTATTGACAATGTTTTACTGTACTGACAATCTACTTACAGAACTGATGAACTTCTGACCTTGGGAAACAAGCAATAGCCCGACTGGATCTGACCAGGGAGACCAGGACCTCGCAGAGCACCCGAGTGTGTGAACTTATGGGGCTCATCTACTGACTGATGCTGGGACCACAACCGTGACAGCAAAGTGATCAGCCACTTACCAGCTTCTCAAAGGCCTGACCCGGAGGTTGATCAGCAAGCTGACTCTGTGGAGTGGACCCGATGTGGACCCAAACTCGTAGTGACCCAACATTGAGGCCCGACCAGACCTTTCAGAATGCCTGAGGCTGCAGCCAGGTGCCCAGGACCCCAGTGGACACACTGACCTACCTTCCAGAACAACAGACCATCTACACCGACTCCTGGGCCTGGACAAAAGCAGCTGAACAGGAAACACGGGAGTTGTGCTGGCCTGCATGTGAGACTGAAAAAGACGTAGTTTCTCCCAGCATAAGCCTGGCAAATGTACAAGCTAATGAAAACAAGCTGGACAATCTTAAAGCTAGGCTCACCAAATAAGGGAATTGAGGGACTGCTATATGATCTGTTTTACAGAGACATGGTTCACTCCTGCTCCACCTGCCTGTACCTTACATCCTGAGGGCTTCTCAATCCACCGGATGGACCACATGGCATCCTGGGGCAGGGCAAAGGGCGAGTGGGTCTGCCTCCTGGACAGCACCTCTTGGTGCTCAGATGTGACGACCCTGGTGAGTTACTAATCCCAGACCTAAAATATCTAACGGTGTACCAGACAAGTGAGTTCAACTCCGCTATCCTGACAGCAATTTACATCCCACTCCACACAACACTAACGAGCGCACTTGATGAAACATACATCTCCACAAACAGCTGTGAAATGGAATACCCCAAGGCCTTGTTCATCATAGCCAGTGACGTCAACCAGGCCAACCTAAAGAGTGTGCTAACAAGGTACCACCAAAACATTTCCTGTCCCACTGTAGGCCCAAATACCCTGGAGCATTGCAACACAACCATCAAAGATGCTTACCTCTCCATTCCCCATGAGCATTTTGGAAATCAGACCCTAGGCTATGCTCCCTCTCCTGGTTTACAAGCAGGAACAGAAGCGTGAGGATCCGATACAGAAAGTTGTTCAGTGCTGGCCTGAGGCAACCGACGAGCTCCTACATGAGTACTTAGAGCCGGTGGACTGTTTCGAATTCCAGAGCTCAGTGACCAACCTAAATGCCACTAACCTCACAGACTTCATCGGTAAGTGTGTAAAGGACTGCATGTCAAAGAAGTTAATCCGAGTGTTCCCCAACAGGAAAACCTTGGATGAACCGGATGGCCCACTCCCGACTGAAGTACATGTCTGAGGTGTCCAAGTCAGGTGACCCTGACCTATATAGGAAATCTAGGTACGGTCTTCGCAAAGCCACCGGGGCTGCCAAGGGACAATGCCAGAATAAGCTAGAGTCTCCGATTAACCACATAAACTCACGTCAACTGTGGCAAGGCTTACACAATATAATGGGCTACAAAGTGAAGTCGAGTAGAATTGCTGACAACAATGTATCCCTCCCTAATGAGCTCAATGCATTCTGTCCTGGTTTTGAACAGAACGCCAGTGAAATGATGTCACCTACCCTGATAGACTCAGGTACACATGTACGCACAGACACTGTCGCAGACGCCAGATCAGCCTTCCTGAGAGTGAACCCACAGACAGCGACTGGTCCTGATGAAGTCCCTGGCCATGCACTCAGATCCTGCATGTACAGCTGGCAGGAGTATTCACAGACATCTTTATCCTCTCCTTACTGCAACGTGAGGTTCCTACCTGCTTCAAGAAGACCACTATCATCCCGAGCAATGTGCCTTTATGATTACCGCCCTGTAACTCTGAGACCCATCATTATAAAGTGCTTCGAGAGGTTAGTAATGGCACACATCGACTCCAGCCTCCCAGATTGCCTTCACCCTCCACAATTCGCCGACCGTCACAATAGGTCCACGGCAGAGGCCATCTCCCTGGCCCTACGCTCATCCCTGACACATCTGGATAACAAAGAGACCCTTGTCAGACTCCTTTTTATTGACTTTAGCTCCACCTTTGACACCATAATTCCAATAAAACTCATGTCCAAAATCTGAGACGTGGAACTCTGCTCCCCTCCCTTGCAACTGGATGCTCAACTTCCTGACCCACAGACCACAGTCGGTAAGGACAGGCAACGACACCTTCTCCACAATAATCCTCAACACCGGTGCCCCATTAGTGTGCATACTCAACCTGTTACTATACTCTTTGAACACTTACGACTGTGTCACCAAATTCAGTTCTAACTCCATTCATAAATTTACTGATGACACTATAGTAGTGGGTCAGATTTCAAACAATGACGAGACAGAGTGGTATGGTGTAAAGAGATGAACAGCTTAGTGGCATAGTGTAAAGGCAACAATCTCTCCCTTAATGTTAGCAAAATGAAGGCGCAGGAAGCAAAATGGAGGGCACAGCTCCAGACTATGTTGTCTCTGACTCCAGCATCTGCAGTTCTTACGATCACTGAGTGAGTTCTAACCCCATTATGAAGCCTCTTCTAGGGATGCCCACCTTGAAGAAGTCTTTCTCCTCCCTCCGCAAAGACCTCAGTGGATCTCTGTCCCTTTGCAACCCACCGGCGATCTCCTCTGCCCTGAAACTCTTCAACCACATACTTAAACAAACCCGGTACTACAGCCACCTCTCCTTTCTCAGTACAATTTTCCGAAGAAGGGTCCTGACCCGAAACGTCAACTTTCCCGCTCTTCCGAGATGGGGCTAAATAGATTATTGAGGCAAGCGTGTAAAAGTATATCAGAAGCAGTCGAATATATGTTGTAATCAGATTGGCCACGTCTATTTTAAGGGCAGAACAGACTGGAGGGACCAAATGACCTATTCCCACTTGTATGTTCGAAAATCACGCACCAGAGGCTTATCTCTATTAACCCTGTAAATTCTTTTAAATATCTTAAACACTTACAGCGTGATGCAGAAAGTTGTTCTGATGTGGAAGTTGAAGTTGAGTAACATAGAGAGGAATCTAAGTAAGCACGAGACAGAAAAGAATAGAGAGATACATTGATGGGGTTAGATGAAGAAAGATAGGAGGAGACATATGCAGACGACAAAGAGCAGCAGGGACCTATTGGGAAATCAGCCTTTGTGTTAAAAGAATAGGTAACACAAGTAACAGTATAATGTAAATCCACAGATCTGAAAGTTTTATACTCTTTTCCTATCTCCTCAGACCTGCTGAGTATGCCAGCATTTATTTTTGCTTTAACATTGAGCAATGCCTTATTTTAATGCCTTGTATCAGCATTGGTCTTAAACATTTCCCCTGTCAGATTTCACCCCGTGCCGTTCCAACTCCTCCTTACAGCTAGAACAGCAGTCACTCAAATCAGAGATAGTAGGAACTGCCGATGCTGGAGAATTTTTTCTAAAGAAGTGTCCAGACCCGAAATGTCAACTTTCCTGCTCCTCGATGCTGCTTGACCTGCTGTGTTCATCCAGCCCTACACCTTGTTATCTCAATCACTCAAGTCGGTCAAAGTTTTAGTAGTAGCTATACACTCCAAAACTAGCTTGTTCTGATGAAGTGTCACTGGACCCAAAGAGTTAACTTTGCTTTCTGTCAATAGATGCTGCCATACCTTCTGAGTTTCTCCGGCAACTTTTATTTTCGTTTCAGATTTCCAGCATCAGCAGTTCTTTGTTTTATCAAAATTAGCTTGTGGGCAGTAAAGTGCATTGGGATGTCCTCTCTTTCTGAAGTCTTTCTTATTATTGCCTGATTTCCCTCAGAATATCCATCATATTGGATGTTTGCTCCTGTCTCTGCCTATGTTACACTTATATTCCCCAAAAAGGCACCCAGCCACATCTTTTGTGGATTTCAGGAAGTGCTGGAACAGTAGCAGGGGTCGAGCCACTACAGTCTTGGCTGAGCGCCTCTCCAGAGACTCGAAAAGGGTTTTGCGCTTTGAATATTGCATGAAAACTCAGTGGGATACTCAGCAGGATGGAAGTGGAAGGGTGATATCTAATCTGACCCCATCCCCCACCGCATTCTATTGCATCTAACCGATATTGCTTTGCTAGAATTCATTCTGCCATAATTTGATTTCTGATAGGGGAAAACTTTGATTTTAAAATTCTAATCCTTAATCTAATCCTTAATTTCAAACTTCTTTACTCCTCCAGCCCATTCTCCAGCCAATTCTAGCCTCTTAAGTATCGTAGTGTTAATCACGCCACCATTAGTGATTGTGCTATCCTCTGCCTAGACCCGCAGCTCCCTCCCTCCCTGAATTTCCCCATTTCTCTTTCCTCCTTTGAGAAACCTCTGTAAGATTAGTTTTTGACATGGCTTTCAATCTGTCCTTATTGGTGCTGTGGCTCAGTGTAAAGCTTTGCTTGATAACACTCTTGAGTTAACTGCTGAAGACAATTTATTACATTAAAATGCTATGTAAATATAATTTGTTGTTGTCCATATAAATCATGAGTCTTCAATTTCAGAAATGCAGGATATGGTGCGGGATAGTCTGTTCCTCAAGCCTTTCCTATCATTCAATTAGATTGTGGCTGCTGTGTATCTTAACCACCCACTCACCTCCAATCTGTATCAGCCCAATAGGTTACAACAACAACCTGCATTCATATAGTGTCTTTAACATAATAAAACATCCTAGGATGCTTCACAGGAGTATTATAAAACAGAACATGACACTAAGACACATAAGGAAATATTACGGCAATAACTTGGTCCAAGAGGTAGGTTTCAAGTTGTGTCTCAAAGGAGGAGAGTGAGATAAAGAGCTGGAAATTTGGGGTGGGAATTCCTATGATTAGAGCTTGGGTGACCATCAATGGTGGAACAAATAAAACTGGGAATGCTGAAGAGACTGAGAATAGAGAAGGGCAGATGCTTTGAAGGGTTATGGGATTGGGGGCAATTGCAAAGATAGCAAGGGGGCCAGGTGATAGAAGCAGTTGAAGATAGGGAAGCAAATTAGAGGGAACACTGCTGGCAAAGCATTCAGTTGTGTCAATCACTAAAAAATCTAAGAAAAGATAGTTAAATTAGACCTACCATGTGGCACTGACCTGGGCATGGAAATAACAAAGACAAATTCAACCCTGTTAACTCTGCTAAGTCCTCTTTCTCAATGTCTGGGGCTAGAGGCAAAATTGGGAAAACTATCCCATAGCTATATTCATGGAATTAAAATGCCTGAGACAACATCATCACCATCTCTGGAGAGGTGGCAGAGCAGTGATATGGTCATGATGGAGTTCTTGTGGGGGTCCTCAACACTGACTTTGCACCCTCCTGAAGTCTCATGGCATTGGGCCAATCATTGACAAGGCAACCTCCTGCTGATTACCATGTACCACTCCCCCTCAACTGATGAATCACAGCTCCTCCATATTGAAAACCACTTGGAGGAAGTTCTGAGGATGGCAGAGTTGCAGAATTTAGTCTGGGTGGAAGATTTCAATGTCCATCACAAACATTGACTCTGTGGCATCACTGATGACTCAGCTGGTTGAGGCTTAAGGGATATAACGGCTAGACTGGGTCTCTGGCAAATGATGAGGAGTAAATGCAATCTGCCTGCTGCAAATGAATTTGTGACAAGAGTGAACACTACAGGGCTCATAGAGACAAAGTCCCATCTTCACATTCAGGATGATATGGTGTCGTATGGCACTATCTCTGTGCTAAATGGTATGGACATCAAATAAGTCTAAACAAGTCAAGACTGGGTTTCTATAAGATGCTGAGTGTCATGAGCAGTAGCAGAATTGTACTCAAAAACAACCTGCAACCCCTTGGCCCTGCATATTTTCCACTCCAGCATTACCTTCAAGCCAGGGGGAAACAACACTGATTCAAAGAAGATTGCAGCTGGTCATAGAGATAGTAAGAACTGCTTATGCTGGAGTCAGAGATAACACAGTGTGGATCTGGAGGGACACAGCGGGCCAGGCAGCATCAGAAGAGCAGGAAAGCTGACGTTTTGGGTCGGGACCCTTCCCCGGAAAGGGGGTTGGATGGGTAAGGGCCTTGTCAGGAGCATCACCAGCCATACCTAAAATGAGATGTCAACCAAGTGAAGCTACAAAAACAGTGACAAAGTGGCATGCCAAGCAGCACACAGAGCAAGTTACAGGGAGGGTTAAGCAATTTCACTACCAATGGAGCAGATCTAAGCTTTGCAATCCTGTCACATCCTGTCATGAATGGTAGTGGATAATTAAATAACTCACTGGAAGGGGAGGCTCCACAAATATCCACATCCTTAGTGAATGTGTGCCCAGCACAACAGTGTAAAAGTCAAGGCTAATATATTACAACAAATCTTGATTAGCACCACATCCAAAAGCATTCATTCCCTTCACTCACTAGCAGCAGTGTGTACCATCTACAAAATGCACCATAGAAATTCACCAAAGCTGCTTAAACAGCATCTAGAAAGATACGGGCAGCAGATACATGGGAACACCATCACTTTCAAGTTCCCCTCCAAGACACTCAACATCTTGAATTGGAAATATATTGCCATTTCCTCAGTGACACTGAGTCAAAACCCTGGAACTCCTGTCCTTATGGCATTGTGAGTGTACCTACAGTATAAAATGGATTGCAGCAATTCAAGAAGGTGACTCAGCACCACCTTCTCAAGGGCAACTAGGGATGGATAATAAATGTTGACCAACCAGCAACCATGTCCCATGAATGAATAAAATACACAAAGATAAGTATTTTAGGATCATGAACAAAAACAAAGTTGCTGGAAAAGCTCAGCAGGTCTGGCAGCATCTGTGAAGGAGAAAAGGCTTTTATTTTAAGATCATGAGATAACAAGCATGGGCCTGGATGAACACAGCAGGTCAAGCAGCATCATAGGAGCAGGAAAACTTGACGTTTCGGGCCTAAACCCTT
>JAHRHZ010000053.1:1735440-1773669 GCA_024137785.1 Ginglymostoma cirratum | reverse complement strand
GGATTCTCCAGCATCTGCAGTACCTTTTATCTCTGATACTATTTTAAGATCATGCTGTTTAGAACAAGAATAAACAACAGTATAGCACAGGAACAGGCCCTTTGGCCCACTAAGACTATGGCTTAACTGCACAAAGACTGACAGCCAATCTAGACTGTGTGGTCTAACAAATGCAGAGTGATAAATCGACAGAATTTGGTATCAACTAAATCATAAACATCAGTTACTGGATTTTTGTAACAATGGTTACCTTATGTGTTGTTAGACATGGAAAAGGAGATGAAAATATGTATTGCAAAACAATTTTCAAAAGTTTAGGTAATATTCCTTACCCAACTTTTGATATTAGAAAACAAGAACATTATTCAGCAACCCCGCCCCCATAGCCCCACATAGGCAGTGAGTAAAATCTAAGTTAACATTGATAAGGGAAAGTTTGGCAGTTGCTTCATCAGACCGGCTCCATCCTGTCCGAGGTCTCTCCTTCCCCAACAAAAACAACATTTGCAAATGCGCATGCTGGAATTCTGAACTGATTACAGTGTGAAGTTCAAAGCACATGGAGACATGAGTGGGTTGAGTTTTACACAATACAAGCAGGCCAGTGTTGTGACTGCCTTGAGGCAAAATGCAATATGCTGATCACCCTTTTCACCTATGAATAAGGAGACCATTGAAAAGTTCCCTGCTGATATCAAATTACTAGGGCATTCTGGTCACAGTCAGATCAAACCACAATGAATCAACTCTCCTTGTGCTTTTTCCCCTAGATGTAAGGAGCCCCATCAAGCGATTAACTGCTTAAGTATTGTAAAGCTCATTGTTAATGTCTGTCTCCCAATACAGAGCCATTTTATCTTTGTGTAAAACAATAGGACCCATTTCTGACTACAACCTTTTAACAGTAGGTGGATTACTCTGTGGAGTAGGCTATTGTTTTTCTAAATGTAAGACAGCAGAGGAATTTGTGCTTGTACACTGCTGAATAAATATTAAAGGAGGCAGAAAAGATCCCATCAAACTGGCTCCGAGATGAGAACATTCACTAAAGGGATGACCGTCTTCCATCCCCCATTCCCTCATTTGCTATCAGTCAGACCTATAGCTACGGCATAAGGTCTTGAAAGAAATGCAGTGGTTTCCTGTCAGGATTCATTCTGTCAGCTCCATGGTATAAGACTACCTGGGGAGACCCTGCCCCCATAGCATTCCACATCATAGTTCCCCAGACCCGCACAGCTGATTTCTACCTCCGTCTCAAAATCAACAAACAGGACTGAGGTACACCCATCCTTTCTGTATCTGCCCAACTGAATGTCTCTCCAGAGATAGTAAGAACTGCCGATGCTGGAGTCTGAGATAACACAGTCTGGAACTGGAGGAACGCAGCAAGCCAGGCAGCATCAGAGGAGCAGGAGAGCTGACATTTTGGGTCGGGACCCTTCTGAAGAAGGCCTGCTGGGTTCATCCAGCTCCACACTGCATTATCTGAAATCTCTCTCCATATCCATTCCCCCCTCTGGCTGGTCTAAATAATGGTCTCCACTTCAGAGTTGTTGAGTTGTTCCAGCACTTTCTGTTTTTATCCAAGTTAAATATCAACTGTGGGTGGAGGACAATTTTGTGAAAGACACACTTGCGATGTGCCTGAAATTTGATTGTCTTTCAGTGCAAAATATTGTCAATGACTGACCACACATTCTAAGGCCCAGCACTACCTGCTGAGGCACAGTCCCTAAAAAGGCACCTTTCAGCTGTAGTAGACTGATGGCTAGAAACTGGGTCAAACATCTTGGCTATAAATTTGACATGTAGTCAATACCATAAATATTAATTGTAAGTTTGCCGTAAATCACTAGTCCACCCATTTTCAACTGAGAGCTTCAGAAAGTGAACGTCAACAGTTTGGATTAATTTCAAATGGATCCCACGCAGCCTTTCATTTACATATACTACCCAACTGGATGGTGTAACAGAGATAGATTTTGATCAGAAATCAAAATGGAAAATGTTGGAAACCTAAGCTACCCAGTAACATCTGTAAGAAAAAGGAGTCAAATAGTGACCTGTATTTTTGAATTTCAATGTATATGGATGGCCCTGGTAAGTATTTGTCATTCTTGAGAGCAAGTATTTGCTAGACCAGTTAAGAATCAAACTGGATCTGCATTTACACAAAAGGTAGACTGGGTACGGACAACAGATGTTCATTTCTAAAAGTTTTTACTGAAATGGATTGGATATTAGAGCAATTTGGAAGTTTCATTGTCACTAATACTGGTAAATTTCCCAGGAAGCATGGTGGGATTTGAACACAATTGCTGCTGATTACTAGTCCTTCGGCAAGTCTAATAATTACTGGATTACCTGTCTAATAACATAACTACTATGCAACCATACCCTGCCATGAGCTATTTTATCCCCTCATGCCTCCATCTTAATGAATTTTGGACTTGGCATGACACTGAACTCTTCCATTGCCTTCAGCTCCATGCTCACTTCTTCACTCAGAACTCCTCCCTCCACTCTATGCACCCTTTCATCTACTTTCAGTATTCTTTCTCCACCTCAGTCTCTGCCTCTGGCCCCTTATCCTGTCTTAGTCTTTTTATTGAAAACTGTCTGCATGGTACCTCTGACTTTGTGATCTAAACTGTCAAGTGGGATGCATTTGTTGCCTGTCAAACCAACCTCTGCCTGTCAAAGGCTGAGGGAAAACTGTCCAAGATTGCTTTCCACTATCCCCTGGACTTTGGCCCTACCACCAAACCAGGCCATTGTTTCCAGGCCTGTCACTGCCCTCATCTCCTCTTGAAATCTTCCCTCCAGAGCCTCGCAGTTTATACTCCCCAAATCTAACCTGTTTCTATCTCCATCCCAAACACAGATCTGTCATGGTAGACCCACCATGTCATAGGAACATACAGGTTGTGAGCGGAAGATGGACATCCAACCCCTTAAGACTCCACTGCCGTTCAATAAGATAATGGCTGATCTGTTTGTGATTCAGATCTCACATAACTCTGATGACCTTTAATTCTATCAAGAATCTATCTCTTTTCCTGTTTCTTCCCAGCAGAACTTATTTCTTCCGATCTCAACTTTATTTTTTTCTCCCAGTCTCTTCCCAAGTCCTGCAGAGCTCCCCAGCATCAGAGATGCCAGCCTTCAACTACATGATATCAGGAAAGTGCTGATACTGTAAAGAATATAAACTTTGACAACATTGCAGCATTGGTGGACTTGTCCTCCAGAACTTGCCACCCCCCTGTTGTTCCAGTACAACTACAACATAGGCAACTACTTAACAATGTGGAAAATTGCTCAGGTCTGGCCTGTACACAAAAAATAGGACTAACCCAACCTGGCAAATTATAGCCTCATTAGTCTTTTCTCAATCATCAGTAAAGCGATAGAAAAGGTCATCAACAATGCTATCGATAATCTGTTTAGCAACAATCTGCTGACTGATGCACAGTTCGGGTTACACCAGGATCACTCTGACCACCTTTCAGCCTTGGTTCGAACTTGGACAAAACAGCTGAATTCCAGAGGTGAAGTGAGAATGACTGCCCCTGACATCAAAGCTATATTTAATCAAGTGTGGCATCTAGAGAAACTGGAGTCAATGTGAATGTTGGGGGAAACTCTCCACTCATTGGAGTCATATGTGACATATAGGAAGATGGTTGTGGTTGTTGAAGGTCAGTCATCTCAGCTCCAGGACATCTCTGCAGGAGCGATAACAGAAATTGCTGGAAAATCTCAGCAGGTCTGGCAGCATCCATGAAGAGAAATCAAAATTAATGTTTTGGGTCCTGTGACCCTTCCTCAGAACATCTCTTCAGGAGTTCCTCCCAGGCCCAACCATCTTCATCTGCTTCATCAATGACCTCTTCTCCATCAGATGGTCAGAAGTGGGCATGTTTGTTGATGACTATATATTCTTGGATACAGAAGCAGTCCATATCCAAATCCAACAAGACCTGGTCAATATTGAGCTGGTAAGTTGCAAGTAACTTTCTGCAAGACCATGGGATATAGGCAAAGAATCAAGTCATTCAGCCTATTGAGTCTGCTCCACCATTCAATTATGGCTGATATGTTTCTCAGCCCCATTCTCCTGCCTTCTCCCCATAACCCTTGATCCGCTTAATAATCAAGAACCTTTCTACCCCGATAGATATCCTCACCATTGCACCTTGACATTCAATGGCAGCATTGAATTCCTCACTATCAACATCCTCAGTTTTATTTGGAACTTAACTGGACCAGCCATTCTTTTGTAGCTGCAAGACTAGGTCAGAAGTTGAGAATTGTGTGGTGAGTAACTCAGCTTCTAACTCCCAAATTCTGGAAAGGCATAAGTCAAGAATGACCATTCCCACTTCCCTCGATGATTGAAGCTCCAACAACACTCACGATGCTTGATACCAACTGGGAAAAAGCATGTTGATAGTTAGTTCTCCATCTACCACGGTAAACATTCTCTCCCTCCACCACTGATGCACAGTGATAACAATATGAACCATACTAAAGACGCATTGCAGCAAATTAACAAGGTTCCTTTGGCAGCATCTTCAAAACTAATACAATCCAGAAGGACAAATAAATGCATCAGCGCACCACCACTTGTAAGTTTCCATGCAAAGAAACCACAAACCCGAGTTGGAATTATATCTCATTATTTCACTGTCACTGAAAAGTAAGTTATAACGAGGATATAAGAAGGCTACAAAAGTGAGTCTGGCATAGGCATTGGCAAGGCGGTGGAGGAGGGGTGGCAGCTCAGGTGTCATTGTTGAGCCGGCTCAGGGCTCTACTTGGGTTATATCTTTTATCTTTTTTATACTTAAACTATTCAAAATTATGATGGATTGTGGCAACTGGTGAAGTTTTTCATTATATTTTACTGTATTATTCACTGTAAAATGCAAGTGATAATAAATAAATCATTCATTCATTCATGCATGAATTGCAGAAAGTTAGTATGCAGGTGCAGCAAGTAAATCAGAATGTTGATGAATGTCAATTAATGCAAGGGGAATTGGATATAAAATTATGGAGGTTATGCTTCAGCTGCACAGAATGTTGATGAGACCACATTTGGAGCACTGTGTTAGTGATCTGCTTATTTAAGGAAGGGTGTAAATTAGGTAGTTGGAGAGAAAGTTTATTAGACTAATACCATGAAATAGTGGGCTGTCTTATGAGGAAAGTTTTGACAGGCTAAGCTAGTATCTGCTGGAATTTAGAAGAGAAAGAGGTGACTCCATTGAAGCATAAGGCCATGAGGAGTCTAACAAGGTCAAAGTGGAAAGGATGTTTCCTCTTTGGTAGAATCTAGAATTACTGTTTAAGAATAATGGGTAGCCTGTTCAAGACAAAGATGAGGATATATTTTCTCTCTCAGAAGATTTCAAATCTTTGGAATTCTCTTTCTCCAAAAGGTGGTTGAAGCACCTTGAATATTTTTTAAGACAGAGGTATATAGATTCTTGTTAAGCAAGGTAGTGGAAGGTTATTGTGAATATAGAATAATTAGATCAGCCATGATTTTATTGAATGGCAACTACATTAGAAAGTTCAAGTGGCTTGCTCTAGCTGATAGTTTATATGTTTGTATGTCTCCCAGTGTTGGAAAATATCTAAGAAACAGATAATGCCTTTAAGTCTACAACTCACAAGCACTGTGCACACATCTCCCACAAACAAAAAATATCCACGCATCTCTCCAAACACAAACAATGTCCAAGCTTCTCGTCACTGTCAGGCAGTGTCTATGCATCAGGTAATATCTCTACATTTCCTCACATCACGCAATCTCACATTTCTCCACAGCAGACTATATTCACACACCTTCCAGCTGAGCAAATCTCAAGCATCACATACCAAATGGCAATAACTTCCTATTTCTCATCATCAGCAATGTCCAAGTTTCCTTCTTGCAATTCTAGGTCCTGACATACAACACTCACATGTCACTCCGTCATTGAACCATTATGATTAAAGGAGACTCACATTTCTTCCAGTGCTGTCCTGGAATACAACAATCTTTAACAAGATTTCCCTGCAGCACTCCTGCTGTTAAGATTTACTGCAGTGTTCAAACCGAACAAAACTATGCCAGAGTTAATCCAAACTCTTATTAACTGCTTGTAATTGTTTTTAAGAGATGTACTAACCACAACATTCACTCTCTAATTCCATCAAAAGACTATGTAGATCACATTGCTGAGCTGTCTGAATATGTGGCCCAATATGTGGCCATCAACCAAAAGCACTAAAACTGAAACAGATCAGCTAAACATTCATTTTATATGAGCCTAATGTGGCCCAGATGGCTACTGCATTAACCTATGTAACAAACAACAATGTATGTTCATCCAGGGTCTTCAACAGAAAAGATCCAAAGAACTTTGGGAAGAGTATCAGGACATGACTAAAATCATCTTTTGAATGAATTTCAAGGAATGAAGCAAATCACCAAGATAAAAGGGATTAGGGAGGAGGTTTCACAGAGAGGGGTCACTGTGGTTGGATGTTCTGACATGAAATGTAGATCTGAGAGTGATGTGTGTCATAACCATCAAAAGCATTTGGACTGGAAGGCTTCAAATTGCTAATTTGTGCAGAGATCTTCAGATTGCAAGTGTGTTAGATTCTGGTATAGGTATGTGTCCAACTGTAGGTTGGAGTATCAGATCTCCAAATGTGAGTGTGTCAGGGATTAGGGGAAATCTTGGATCAGGGGTCAGTTGCAGTATCGATTTGCAGGTTGGTGTGATGTCAGATCATGAATTCTGGGTGGCTTGTGTCACAATGGCCTTGGACTGTGGCTATTGGATTATCAATCTGGGTGTTTCAAATTCGGGTGGCACGGTGTCTCTGTGGCTATCGCTGCTGCCTCACAGTGCCAGGGACCCAGGTTCGATTCCACCCTCAGGTAGCTGTCTGTTTTGAGTTTGCACGTTCTCCCTGTGTCTGCATGGGTTTCCGCTGGGTGTTCCAGATTCCTCCCACAGTGCAAAGATGTGCAAGTTCGGTGGATTGCCCATGCTAAATTTTCCCATAGTGTCCAAGAATGTACAGATTAGATGGATTAATCATGGTAGTTACAGGGTTAGGGTGGTGGGGAGATGGGTCTGGGTCAGTTGCTCTTCGGAGGGTTGGTGCAGAGCCAATGGGTCGAATAGTCTCTTTCTGCACCATAGAGATTCTATGAAGCGGTGCGGCTTCAGGTTATTGCTTGAAAGCTTGTGATCAAGGGACAGGATGCTGATGGCAGGATTGGAAGCTTGTTAGCTTGGGGGAAGAAAGACATTAAACACGTGGCATCTTGGCAAAGTGCACACATCTATCCACAAGCAAGCAATTATGGCATGTGTTGGACAGTCACTTAACCAGCATAATCCAGTCATTCTCATTACTCTTCAGATATTGGGTTTCATTTGACAAACGAATAGGTGATGCCATGCAGCAGTTATACGTTCCTTTCTGGCAGCAGATCACAAGAGGAAAAGTGGCCAAATCATGGTTAACAAAAGAAGCTAAGGAGTTAGATTCAAAACGGAGTCATCTATAGTTGCTTGAAAAAATAGAATATTTGAGGAGATAGTAAGAACTGCCGATGCTGGCATCTGAGATAATACCTGGCCTGTTGTGTTCCACCAGCTCCACACTGGAATATCTGAGGATTTGGAACAGTTTAGCATTCTTCAAAGAAGGACCAAGAGGTTGATTAAGAGGGGAAGGATAGAGTAAAATAAATTTGCAAGACATGAAGGTGAACTATAAGAGCTTACATTGGAAAAATAGAAAATAGTCAACCATTTGGCCCTTCAAGCCAGCTTTTCCATTCAATATGATCATGGCTGAGCATTCAACTCAGTACCTTGCTCCCACTTTCACCCAATGCTCTTTAATCCATTTAGCCCTAAGAACTATATCTATGCCTTCTTCAAAACATTCAACATTTTGGCCTCAGCCACTCCCTGGGGCAGAGAATTCCACAGACTCTCCAGTGCACTGGATAAAGAAATTTCTTATCTCAGTCCAAAACGGCCTAACCCGTATCATTAATCATGACCCCTGATTCTGGACTCTCCGGACATCGGGAACATCCTAATTGTTGTTCTGTTAGAATTTTATACGTTTCTCTGAGATCCATCAGCTCTCACCCCCGCTTCTTCTAAATTCCAGTGAAAATAGTCCTAGCCAATCCAGTCTTTCTTCATATGTCAGTCTTGATATTTCAGGATAAAAACCAAAAGAACTGCAGATGCTGTAAGTCAGGAACAAAAATAGAAGTTGCTGGAAAAGCTCAGCAGGTCTGGCATTTTCCTGAAATTTCAGGAAGCAGTCTGGTAAACCTTTGTTACACTTCTTCCATAAACAAGGCATTCTTCCTCAAATAAAATGACCAAAACTGTGCACAATAAGTACGGTGTCATCAAGTCCCCATACAATTGCAGAGAGACATGGTATTTCAATGCATCATGGTAACATATCTGTCTCAGGTCTATTTTTAGTGCTCCAATGAGGTGCAAAGTAATCTTGAAGAACAGCATGTCAACTTCCACTCGGGGACCCTGCAGCCTTAAGGACTCGGCATCGAGTTCAATAATTTTAGATCCTGAACACTTCCTTCCATGTCTTTTACCCGCCTCAATGCTCCAGGTCCTGTCTTTAAATAAGATGCTTTCAGCAAAGTCAACCTATTTTTGCCCACTCATATCCCCCATTATCATTATCCAGCCTCATTCCTTCCCTGACTTACTATCTACAATCACTTTGTTTGCCGACTTTTTTCTCTCTTTCTCTGTCTGGGTACTGTCTCCATCTATCCATTCAGCCCTTCTCCCCACTCCCGCTCCCCCCTTCCCCCCCCCACCCCCCAACCCACCTACCATCAGCATAAATATCACCTTTTTCCAGCTGCTGTCAGTTCTGAAGAAGATTCACTGGACTCAAAAATGTTAACTCTATTTTCTCTGCATAGATGCTACCAGACCAGCTGAGTTTATCCAGCGATTTCTGTTCTGTTCCAGATCTCCAGCATTCACAATTCTTTCTTTTATTATATCCCTGCTGCTGAACTGTGCTTCTATAACAATGTAAAAGTAAAGAGATTGGTAAAGACAATTGTAGATGCCTTGCAGTGTGAAACGGGAAAAGTGAACATGGAAAACAAAGAAATAACACAGCAAATAAACAGCTACTTTAGTTTTATCCACAGAGAAGAAGACATAAATAATTTCTCAGAAATATGAGGGAAGCAAGGGTCTATTGGCAAGGAGGAAGTGAAGGAAATTAGTATTAGTAAAATAATAGTGATAGAGAAATTAATGTGATTGAAAGATGAAAATTCTCCAGGGTCTGTAATCTACAACCCAGGATACTAAAGGAGGTGACTGTGGAAATAGTAAATGCATTGGTTCTCATCTTCCAAAGTTCTGTAGATTCAAGGATGGTCCCAGCAGATTGGAGGGTGACAAATGTAACCTCATTAGTTAAAAAGGAGGAAGGGCAAAAACAGAGAATTACAGACCAGTTAGCTGAACATGTATAGTGGAGAGTCTGTTATAAACAATGTGATAACATGACAGTGAGAAGGTACCAACAGGATTGTACAAAGCCAGCATGGACCGATAATGTTTGACAAAATCATGTTTGACAAAACCTGCTGGAGATTTTTTAGGGATGTACCCTGTAGAATTAGTGAGGGAGGACCAGTGGACATGGAGTATCTAGATTTTCAGGAACCTTTTGATAAAAGCCCACATAAAAGGTTAATTTGGAAAAACAAAGCACGTGGGATTGGAGGTAATTTATTGGCATGGATTGAGAATTGATTAGTATACAGGAAGCAAAAATTAGAAATTATTTTTTTTGGAAGTAGAAACCAGTGACTAGTGGAGTCCCTCAGGAACCAATGCTTGGGCCAAACTATTCACATCATATTTCAAGGATTTGATTCAGATAATCAAATGTAATGCTACAAAATCAAAAGAAAGTATTATGGATGTGGAGATTCAAAATAGAAACAGAAAATGCTGCAGAAACCCACAGGGCTGGCAGAAGAGAGTAAAAGGTTAACATTTCGAGTTCAATTTACATTTGAAAGATGATTCATATTGGATTCAAATATATTAAACTCTCTTCACATCGCCTGCCAGATCTGTTGATTTTCATGAGCATCTTCTGGTAATGTTTCCAAGTTTTCCGATGACACATTGCTAGGATTAGAAGGATTGAGTTATAGGGAGAGGCTGAATAGGCTGGGGCTTTTTCTTCTGGTGTGTCAGAGGCTGAGGGGTGATCTGATAGAGGTTTATAAAATCATGACAGATGTGGTTAGGGTGATCAGCCAAGGTCTTTTTCCCAGGGTAGGGGAGTCCAGAACAAGAGGACATTGGTTTAAGGTGAAGGGGGCAAGATTTAAAAGGAACCTGAGGAGCAACATTTTCACACAGAGGGTGGTGCGTGTAGGTAACAAGCTGTCAGATGACGTCGTGACGGTAGGTACAACTACAACATCTAACAGGCATCTAGAAGGGTACATGAATAAGAAGGGTTTAGAGGGATATGGACCAATTGCTGGCAAATGGAACTACATCAGTTTAGCATATCTGGTTGGCATGGACGAGTTGGACCGAAGGGTCTGCTCCTATATTGTATGCTCTATGACACAAAAATAGATGGGATTGTAAATGGTGAGGAATCTTCAAGGTGATTTAGATAAGTTGAGTGAGTGGACAGTTGGCTCAGGAAATTTAGTATGTCTACATGGATACTCACCAACTTTTACAGTTGCGCCATAGAGAATACACTGTCTGGGTGCATAATGGCCTAGTATGTCAACTGCTCAGCACTGGACCGTAAAAACTTGCACAGCCTAACCCATCATGAAAGCTAACCTTCCATCCTTGGACTTTATTTACATTTCTTGTTGCTGTGGAAACGCTGCTAACATCATCAAAGATCTCTCCCACCCGATAATGCTCTCCTACAACTTCTTCTGTCAGGCAGAAGGTACAGAAGCTTGAACACATGCACCAGCAGGTTCAAGAATAACCTCTTCCCTGCTGTTATTAGACTGCTGAATGGACTGTCTAACTTCAAATAATGTTGATCTTGTTAATGTTGACCTTGCATCGCACAACCCTTCTGCAGTGTAACCTCTATGCCTTGCTCTGTCCAAGAACCCAATGATCTGTATGTTCTTGCTTTACTATGATCTGTCTGGACTGCTCACAAGCAAAGCTTTTCACTGTACTCTGGTACATCTGACACTAAATCAAACCAAATCAGATCAAATCAAATACAAGGCAGACCGAGTATAATGTGAATAATTGCAGTGTTATCCAGTTCGGTAAAAAAACCAGAATGGCTGAGTATTTTTAAATGGTGATAAATTGCGGAATGTTGATTTACAAAGGGAACTCGGTACACTTGTACACCTAAATAATGCACACCAACCTCTGGAATGGTGTTTGAATCCACAGTATTCTCTCTCAGAGGCAGCACATTATGACTGAGACAGGGTTGATATCATCAATACCATACCCAAAGATTCCCCTAAACTTTCTTTGTGTATTGGCTGCAGCACTGCCCTCCTAAATGCTGTGCAGTGTTCTGAGGAAGGGTCACGGACCCAAAATGTTAACTTTGATTTTTTTCTTCACAGATGCTTCCAGACCTGCTGGGCTTTTCCAGCAACTTCTGTTTTTGTTCCTGACATTGACTGCTATCTTAATCATGATTTAAAGAAACATGACAATCTCCAGAAGAAAAGAATTTTGCTCATCTCTGTCCTGAAGGTATTACCCCTAATGTTAATAAGGGTTCATTATAGTTATGGACCAATCCACAGCATGGGAACATCATTTCCAGATCCACCTTGTCAAGGCCATTCAAGATCTTGTATACTGTCACCCAAGTCACATGTCACTCCCCGAACTCCAGTAGAAACAAGGCAAGCTTGATGCTCATATCATCGAACCCCTACAGTGTGGATATCCCTGTAACCCTACATTTCCCATGGTTAGTCCATGTAACCTGCATGTCCCTGCACACTATGGGCAATTTAGCACAGACAATCCACCTAATCTGCACATCTTTGGGCCATGGGAGGAAACAAGAGTACCCACAGGTAACCCATGCGAATGCCACATAGGCAGTCGCTTGGTGGGGGGGATTTTAACCCAGGTTCCTGGCACTGTGAGGTAGTATTGTTAACCACTAAGCCACCATGATGCCCATTGTGCCACTCATTTGGAGAGCTGATGTAGACACAATGGGCCAAATGGCCTTCTTCTGTGCTGTAACAATTCTGTGATTCTGTTAGCTACAAGAATTCATACAAAAATGCAAGTCTTCCTCAATTTTATTAAAAAAGTATTACAATTCTTTGGCAGGATGGAGGGAGGGCTTGATGGAAACATAGTAGTTATATTCCAGTACTAGTAAACCAGATATAGAGTAACAATTTAGAAAACTAAGAGTTCAAATGGCAACTGGGGATTTAAGTTCAGTTTATCAATCAAACCTGAAATGAAGTTAATGTTAGTAATAGGAAACACACATGAAACTTCCTGATTGCTATGTATTTTAAAAATCTGGTTCTCGATATCAAAGCTCAAGGCCTGTTGGAAACTATTTGTGTATCATTCGGGATTGAACTGTGTTCAAATGGAATGCTTGCCAAAGCTGGCATCTACAACATTGCCACTTTGGGTGCTGCTCCATGGCAATGAGCCATGTCCTTATAGTTTCTACATTGTTGCATTGTACAATGAACCACTAATCCAGACTTCAGATCAGACCTTTCTAAACATTCTGGCTATTCAAGTTCTCTCACACCAGTGGAAAGATTCTTATCTATCTAATCCTTTCTCAGTAAATTAAGCAAATCTTTCCATTCAAATAAATTAGAATGGAACTGCTGCTGGGAGAATGGAGTCGGTGCCCAAGACTTGATTAACACGTCTGAGGGAAGGCCATCCTGTCCAGTGTTTTGTTTTCCTGTAAACAATGGGACCAACCTACTGAGTGTAAATACAGTCCAGGTCACCAAGTGACATTCAGGCATCCTGACAATGAGGGAATGATGTTGGAAACACATCTGTGTATTGGTAAGAAACTACAAACTTTCTGTCGTAACATCTTAAAACCTTTTGTATATTCAGCAGTTATAATCTTAAAATCAAGAGGAACATAACTTCATTAAAAGTGTTAAGGGAAAATGATGCCTTATAAAAATAAAGCAGTGAGTGACCTCTGTCAGTCTGATAAGCCTTTTACTGAGACATTATAAAGGGGCTTAGAAATATCGGAAAAGGAGTAGGACTTTATTCATCACACACGCTTATCATTATTCCATCAGAATATGACTGATGACCCTATCAAAACTACTTTCCCATATTATTTCCATATCCTTGATGTCATTGTTCCCTAGAAGTTCATTGATTTCTTTCTTAAATGTAATCAATGAGTGAGCTTCCACAGACCTCTGGGGTAGAACATTCAAAAAATTGGCTATCATGTGAGTGAAGAAACTCCTCCTCATCTCAGTTTTAAAAGGCCTACTCATTATCCTAAGATTTTGCCTTCTCCACCTCCCCTATCGCCCCCGTTACAGACTGACTACCACTAGTATAACTATCCTATCTATATCCACCTTGTCACAATTTTGTAAAATACAATGAGGATATCCCTCATTGTTCAAAATTCTGGGGAATACAGACACAGTTTCCTCAATCTCTCCTCATGAATGCAAACTTACCACCCCAAAAGTTAACTTGGCGAACTTCCATTGCACTCTTCTGTGCTAAGTATATCCCTACATAGGTACGAGGACAAAAACCAGATATACTGTTTCAAATGAGATTTCACCAAGGCTCTATACAACTACAGCAAAACATCTTTACTAGACTGAAGCTGGAGGAACACAGCAGGCCAGGCAGCATCAGAAGAACAGGAAAGCTGACATGTTATCTCAGACTCCAGCATCAGCAGTTCTTACTATCTTTCCTTGACTTAAATTCCCTTGCAATGAAGCCAAACACATCATTTGGCTTCCTAATTGCTTGCGTACTAAACTCAAGTGACTCATTAGCAAGGAAACTTTGGGAACTGCACTTTCCAACCTCACACCATTTAAGAAATAAAACCCTACAGTGCAGACAGAAGCCATTCAGCCCATTGAGTCAGCACTGACCCTCCAAGAGAAGATTCCACCCAGACACCCTTCCCCCACCTCCCAACCCCATAACCCTATGTTTCCCATGGCTAATCCACCAAAATTACACATCCCTGGACTCTATGGGGCAACCTAGCATGACCAATCCACTTAACCTGCTTACTATATGGACAGTGGGAGGAAACCCACACAGACATAGGAAGAATGTGCAAACGCCACAGACGATCGCCCAAGGCTAGAATCGAACCCAGGTCCCAGCAGCAGTGCTAACCACAGCGCCACCATGCCACCCAATTCTGCCTTAGTGTTTATCAAAGTAAATAAATTCACACTTATTCACACTACATTCCATATTCCAGAGAATTCACTCATCCTGTCCAAGTCTCTGAAACTACCATTACCTTCTTCTCACAACTTACGTTCCATTCATTAATTAGTTTTGCGTCAGCAGCGAATATTACAATCGGTCCCCAGAAATCATTTATATAGGTTGTGAACACTTGAGGACCAAGCAATGATCCTTACAGCACCTCAGTAGTAAACAGCTGCTGTCCTGAGAATGTTCCATTTGATTCTACTGTCTGCTTTTTGTGTGTTAACCTCTTCTCAATCCATACTAGTATATTATCACCAATCCCCCACACTCTAATTATGTTTACTAACCTCCTGTATGGGACATTATCAAAACCCTTCTGTGTATCCAAATACACAACATTCACTTGTTCTTTTTTATCAGTAGTAGAAGCAATATCCTCAAAAACTCCCCAATTTGTCAAATATGACTTGCCCTTCATAAACCAATATTGGCTCTGTCTAGTTTTACCATTGTTTTCCAAATATCCAGTTATCACCCACTTTATAATAACATTTTTGTGTAATTCATAATGATGAGTTGCAAACTTTGCAGTCAGTCTCTTGAATTTAAAAGGTGGATATGTGAATTGATCAAAGTTTTAAAATGTTAAAGGGTAGATATGGGGAAACATTTTCCCCAATGGAAATAAACTTAAAATGGGAAATCAAGAAGCACATTTTTTTCACAAAAATGGCAGGACATGAAATTCCCTACCAAAAGGCTGTAGGGGCTGAGATACTTATATGCATTAAGGTTAGGCAAGATAAGGGATATGGAGCTAGGACAGACCTTAGGGCCTAAATAACCTGTTTGTGTTTTTAATGTTAGAACAGACACCTGGAGTTTACAATGTGCTCAGATTAGGCAACAATTGTGCTGGAATTCCAAATGTGTAGCATCACTGGAAGCTCCCATAAAGTCATTTCTAACTAAGACTCTTAGTCTAACATCAGGGTCAGTTGACCAATCTTTATTTTTGCAACTATCTTGCATTCATTTATATGCTTCTGACAGGAATTGCTACATTTAGAACATTGTGCAGTGCCTCATTGATTATAGGAGTTGGGATGTCATGTTGAAGTTGGAAAGAATGTTTTTGAGGTGGCTTTTAGAACACTGTATACAATTCTGGTCTCCTTGCTACAAAAAAAAAATGTTGTTAAGGATACAGCAAAGATTTATAAGGATGTAGTTGAGATTGGAGGGTTTGAGCTACAAGGAGTAGGCTAGGGCTTTTTTTCCTGGAGCACCAGAGGCTGACAGTGACCTTATAGAGGTTTATAAAATCATGAGGGCTTTCGATAGGGTGAATAGCTAAGGCCTTTTTCCCAGGGTAGAAGAGTCTAAAACCAGAGGGCATAGGTTTAAGGTGCGCGGCAGAAAGATTTAAAAGTAGACACAGATATTTTCCTTTGTAGGGCAGTCTAGACTGAGAGGTCATAATTTTAGGCTAAATGTGGGAGATTTGAAACAGAGATGAGGAGAAATTACTTCTCTCAAAGATTGCGAAACTGTGGAATTCACTGCCCCGAGTGTGGTGGATGCTGGGTTACTGAATGCATTTAAGGAAGAGATAGATTTTTAATGAGTAATGGGGTTACAGGGAGTAGGCAGGAAAGTGGAGTTGAGGCTGATAAGATCAACCGTGATTAGATTAAATGGTGGAGCAGGCTCAAGTGGCTGAATTGCCTACTCCTGCTCCTAATTCTTATATACAAGGAAATAACATTCCATGTAATGAATTAGCTTAGTATGGTGCCAGAAGGAACAATGCAGTAGACCAGTTTAAAAATGAGGGACAGAGAAGACAGGTTGGTCATAAAGTAAGTACACTTTAGCCATGATTATTTTACTTCAATTTGATTTCAGATTCACCTGCACCCTTGAGAGATATGCACTCATTTATAAAGAAACGTACTCATTAATAAGAACTATTTTGATTAAATGCCCTAAAATGATCTTACTAAATGTTCAATAGCTAGAACCTATAAAGGCATTGGATTATTTTTCATATTTTAAGGACATAGCATAATAATGTTATCATTTTGCTTACCAAATAAAGACTACCCACATGATACATTCATTCCCATTCAATGGTCTACAGGTAACTCCCTGAAGATTCATGTAAAACTGTATATAAGTAGCTAATTCATACTGACTAGGGAGTGCCCAGGCTTTAATCTCCAGTCCTCCCTGAGTTTGCTTCTCCTGTGGATTGCAAATTATGTCAGTAGCCTTCATGTACAAAGCTGATGAGCACAGCAAACTATTAATTTCTGAAGACAGATTCTGTCACAAGTACCCCACCAGGAAGCTACCAGGTGTCATTATTGATTGTTTTTGGCACTGGCATGTTACCAAATCATTGGTGTCAGTGTGGTGATGTATGTCAGTCCCAAGTAGTCTTAGAGCTGTACTGAAGCTAATATTCGGTTTAATTCGTCCATGCTGACCAGATATCCTATGTTAATCTAGTCTAATTTGCTAGCTTTTAGCCCATATCCCTCTAATTCCTTCCTATTCATATACCTACCCAGATACCTTCTATATGTTGTAATTGTACCAGCCTCCGTCACTTCCACTGGCAGCTTGTTCCATACATGCACCACCCTCTGTGTGAAAAAGTTGTCCCTTTTAAATCTTTCCCCTCTCATCTTAAACCTATGCCGTCTACCTTAGGAATCCCGTAACCTCAGGAAAAAACCTTGATTATTCACCCTATCCATGCACCTCATGATTTTGTAAATTTCTATGAGGTCACCCCTCAGCCTCCAACACTCCAGGCAAAATGGCCCCAGCCTATTCAGCCTCTCCCTATTGCACAAATCGTCCAACCCTGGCGACATTCTTGTAATTTTTTTCTGAACCCTTTCAAGTTTCACAACATCCTTGCTATAGCAGTGAGACAAGAACTGAACACAGTATTCCAAAAGTGGCCTAACCAATGTCCTGTACAGCCGCAACATTATATCCTAACTCCTAAACTTGATGCACTCGAAACAAAGGCAAGCTTACCAAATATCTTCTTTACTACCCTGTCTACCTGTGACTCCACTTTCAAGGAACTATAAACCTGCACTCCAAGGTCTCTTTGTTTGGCAACACTCCCTAGGATCTGACTAATAAGTATATAAGGGATAACTGAAATTGGTCTACCTGTCCATAGGTGAGGTGAGGCAAGGATGAGTATAGAAATAGTTTACTATGTTTCTCACTGTAGTTGAACATCAGACTAGACTTGTGTAAAATAGTCACTTCTGAAAATTTCTGGCCAACTATTAGCTAGAGTCTGAATCAGAACAAGAGGTAATCAATTTTTTTCACTTCACGTTATGCAATTGCACAGGTCAAATCTAAACATCAAATCCTTCAGGAGGGAGGAACGATAAGTCTCAGTCACAGCAAAGATAACACGTATGATAAGAGAACCACCAATTGCACAATAGGATGTTCAATGGAATATTCTTGAAACAACGTTGGATTCAAAAAAAAGGTTTTTTCCAAGACAGTAAAACGAATAATCAAGGGCAATATAGGCTTATCACAATTCTTGCAATTAAATTTGACTAAGACATCCTCATAATACTCGCTCATTGCCATTACTCTTCATTAGAAAAAAGAACTTTTAATCTTCAGTTACAGGAGGTTATCTCAATTGTTTAGCAATGGACTGTGCAGATCGACAGCTTGAGTTGAGTGTCAGTGTCACTGGTAAGATAGCATATTTAGTGAGGCACTCGATACTCAGGCAACAGTAGGTGGATTAGCTTAGATAGTAATGTTGAACAAGTCTTGGGACACACAGAACAGTTGATGATATTTTAATATGAAAATAATTGCTTGTCAAGTATTTAATCTTGGCAATCATGGCAGCAACATTAATATTATTTACATTTCTGGGGCTCCCAGAATAGAATTGAACTGCTAGAAAAGTAACAATTTATCACACTTGCTTTGGTGCAAATTCCACAGATGGAATTATTTTTCTTGTATGTTTCCTTTTAAAGCTGTTGAGTGAAGCTCTGTCACTCTTCAGGGATCTTGAGGTTCATGTTCAGAGCCCTGAAAATAGCTGGACAGGTTAATAGATGTAGTTAAGAATGCATATGGGATGCTTGTCTTTATGAGTTGAAGTGTAGATAACAAGAGCAGGGAGGTTAAGATGGTGTTGTACAAAACTTTGATGAGACCACAACTGGAGCACTGTGTGCAGTTCTGGCCACTACACTATAGGAAGAATGTGATTGCACTGGAGGGGGTGCAAAGGAGATTCACCAGGATGTTGCCTGGGATGAAGCATTTTAGGTATGAAGAGAGGTGGATAAACTCAGGTTGGTTTCCTTGGAGCAGAGAAGATTGAGGGGAGACATGATTGAGATGTAGAAGATTATGAAGGGTGTGAACAGGGTGAATAGAAAGCAGCTGTTCCCCTCAGTTGAATGGTCAGAAGCATGGAGCATACTTTGAAAGTGAAAGGCAGGACATTCAGGAGGGATTTGAGGAAAACATTTTTCACCCAGAGAGGTAGTGAAGGTCTGAATTCACTGCTTAGGAGGTAGTTGAGGCAGGTGACCTCACAACCATTAGAAAGTACTTAGATTAGCACTTTATGTGTTATAACATCAAGGCTATGGTCCTAGTGCAGGAAAGTGGGACTAGAGTAGGTAGTAGCCTATTTTTGTGGTACAGACTCGATGGCCAAAGGGCCACATCTGTTCTGTATGATTTTTTGTTTCACAATGAGCAAAGGTGGCAAGGCTTGCAGTAATTAATGGAGTTAACGTTTTGGGTCCGGTGACCCTTCCTCAGAAGGTTATTAGTTCTGAGGAAGGGTCATCAGACCCAAAACGTTAATTCTGTTTTCTCTTTCACAGATGCTGCCAGACCTGCTGAGCTTTTCCAGCAACTTTGTGTTTGTTCCTGATTTACAGCATCCGCAGTTCTTTTGGTTCTTATTACAGTAATTAATGTGCACAATTTTAATGTGTTAATGGCAAATTTGTACACACATATGACGTGCCAATTTCACTCAGTATAAATCAATGAATTCAGATTGTCATGCAGATTTAGCACAGGAACTGTACATACATATTTAGTCTTTCCTGGTGACAGGCGAAGTTGGGATGGGCAAAAGGATGAAGGGACACTTCACAGGGCAAAATTTGGGTTCTCAAATTGTAGACTCAGGCATTTTTCCATTAATTTAATCTTTATTGACTCTCAAATGGAAACCACATTTTAAAAACACAAAAAATGCCCGTTTTAAATCACAGAGTTTATGTTCCACATATGCACGAAGGTTATTAGTGTATACTATTTCAGTAATTGTGACCATTAGAAACAATGCTCTCAACCAGCATCTACACTTTCCAGCAAAAATAACGAAGAGACCAGAACTGCAAGGGGTCAACTTCTCTCCTCATTCTTAGCCCAAGGCCAATGAGGCAAAGTGTGACGGTTTTTTGCCATTATATTGACACAGCTGGTGATCTTTGGGTCAGAGGTTCAAATCCATGAACTAGTACTTGGACAGCCCTTTAAGCCAGACGTGCTGAAGGATGCTGTATTCTCCAATCACGATTTTGTTCAATGTTTTAAGGCACTGTTTGAAGTATTCCCCTCACGTCCTAGATCACACCCCAGATACCAAAAGCAGATTCATCAGTTATTCAGCTCACGGCTGGTGCAGAATACTTTGGCATTTGTCAACAGAGGAGTAATTGCACATCAGAAGGAATTCACTGTAGAAAGCACTTTTCAGATGTTTCCAAGTAACAGTGACTTTGATTGTTGTCCTGGTGTAACCCATAACAATATCCCAATGATTAATCTTTATAATTCCTGGTGACGTCAGAAGAATCCAGGGGGTGGCAATATTCAGTTCAGGGCACCATGGAGCAGAAACTACAGAATGATATTGTTGACAGTTGCATAAACTCACATATATTCCTTTCGGTTTAGGACAGTTGAGTGGCAAGGGATAGAGAGACTTCATTTTCTCCAATGGAGGATCCTGAGTTACGGGCAACAATCCAAATGTTGGAGCATGGCAACTGTGGAATGAAATCAGGAGACATTTTGCTATTCAATTCCAAAAGCTTTGGGATTTCAGACCAATTGAAAGTTTCAAAACAACCAATAACTTGCATTTACATAGCACATTTACTAAAACAGCTTATGGCATTTTTCAAGGCTGAGATGCCTAAACATTTGGTTAAATTGTAGGATCAAAAGTCAGGCAGTTGGAGTTAATGTGTAATCTGATCATGACTGTGTAACTTAATAGCCCCAATATGTTCCTGTTTGCTAAGCATGGGTGAGCTATTAGAATTTATTTTTTGAAAAGGCTGTATGTAAGCTTATAGCTGTCATGCAGTTCAATTATGAACCAGATTTTAAGAGATGAGAGTGGAACAGGAACAGAAACACAATCTTAAAAACAAACAACTAGTTTGTTCAAGTTATTGTTTCAAACACAGAGTTGAAAGCTCAGATATAATAGGAGGAAGGGAGAAATGATGTAAAATATAAGACTCGCCAATACCTAGTTGTACAGTTTACTATAAAGTATGTCATTAATGGATGGGTCCCAAATGAAAATAATTACAAAACATCAACTCTTTGATGCAATTCAGCTGTAGGAGCATCACATCCAGGCACAATTCCAAAATTGCTCAATGTCTGCCCACATCACAGCTGGGAACGTGGGAATTGTGGCCAATTTTCTCTTCCCTCATTCGCAAGCACATTAATGCCAATTTCATAACGTCTCTGGTCCAAGTGAACATCACCTAAATAAGAGACCACTCCAACAGACTGTACTTATTTCCGTCAATAAACTTGCAGAATCCATGCAAACAATACTCCCAAAACACCCGATGGAAAGACGGAGGGAGCGTGGCACATTGGGAAAAGTAAGGGTAGAAAGAAGAATCATTGCTTATCTAAAATGTACAGTCTCAAAACACAGGACAGGTGAGAAGATTGTTTTTATGATAGCTCCATGAATGTAAGCAATGTGCATAAATCACTTAAAAGTCAATAGAATCAGAGAATCCCTACAGTGTGGAAGCAGGACATTCAAATCCACACCGACCCTCCAAACAGCATCCCACCCAGACACATTCCCCGACCCTATCCCTGTAACCCCGCATTTTCCTGCATCTAACCTACACATCCCTGAATGCTATGGGTGATTCACAATGGCCAATTCACTTAATTTGCACATTTTTGGACTGTGGGAGGAAACCGGACCACCCAGAGGAAACCCACACAGACATGGGGAGAATGTGCAAACTCCACACAGAGAGTCACCCGAGGGTGGAATCGAATCTGGATCCGTGGCACAGTAATACTAAATATATTAGAAAGTTTCCAACTAACGGCATTTGGGCACTCAGTAATCAAATGGCATGTATCGAGCCCTTGCCAGGTTGCTCTCATTGGGCGACATTTCAGTGCGCACAGGAGATGGGTAAAACTGATGAAATACAGTATCAAAAACACTCTTGTTTGGTGGGACAACTTGCAGCATTCTGTCCAGATCGAATACAAATGGTGGACGTAAAGGTGGCAAAGCGTGTGGATCAGGTAGAAACGGCCACCTGGGTGGGCTAAAGATTGGCGTTGGTCTATACGGAGAGAAGAGATTTGAAGGACTGTTGTACTGAAAAAATGTGGAATATGGTAGACTCATACTCGGAGGTGCAATTACATTTGGAGGGGGATATTTAGTATAAGATGTTGGTAGCTCCCAAGGCATGTAAGGCCTTGATGGAAGTTCTGAATAGTTGGCACAACGATTGTTTAGCAGTGAGAGAGGAGTAGACGTGCTGTAATCCATTGATAACCTCAACCGTTTGGATTCATGCTGATGAGGAGATTCTCGTTGAGAAAAGTTGGTGTTGTCTTCAATGGAGGAAGAACTCGAAGTTGAAGTGCTTCGGGGTGAGGGAAACTGGTTCTTGCGACGAGCACGAGAGAAAGAGAATGAAGAAGAAGCCTGCGGACTCTCAGATATCGCTGGATGAGGATGCCAAGTGTCCAAGTCCAATCTTTCCAGTTGTGTAGAGCCTCCATTAAATGCCTTACTCTGGAGACTGCACTTGGACGTCTTTGGATAACGTTTGTCCCTTTCAGATGGAGATGCTTCCAGGCTATTCCACAATGTATCAATGGAAAAAGCGTCATCTGTCCTGCTGCCATCTTGTTGCAAGGGGGCAGTTTCAAACCGAGAACAGGATCCAGTCACTGGCTGTGCTTTGTTGCTTTCTTCAGAAGCCACAAGGCTAGCAATCCCACCTTGGATATAAGCAGTTGAACTGGCTGCAAACTTCCTCGCATCTTGTCGTGAGACAGATGTGTTTTGTCGCTTCAAGGCTTCGGGTGGAATGCGAGTAACATCGACCGTCCAGTAGTTCCCCTTCGCTTGTGGCCGCTGTGGGTCGTTCAATACCTAAACAACGAAAAAGAAGTATCTTTTAGTCATCAAGCCCCTTTCTTGTCCTTTAGCCGTATACAATTACTCAATGTCAAGATGGTTTTCCAAAGCACTGGTTGTGGGGTTGTGATTTCTCATTTATGAGCCAAGGCAGCTGCTTTGACAGGAAATTATACACTGGAAGGCATCACAAGTGATCTATCAAAGCCAAATCTCTACCAACCTCATGCATTATTAATATACTTACGCTTTCCAGGATGCTTCTGTGGAAAATTTATGAGAAGAAGTGGCTAGCAATGCTGCCTCACAGTGCCAGGGAGCCAGGTTCGAATCCAGCCTTGGGTGACGATCTGTGTGGAGTTTCAAGTTTGCACATTCTCCCTGTGTTTGCATGGATTTCTTCCAAGTGCTCTGGTTTCCTCTTACAGTCCAAAGCTGTGCAGGTTTGTGGATCAGCCATGCTTAATTGTCCCATAGTGTTTAAGGATATGCAGGCTAGATGGATTAGCCATGGTAAAAGCGAGAATAGGAAAGGGGGACTTGGTCTGGGTGGTAGGCTTTTCAGAGGGTCAGTGCAAGAGTCAGTGGGCCAAATGGCTTTTTTCCCCCCTGTAGGGATTCTAAAAAGGATCCTGGCAAATTCCTCAGTACCTACCACTTCTGCAATCAGTGTTGTGGAGTCCAATTCAAGATGAACTATTACTACCCAGTTACCTCAATATGCTTTGGGGATAAAATCTGGGACATACCCTAACTATGCTCTTATTCAGTCACATATTTACCAACTGAGGCTGGCTGTGTACTCTATTGTACCATGCTGTAATGCTGTAGTTACTGAGTTTAATAAAGTCTAGCTGTTAGAAAACCTGAAATTTTCCAATGGCTCAGAAATTTATCTAATGAGGAAACTATATGCTGTAGAACAAAAAGGAAATAGCCTTGATGGATAGTCTTAACAGGAAGTTGTCATTCAGCCCCTGCTATAATTTCTGCTAAAGATCTCCTGACAAGAGGGGTCAGTTGCAGCTTTAGGAAAAGGGCTGGCACGAAGATTGTAATCGCGGTCTGCTATTCCTGATTCTACTCAGCAGTTTCCTATGAATGACACTTGTCCTTTGTGACCACACTTCAAGGCTTACCCTTCCTTTCATGCCCAAAGATTTTCATTTTACTGTTATAATAGCACCAGTGCACACTGGGATAGCAAGGCGCGGGGCTGGATGAACACAGCAGGTCAAGCAGCATCATAGGAGCAGGAAAACTTGACGTTTCGGGCCTAAACCCTGTATTGATCACTTTGTTTATGCAGTTTCCTGACCCAAATCAGGAATTTGCCGGTTTCTCCCATGACAGTTATTTTTCAATTATTGTTTAACTTAAATCTTTCGGAATTTATGTTTACTAAACCACTCCCTTAATTGAGGAAACATCAGAAGTAAGCAAGCCTCCTCCATGCCACTCTCATTTATCTTGTTAAACTTAAATTGAGCCTATACAGGCCCACTATTCTCCAGAAAGAGAGCTTCCAGAGATCCCCACACAGCATTGAAGGGACAGAAACAAACTTATCTTCAACTCCACTTTCTCTTCACTGCACCCAGAAATTGAATCCACAAAGTCAGCAACAAAGGAGTTACAAATGAACTCAGTCGTCCATTTCTTTTAACCTCCTCCTCAAATGCTCAAGAATTTAAATGCCTCAAATGCCTGCCCCTGCTAACTGTTTGACTCCCTTGTTAGTCAAGGGACTGCCTTAAAAGTATCGCCTGTACTATTCTCTAGGGAAGCAAGTTCCAAAGACACTCAGCCACTAAAATGTCTCTCCTCATCTGTCTTAAATCGAAGAAACCCCCTTAATTAAACTTAACTCCCTCATCCTAGATTCCCACAAGGGGAATCATTCTTTCAACATCCCACCACCACACCCATCCCCCCATAACTGCCCTGTCAAATTCCCCCAGAATTGTGCACTACAAAAAACATTCACCTGCCCTTATTTGCTGATGGTTAGGAAACCAGCAGGGACCACCCTGAAACAACAGGCCCAACCCAATTTTCAATCCAATTTTTCTACCCAGACTGTAGTTTTTAAAAGCTGATTTTACCAGAGGAAATTCTGTATTACAGACTTGCTTTAAGTAAGAAAAGCAAGGAAAAGAATAAGTGACAACGAAGATAAGATTTAAGTGAAAAGCAAATGGAATCTGCCAACACGTGTCCTTAAAATTTATCACCAAGTGTAAAACTGACAATAATGGTCAAGCAACTTATTTTACAACTCAAGCTGATCTTCTCTATTATTGATGGAGACAAAATTAGGGTAGGGTGTAAAATGGATCCAATTTGCTAATCATTCAATGAGACTAAATTATTCACAACTATTCTGAACTATGTAGAAGGAAACATACTCAGTAGCAGAATGTGCTAATGGTAGAAGTTAAAACATTCCCCTACTACAATGATACTAATTAACACCTAAATGCCAAGTCAGAGCTAAGTATAGGCCTTAGATTCTTGCACTTAGCAGGTACTTTACACAAGCTCTTACAACAGAATGAAAGATTTGATGAGAACTCAGCTCTCGTATGCAACAAGTAATTTAAATTTGCTTTGAATTAAAAGCAATTATGAAAATCTGCAAAGTACGTTCTGTAGAGCATGCTTTTATAATTCTCCGTTACTTGAATTCTCAAAAAGCTAGAGTGATTTTCTATGTGGCTACAGGAATAATAGAGTGGTACAGCAATTATTTAATCTTGTGGGATGATCTATTAAACTGTAAAATATAGGACAATGTCAGAAGTCACATGACTCCAGGTCAGGCAGCATCAGGAATAGGAAAGTTGACATTTTGGGTCGGGACCCTTCTTCAGAAGCATCAACTTTCCTGCTTCTCCGATGCTACCTGACCTGCTGTGTTCTTCCAGCTCCACACTGTATTGTCTTTGACTCCAGCATCTGTAGTTCCTGCTATCATCGGGTTATAGTCCAACAGATTTATTTGAAATCACAAACTATCAGAGCCTAGCCTCTTTGTCAGGTGATGGTAGGTTATAACCTGGTATCATGTGACCCAACACCAGTACCTCCACATTATAAAATGTAGGAGCAGGATGATCCCTGGAATGGTAGGCCTAACGTACGATGAACGGCTGAGGATCCTGGGATTGTATTCATTAGAGTTTAGAAGGTTGAGGGGAGATCTAATAGAAATTTACAAGATAATGCATGGCTTATAACGGGTGGACGGTGGGAAGTTGCTTCTGTTAGGTGGGGATACTAGGACCCGTGGGCACAGCCTTAGAATTAGAGGGGGTCAATTTAGAACGGAAATGAGGAGACATTTCTTCAGTGGTGGTCCTGTGGAATTCATTGCCATGGAGCGCAGTGGAGGCCGGGACGTTAAATGTCTTCAAGGCAGAGATTGATAGGTTCTTGATCTCGCAAGGAATCAAGGGCTATGGGGAGAGTGCGGGTAAGTGGAGTTGAAATGCCCATCAGCCATGATTAAATGGCTGAGTGGACTCGATGGGCTGAATGGCCTTACTTCCACTCCTATGTCTTATGGTCTTATTCAGTCGAAGAAGTTTGTTCTGCCATTCAATGAGATCTAATCAACAACTCCACCTTCCTTTTCTATCATATAGGTTTTAATTCAGACTGCATTTGACTGCATTAGAGCTTTTTCACATGAGGAAACTGCAATCCTTGTTTCCATAACTCCTGAGTCCCTTACTGATTAAAAATCAGTCTGTAACAATCAGTTTGCGTCTCAGCCTTGAATATCGGTGATGACCCAAACCCCTACAGTAAAGAATTCCACAGATTCACTTCCTTCAGGGAATAAAATAACCCTCCTGATCTCATTTCTGAAGAAGGGTCTTGACCCGAAAGGTTCCCGCTCCTCTGATATTGCGTCGCCTGCTGCGCTCCTCCAGTTCGACACTGTGTTACCTCCTCATCTCATGTTTTAATGGGTGACCCCTGATGTTGAGATTATATTCTTGGTCCTAGACTCATAAAGGGAAAACAACCAGTCTGCATCTAACCTACCTTTGAAATTCTCTTTAATTCTACCACGGTTTCTTATATTTGCCTTAAAAAAGCTGAGTAATGAGAAGTTAGCAAATAAAGGAGAATCCACTTTTTGTCTTCAATTCATTTTTCGTGCTGAAAGGAAATTAAGTATGACTTTCCACGGAGGCTATTCATAAAGTTGCATTTATTACTGAATTAATCTCCAGCAGTTCTGAATGGTGTAGTTCAGCAGTTACAGGTAACCTGGGCGAGTTGAAGCAAAGATTAAAATTAACATCTGCTGTCAAGTTTATATTACTAGAGCTGTTCGTTCAAGTGAACGGTGCTTATATTGGTAATAAAAGGAGGAAGTGTATAGCCACCCAAAGTCTAGTCTACTAGGAACAAAAACGGAAGTAAGACTGCCGTCTCTGCACAGAGTTATTCCAGCCATTTCTGTTTTTTTTGTCTCTGATTTCCAGCATCCGCAGTTCTTTGATTTTCTTTTTGTCTAGTCTGCTAGGTATAGGAAGAAATAAGGAGCGGAAGGGGCGCAAATGCGATTTGAGGTGGAGCTGACACGGACTGTTCGGGCCGAAAGGTTTGCTCCTCGCGTTTTAATATCAACTCAACTGCCTTTTTTGCTCTTGAGTAAGAGAGGATTTTTTTGTTCATTAATAGGGGTTTTCATGAGCTGCGGCTTGCGAAAATAGAGAGGAAACATTCAAATTGAAGTAAATTATGGGGAAATCCACACCAACTTTTGCTTTGTCGACGAAGAGAACACATTTCCCCCCTCCCACCATCTGGGGACAAGCAATTGTACAATTTAGAGAGAACTTTAAAAACTGAGCAAGGGAACAGCACGAAAATTGTTTCCCCACTTCATCCCAAACGCAAAATTCGTTGAAATAGATAACACAGATGGCCAGGAATTCCCAATTCACAGGCACTGCACTCATTCCAATGTTGGAAAGAGTCTGAGGGTTGTTTCCCCCTTGTTCATTCTAATTTCTTTGGGAGAGCTGCGGAAATTCCGGTAAAAAAAAATCAGGTATAAATCATTTTACCGGAGTTTATACGTCTCTTCCACAAGCAGGAAAGCTGTCCTTAAAAGTCAGCCCCTCCATCCATTGCCTGCATTTGCAATCACCAACGTTGTGACCGAGTACTATATTGACAAGCTTCAAAGTCAGAAAAGGTACAAATTTCTCGTTGTACCCGGATGATTAGCCTCAATTCCAGTGGTTCAAAAGCCTCGGAATTCCACATCCCCACAATAAGGCCTTGATGATGAGAATGCAAAGGATACAACCACTGGGAACTGAGCTTTTCAATCACTCTCCCATTTAAATTGTTACACTGACCTCTGCTTTACGGAATAATTGCCCAACACGATCAATATGGTTCGAATACTTACTTTTATAAAACAGTCATTCAGAGACAGGTTGTGTCTGACAGAATCTTTCCAGCCTTTGTAATGTCCTTTGAAAAATGGAAACATAACACTAATTTCATGGAGAATCTGTGAACACAGAACACACAGCCGTCTTGTTACATTTTGTTACATATGACATCCTGTCTATATTTAACAAAAAACTACATTTCCACACACACACACCAGTCACAAACAAAAAACCTGTACCTGAGATAGCTTCAGTTTCTTCTCTGGTGAATTAAGGATAGCAATGGTTATGAGAGCAAGGTATGTGTAGGGTGGCTTAGGGTATCTTTGGTAATTTTTTTTCTTCGATGGTTGTTTGTCAGCATCTCTTGCATTTTCTTCATTGCAGTCTTCTGTAAACTTGTGGTCTCTTATATCCTGGACCTGAATTGCAGAGTCATGGGCATGACAAGCTGAATCATCAGAGATGTGAACTGACTGCTTCATCCCGGGAGCCTTGGATGAACCCACCACATGCAGACTCTGAGAGGAAGGGTTTCTTTGGTAGAGGGATTGTTTGAAGTCAAGAGGGGTGGTTTTTGCAGGAGGAAGAGAGGAAGCCATTGCATTGTCCCAGTCTTGCATTGCAAGTTGAGCATCACTGCTGCTAGCTAATGGAGACGATGTTGAAATCATCTCAAATCTGTCTACCTCCCAGCTCATTCTCATGCTGATAAATGGAGCCGCACAAATAGACTACAGCCAGAGTTGTTTTCTTAGAAGACAATCAACATTTGCATGATCATCCAAAGTGTAATCAGTCATGACACAGGGGGATTAGCTGATGAATAAAGGGGTGGGATCAAATGGGAGGGGCATCAGAAAGCTTGGGAAGCCAATGGAGTTCATCAGCTCCACAACTTTTTGCCCCCTTCAATGTTTTTGCTCCCAAACGCTGGAATCTCTCCTTATATTGTGGCTCAAATTTATTGCACTGAGTCCCTTTATTTTTCACCTGAACCTAGTTAAAGGTCACTGCTACTAACAGAGCGACTTCTCTTTTCCACTCAGTTATAATAACTTTTTGTGAGGTTATCAGTCCTCGTTAGCACATGGTCCCTTCTAGACAGGAATGAGAAAACACTTCTTTCCCTTATCAAGTATGAAAATGTTTGCCCAGCTGTACTTTCTCCCCTCCCATGAGGAAAAATTACCTCTTTAAACCTTTTTCTCATTTTGATCAGGAAGTTGCTTTACTTTGCTGAGCTGTTTCTTTGACTATGTTGCTAGTTCTTCCTTTTTTATTTGTTAGAACGCTCTAATTTTTGTGTCAATGTTTTACTTCCCTCCCTTCCTTTTACCACTAATTTTCTCCATTCTCTGCCTTCCTTCCTGGCATTAAGCCCCTTACATACCTGACATCCTGAATCATAGAGAATCTTATCCTCTTTCTTTCCCTCTCTCTCCCTCTTTATTGTTCCTCCATTTACATATCTATCATTTTTATGCTCTTTTTCAGTTGTTTTTCTGCATAAGCCCCTCCAAGGCCTTTCCTGTCACTCCCTCTGTAGGTTTTTTACAAACTCTTGTTCCTCTGACTCTGGCTCTGTTCTCCCAATTCTGTACCTCTGCCTCCTCCCTGCCCTGCCCAACCTCTGCTTCCCCACCTCACCCCACTCCCAGTCCACCCTTCACGCTACCTCACACCAACAACACCTCACCAATCCACACCTAAACATGTTGAAATCTTTCTGCAGTAACTCCCAAATATCATTCCCTGCAAGGTCCAGTTATTCAAATGTGGGCCTGAAAAGTGAATGACTGCAGATCATTTGCAAAACTGAAGATTCTCAATATCAGCATTCATGTAGCACCATGACCATAATAATGGATCATCATTGGTAAAGTTTGACACTAAGTTACATGAAGTAACACTAGAGCAGATGGCTAAAGTTTCATTTAGGAACTGCGTTTTAAGGAGTAACTTAGAGGGGGAAATAAAGGTGGAGTGTGTATAAATATATGGAGTGAATTCCAACACTTAAGGGCTTGGCAGCTGAAAGCATGGACATCAGTGGCAGACAATTAAAATTCAGAAGGCTGAAGAGCAAGAATCAGATGATTGCAGGTATTTCTGAGGGTTATGAAGCTGTGGGAGATTACAGAGAGAAAGAAGGTCTATGCCGTGGATGAAAGCAAGGATGAAAATTTTAAAATCAATGTGTCACTAAACTAGAAACCAATGCAGTTTAATGAGCCCAGGGTGGCTGAGTGAACAATGGTGTGAGCAATGGCATAGAGTTTTTTTGGATTACCTCAGATCTATAGAGGATAGAACACAAGAGTGCAATGGATTCATCAAGTCTAGATGCAACAAAGGCATGGATGACACTAACAGCAGCAGAAGAGCTGATGTGTAACTGGAGTTGGGCAGTGACTCTGAAGTGGAAATAATTGATCATGGTGATGCTGTGGGGAGTGTCTGGAAACTTGCTTTAGGAGCAACTACAACACCAGGCCTGTAAATAGTAGAGTTCACCTTCAGGGAGAGTTTTAGAATTGGTAACTAGGGAAGAGAGTTTGTGGTAGGTACTGACAGCGATAGCTTTATGCTTCCCCATATTTGGGGAAGCCTATAGTCATCCAGCACTGGATGTTGGATAAGAAGCAGTATAATGTAGTAGCAGTGGTTGAGTAGAAAGAGTGGTGTGGAGGAGCTGGAGGCCCATAGCATTCTTTTCAAGTGATGCTGCAGAGGGGCAATTAGATAAGAAATAGAAGAAGGACGAGGAAGAATCCTTGGAGCACACCAGAGGTACAGAGTGGGAAAAGAAACCATTAGAGATGAAAACGCTGACTACAATGAGGTAGAAAATAATAAACCAGGGGAGTGAAGTTCGACACCCAACTAGACAATGATGGAAAAGCGTTGGAGGAAGATAGTGTGGTTAATTGTGAAACTCAATAGTGTCAAAGGTTGTAGACAGATCAACAAGGATGAGGAGAGATAATTTGCCTTTGTCATAAAAGGGGGACTTTGAAAAGAGTTATTTAAGCATTGAGGTCACAGCAAGTTGCCAAAGGAAGTGGTAGAGGTGGATACAATTACAACATTTAATAGATATCTAGATAGATACATGGATAGGAAGGGTTTAGAGGAATATGGGTCAAACGCAGGCAAATGGGGCTGGTTCAGTTTGCTGACAAATAGGCCTAGGTTAATTTAGGATATTTGGTCGGCATGTGTCTGTTTCCATGCTTACAACTCTATGACTCAATGAAACCTGGTTGGCATGGATAAGTTGGGCTGAAGGGCCTGTTTCCGTGATGTACACCTCTATGACAGAACCTAATTGAAAGGATTCCAATCTGCAACACTGGGTTTAATGGGCGGATTTGGGAAATGATTATGTTTTGGGACTTTGGACAGGAAAAGAGATTGGAAGTAGGTAATAGTTTGATATTGAAGGACTTTTTTGAGGATGTGAGTGATGATGGCAGATTTGGAGAGAATGGATATAACCAATAATTGGACAACATGAGAATTGGACAACAGGTGGTGCTAGAGTAAAGTGTGATTCAATGCCGGGGAATGGGAAACAGAAGTTTCACAGTGTGGAAAGTAGGCATGTGGTAAGTGCAGCTGAATGGATGGTCTCAATCCTTGTGATGGAAAGGCTATGGGTATCTCACGCTTCTTAAAATTCATTCACAGGATGTCGCTGTCTCGGTCAGCATTTATTGTCCATCCCCAATTGCCCAGAGGGACGTTATGAATCAACCACATTGCTGTGGGTCTGGAGTCACATGTAGGCCAGACCAAATAAGGGCAGCACATTTCCTCCTCTAAAGGGTGTTAGTGAACCAGATGGGGGTTTCCCCAAAAATTGGCAACAGTTTCATGGTCATCAGCAGACAAATTCAGATTTTTTAATTTAGTTCAAATTCCAATATCTGCCATGACAGCTTTGAACATGAGTCCACAGAACATTACCTGGGTGTCTGGATTAATAGTCTAGCAATGATACCAAGAGATCATGACCTGACCGACATGCTATACCTATACCCTGAGCTATATTCAGGGGACAGTGCAGAGGATTTTAACAAGATGGTTTTCAGCCAAGAAAAAATTTTTGGAAAAGAATGTAGAAACATTTCAGACCATTAGATCCCATTAAACACACTTAGATACACCAAAGACCACAAAATAACATGCAACAAAAGCTTGAATTCATATAGCACCTTTAACACATTAAAGATCAATAATTGACAGCAAGGCAAAGAGGAGGATGTTTGGTGACATACCCTATCATTTGGTCAGAGACAGCTTTGTGGAGAATTTTTATACAGGAGAGCTGGATAGAGTGGCAGAGAGAATTACACAGCTTAGACAGGTCAAGGCATCATCACCCATTGTGGGAAGCAGAGAGTAGGGAACCCTCAGAAGGCCACAGCTAGAGGAACACAGAATTGCGAAAACTTGGAGGGCAGAAAGGAGGTACAGAGACAGAAAGGTTTGAGGGTATGGATGGATTTGAAGACGAGGATGAGAATTTTGAAGACAGCATACTTAGATGTTGATAAATTAGGGTGTTGTGTGATCCAATTTCCAAACTACTGGACTCCAACATATGCAACTTTGAGTTTGTGTTCACGTGTTTAAATCCATCCCACCATCTGGTTCCAAGCTATTTCTGAAACTCCTCTAGCTTCAAACCCAGCTGAAACCACGTCTCTTCATATTCTGGTAATTGCCTCTCATTTGGCCTTTCTATCAATGATAGCATCATGACATGATGGCACTGTGTTCAGCACTGTTGCCTGACAGCGCCAGGTTTGACTCCAGCCTTGGCTGACTATCTGTGTTTGTATGTTCTCCCTGTGTCTGTGTGGGTTTCCACTGGGTGCTCCAGTTTCCTCCCACAGTCCAAAGATGTGCAGGTTAGGTGGTAAATGTGGAGGGAGGGAGGGTCTGGGTGCGATGCTATTCAGAATGTCAAATGGTCTCTTTCTGCACTGTAGGGATTCTATCATCATCTGCTTTCTTCAGGTGAACTGCAATCTAATCCTGGCCTTTAGGTGGCAGTATTTCCACACTAAATCAAAGACAAGAACAACTTTGAGAATGCACTTTTAGAAGTGATCAGTTCCCTGGCACCCCTTCTCCAACACATCCGCCATCAATTATAATTAGGAGACAATAAGATGCTGGAAGCCAGAGTCTGTAGGTGTGAGGCTGAAAAAGCACAGCAGTTTAGACAGTATTAGAGGAGCAGGAAACATTTCGGGCCGAACCCTTCATCAGGACTGGGGAGGGGGAAGGGTGCCCACAAATAAAGGGGAGGGTGGGCTGGGAGAAGGATAGGAGAGATGGTGATATATGGATACGGGGAGGGGTTATTGTGATAGGTCTGTGGGAAGGGTGGAGCAGATAGGTGAGTAGGAAGATGGACAGGTCAGGTCAGGCCAGGGAGGTGAGGAAGAGGGGGAGGGCTGGACATTGGATAAGGCTGGGAGTGGAGATATTTTGAAGCTGGTGAAGTCAACGTTGAGGCCACTGAGCTGTAAGCTCCCAGGGTGAAATATCAGGTGTTGTTCCTTCAGTTTACATTTGGCCTCACTCTGACAGTGGACGAAGCCAATGTTGGACAAGTGGTTAGGAGAGTGGGAGGGGCAATTAAAATGGATGGCAACTGGAATGTCAGGTTAGTTGATGCACACATTTGTGCTCTCCACCCCTTCCCCAGTCCTGATGAAGGATTTTGGCCTGAAATGTTGACTTTTCTGCTCCTCCGATGCTGTCTGACCTGCTGTGCTTTTCCAGCCTCACACCTACAGACACCAATTATAATTAAATTGGCTGTAATGTGAAAACCTTGCTTAACGTTGCTTCCTATAGAGATACAATTTCCAGACTGCAACTACAAAGATAAACGAAGAATTAATGTATTGGAAGGACTGTTTCTGAACTTTTTATTTCTTTATCTTTCTAATTTATTCCTATGATCTATAATGTTGGACTTTTTCTTTTGTTTTCTTTTCCCTAAGAATTTGTACTTAGGAATCTGTACCTAGATACCTGCACCTGAGATGGGGCAGTAAGTTGCGACTTGTAAACTTTTCATTGTATTCATGTGAGTACACGTGACAATAAAGCTAATTCAATTTAATTCTAATTCTATTCTATTTTCTGACATTTTGTTAATTTGTCACAGTTTAAGTAAGTGGCCAGAAGAGGTTGTGAGATCTATCTTGTCTGGCCTTAAAACGGCTGTAGCAGGATATCTAACAGTGTTGTTAGTTACTTTTGCCATTGCAAATGCTTACGGCATAAAAATGTTTGACCGCAAAACTGTTGAAAATGTGAGCTGATGCCAATTGGTTGAGGGCAACAAGAGCACCTGAGAACGAGTCAACAAGGTACCCAACAGGATAGCTGATGGGTTTAGGATTGAGAAATGAGGAGGAAGAACTGAAAAAAGAATGGATTAAAACTGGCGAATTGAGTGTTCCATCGGATACAATAAGAGGAATATAGAGAAGGAAAGAAGGATTAGATTCAGAAACAGAGACAAAAAAGAGAAATGTAAATGCAATTCTTGATAAAAAGTAACATTTTTAAAGTTTTCTAATTATAGGGAGTGCAAGCCCAGCATGGCCAAGTGCTTAAGACTGTTGAAGTTTTAACTTTATTTCTTTATTTTCGTACTTAAAAGAAAAAGATGGTCTGCAAAAAAGTGTTTTGGAATTGGAGAAGACAGATTTTATTAAAATAAGACAGGATCTGAGCAAAGTAAACCGGGAATAGCTTCTTCCAGGAAAATATACAGCAGAATGGTTCTGACAGGACGAGTTAATAAATTAATTAAGAAGGCATATGGGACGCTTGCCTTTACCAGTTGAGGCATGGATTATAAAAGCTGTGAGGTTACGCTGGAGCTGTACAGGATTTTGATTAGGCCACAGCTGGAGTACTGGGTGCACTTTTGGTCATTGCACTGTTGTAAAGATATGATTGTGTTCGAGGGAGTGCAGAAGAGATTCACAGGATGTTGCCTGGGATGTAATATTTTAGCTAGGAAGCGAGGCTGATAAACTGGATAAATCTTCAAGAGCGGAGAAGGTTGAGGGGGGAGCGTGATGAGGTGTATTAGATTATGAGGGGCATGAAGAAAGAATGAATAGAAAGCAGTGTTTCCCTTGAATGAATGGTCAATAACAAGGGGGTGTAATTGTAAGGTGAACAGCAGTAGGTTTAAATGAAACTTGAGGAAAACATTTCTAGCCAGAAGTTGATGGGAAAGTGGAAGACAGTGCCTGGGAATGTCATTCAGGTGGAAACCTCACAACCTTTAAAAAGTACTTGGATGAGCACTTGAAATATCATTACGTTGAAGATCATGGACCATTTGCTGCAAAGTGGGACTAATGTACATTTGCAATAGTTTTTTGTTGCTGCAGACTTGATGGGCCAAAGGGCCTCTTCTGAACTGTATGATTCTATGATTCGACAGATAGTGAGGGAGACAGTGAAATGCCATCTTCACAAAGTTAATGGGGAGCAGAGCATCTTGGATATTCACATTTAACTGCAAACCTGTCTCTCTGCTGAAATTGTGGTGCCATTTACCTATAAATAGTAGCAATAGGATCCCATTGTTTGTCTGCACCCTTGCTTTGGCTTTGTAAGTTGTCTTCTCCTGCAGGAAAAAGGAAGGTAAATGGAGGAGCACAGCAGGCCAGGCAGCATCACAGGAGCAGGAAAGTTGACGTTTTGAGTCAGGACCCTTCCTCAGAAAACATTTTCTTAAGAAGGGTTCCGACCTGAAACGTCAACTTTCCTGTTCCTCTGATGCTGCCTGACCTGCTGTGTTCCTCCAGCTCCACTGTGTTATCTCTGACTCCAGCATCTGCAGTTCTTACTGTTTCTAAGGAAGGTAAATAGCCTTGTCTGTGAGCTCAGTGGTGCAACAACAAAGCGAGTGGTGAATGAAGTCTCCCCCAGCCCCTTGTCCACCTCAGGTTAGCAAAGAGGTATAAGTTCGCCTTGTGGCGAGGGGAGCGGGTCCAGTGCATTCCACATTGGCAGGCTCCTCTCAGGATGCTCCTGATAGAGACAGGGTCTCCTCAGCCCCTCTGCCAGTAACAACAGCATCTCAAGTTATCATAATGACTGGAGGAGACTCCTTCGCCTGAGCGTGAACCCTCAGGGATACCAGGAATCGGCAGGCATCAAGCTGCCAGGCACGATTGAGCTGCATGTCAGCGGCCTGCCTTCCCCACAGCTGGCAGTGAAGGGCAGCTTCATATGGGAGTTCTTGGAAGCAAATCAAGAAAACACAGCACTTGGGCTTCAATTGGATGAATACTGAGTTTGATGATCATCCATGGTGAATTTAAAAGGCTCAAAAGGCTGATCGGCCTACTCCTGCTCCTAATGTCTATGTTTCCATGTTAATAGGTATTTATTAAGTTACCACTTGCGTAAGGCAACATGTTTTTGCAACATTTCTATTGGATGTCCCTTGGAAATACAGGAGGACTATGGCTTACTCCCAAGCCTGTTTAGGAGGGACTAATGTGTTTGTGCTTGACTGTATGAACATGTTGATTCTGGGTGAGGGAGGTCGGGTTTGAAAACGCAGGGTAAGTGGAGATTGATGGCCTACCTTTATTTGACTGGAAGGATGATGTGGGAAAGGTCCTGAATCATATAGGTACGAATGCCTTCTCAGTCTCTCTGGTGCCTGCTGTGTCATTAGGCCCAAGATCTGCCCTCAGTTCTTTTCTGGGTCCTGCAGCCCCAGTATTCCCTTGTCTACAATACCTCTCGCTCCACTCAATCCTCATTAGCCACAGCCCCTGCATTCTTTATCGCAAGATTGTTCACAATACAACAGACCACCACAATCCGGGAGACTCTGTCTGCAGCATTGTCAAGTGTCCCACTGGAATTCATTGCCACAGGTGGCTGTGGAGACCAGGTCATTGAGTATATTTAAGAAGGAGATTGATAGGTTCTTGATTGTCAAGGGGATCAAGGGTTACGGGGAGAAAGCAGGAGAATAGGGTTAAGAAACTTATCAGCCATGATTGAATGATGGAGCAGACTCGATGGGCCAAATAATCTAATCTCTGTTCCTATGGTCTTAGGGAATGATCCAGGCACCTGAATCCTGTCTTCAGGAAGATATGGCCTTTCTTATGGGCAGGTTGAGGAGGAATGAATTGGCTCCCTTCTTTTTCACCTCTTGACTGGCCACAACAGAGGTTTATAATTCTGCACTGAAAAGAAAAAATGCTGGCAATCACAGCAGGTCAGGCAACATCCATTGGGAGAGGGCAAGCTAGCATTTTAAGTCTAAGTGACTCTTTGATGTGCCACACTTAAAATTGGACTAGTTCAAATTAAAAGGTTTTATTGAGTGAAGGAAAGAGCAATTTTAATACTTACCAAGAAAAATAATAAAACACAACATGAAACACACACAGAAACACAGGTATAAAGCTTAAAAATGGGAGTATCAAATACAAAAAAGAAAATCAAAAGTCTGAAGTTTTAAAAGTTTTAGAATCTTTGAGCTATTAGATTGTAACCCGAGACCACTGCTGTTTAATTGATGCTTTCCATCTTCAACAGTGGCAGGATTTGTGGATATCTTTAAGTTCCTGATGAATGGATGTTTCTCCAATTTGTGGGTATGGATTTTAGAGAGGCAGAGAGAAACAGGCAGGAAAAAAGAGAGAGCAATCATTCCAGAGATAAAAGGTACTGCAGATGCTGGAGAATCCGAGATAACAAGGTGTGGGGCTGGATGAACACAGCAGGC
>JAHRHZ010000053.1:1722037-1735340 GCA_024137785.1 Ginglymostoma cirratum | reverse complement strand
GAGGAGGCAGACAAGTCGAAGAGGCGGGGATGGAGCCAGTAAAGGTGAGTGTAGGTGGGGGGGTAGGGAGGAGATAGGTCAGTCCAGGGAGGACGGACAGGTCAAGGGGGCGGGATGATGTTAGTAGATAGGAGATGGGGGTGGGGCTTGAGGTGGGAGGAAGGGATAGGTGAGAGGAAAAACAGGTTAGGGAGGTGGAGATGAGCTGGGCTGGTTCTAGGATGCGGTTGGGGGAGGGGAGATTTTGAAGCTTGTGAAATCCACATTGATACCATTGGGCTGCAGGGTTCCCAGGCTGAATATGATCTGCTGTTCCTGCAGCCTTCGCGTGGCATCACTGTGGCATTACTTCATCCGCTGTACCCGTTGTGGCTTCCTCTACATCGGGGCAACCAAGTGGAGGCTTGGGGACCGCTTTGCAGAACACCTGTGCTCAGTTTGCTACAAACAACTGCACCTCCCAGTCGCGAAACATTTCAACTCCCCCTCCCATTCCTCAGACGTCTTGTCCATCCTGGGCCTCCTGCAATGCCACAGTGATGCCACCCGAAGGCTGCAGGAACAGCAAATCATATTCAGCCTGGGAACCCTGCAGCCCAATGGTATCAATGTGGATTTCACAAGCTTCAAAATCTCCCCTCCCCCAACCACATCCCAAAACCAGCCCAGCTCATCTCCACCTCCCTAACCTGTTTTCCCTCTCACCTATCCCCTCCTCCCACCTCAAGCCACACCCCCATCTCCTATCGACTAACATCATCCCGCCCCCTTGACCTGTCCGTCCTCCCTGGACTGACCTATCTCCTCCCTACCCCCCCACCTACACTCACCTTTACTGGCTCCATCCCCGCCTCTTCGACTTGTCTGCCTCCTCTCCACCTATCCTCTCCTCTATCCATCCTCCATCCGCCTCCCCCTCTCTCCCTATTTATTTCAGAACCTTCTTCCCCTCCCCCATTTCTGATGAAGGGTCTAGGCCCGAAACATCAAGTTTTCCTGCTCCTATGATGCTGCTTAGCCTGCTGTGTTCATCCAGCCCCACACCTTGTTATCTAGCAATCATTCCATCCTGCTCTTATAAATGCTATCCTCTGTGTAAAAGCTGTTGCCACAAAAAGTCATTTATGTATTCCCATGTCTAGCTTCACTAGTATTTTTCAAGTTGATTACTTGCAGGTGAGTTTCAATCCAGTTTGTTAAAATGCCTTCACCTATCTTAATGTCTTCTGCAAACTTAACAACGATGCCCTTAGTTCCATTGTCCAGATAGTTAATGTCTAATGTGAGTAGCGTGGGCCCAATACTGACCCCTGCAGAACATTGGTAGTCATTGATCAACATCTGAAAAAGACTCCTTTATCCCACTGTCTGCCTTCTGCCAGTCATCCAGTCTTCTAACCGTGCCAGTACCTTTCCCTCACACTATGGGCTCTTATCTTATTTAGCAGCATCTTGTGTAGCACTTTGTCAAAGACCTTCTGGAAATCTGAATAGATCAAGTACACTGGCTCCCCTTAGTCTAACTTGCTCAATATGTCCTCAAAGAATTCTAACAGATTTGTCAGGCGTGACTCCACTTGACAAAGCTGTGCTGACTCAGCCCTATTTTTCCAGGTACTCCACAATCTCTTCCTTAGTAATAGACTCAAAAATGTTGTCAAGAAGCAAGTTCAGGCTAACTGGCCTATAATTTCCCATCTTCTGCACCCCCCTGCCTTCTTAAATAGGAGAGTTACACTAGCCATTGTCCAGTCCTTTGTGATCCTCCCTGACTCCAGTGATTCCTGGCCTGAAAGATCATCACCAGATCTCCTCAGCCATCTCTTTCAGAACACTGGCATGTAATACTTCCCTTCTGGATGATTTATCCACCCTCAGACTTTTCAGCATCCTCGGTGCCTTCTTTTGCTGTTCAAAAAGGAAATGAAATATTTTTTGATATGAAGGCCAACACAGCAATATGAAATCTCATAAACAGAAATGAAATGAATGGTCAGTTTCACAGAGCTACAAGAAAAGTGGAAAGGAGGGAAGCTATTGTGTAACTTTTTAGAGAACGGTGAGTTGAATGGCTTCCTGCTGCACGGTACCAATCCAAAGTATCAGTTTCTCCATCTCAGTGTTTGAAGGAAGGATGATGGCCACACATGTTGAAGTTCTGAGGTGAGCTATGAGTGGAACAAGATGTCAGAAGTGGGGGGTTCAAATTGCACAAAGGGGATGGTGTGGAGACATACTTTTCGTCAAGAAGTCGGCTTTATCTTTTATCAACGTTTAAACGGGTGAAAACCTGACTTTCGTGTGAAAAGCAATGAACTGGATGCAGGGAGATGTAGGACTGGTTAAACTCAGCACATGTTTAGGAAGTTGACTGCTCGATCATAGCAGGTATTGTTGGCAGGCACAGGAGGAGGTTAACCATGGAAACTGAGGGCTTACCAAGGATAGCCAAAGGTAAACGAGAATAGAAGTTATTTGAAAGATTTGCTGTTTCAATTGAGACAAAGCTGCAGTGGAGCTGTGAAAGGAAGTGAGCCACTGAGAGAGACAATAGAGGAGGAAAGTGGAGACCAACCATATGTCAAGGTCATAATCACAATTGGTGATTTTAATCCCACTGTGGGGTTTCGCTGTGGCTTGCTGAAAGCTGGATCGCAGAATTTCCATGTCAGTGTGGTACAAAAGCTGATTGGAATTTAAGCAGTAGTTATATCGTGCAGAGGTGGGTTTTTTAGACTTGGAGGTGCTGCAAAGTTTTGAATTTAATGATCTTTATTGTGACTCTTTTCAATGAATTAAGCAATTGTGTCATTCCAGTGAGCATGAGAGACTCATTAACCAGTAAACGAAAACATAAACCATCTGCTGTAACTACACCTTATTAAATTCTATATCAATGCAAATATTTGACACAAACACACAGAGCTCACATTACATTTATAATGTTAACAGCTCTTTATGTTTAGCAAGCATTCAGGATCTGGACTCTAGTTATTACTTGCATATATATGGTCCCTCATTATTTCTCTCAGACATGTAAGCAGATCCAAAGGATATATTATGTACAGGAGTGATGTTATGTGTCAGTCAATTGATAGTCTATTTATGCATTTGTAATAACTCTGAAATTCCATGTTTGGACTGTCATACTTCCTTTTTGAAACCCTTTTCTTTATTACATTGGCCAAGGTGAAAATGTTGGCTGGGACACAAGGGGGCACTCAACTACTGAGTGAACCTCTGTCAATACAGTGTGGAGCTGGAGGATCGCAGCGGCATGATGAAGGGTGTAAACCCAAAACATCGACTTTCCTGCTCCTCTGATCCTGCCTGACCTACTGTGTTCCTCCAGCTCCACACTGTATTGACTCTGACTCCTGCATCTGCAGTTCTTGCTATCTCTGAGTGAACCTCTGCTCACTTTCTCACAAGATCTGTAATATCCTTCTTGGTTTAATGGTCAAACTTGGTTTAATGTAGGATGTCAATATGCAAAAACTGTATTCAGTACTTCAGTATTGCACATAAATATGAGTTGTGAGCCCAAACTCTGGTCAAAATTACCATCTTCAGGCTAAGACTGTTAACAACTAAGCCTGCCTGGAATATCATGTAAAAGTAGGATTAATGTGAGTTATGTATGGAGAAAGGTTTTACTGCTCCTCTTTGCTGAGTGAGCAGGTACTGAATGGTACAGTCAGGGGATATTACTTTCTCTTAATGTTAACAAGACAGCAAACTAGAAGCAATGATTATCAGCCTATTTGTTGAAACATAACCAAACACCATAAACACCGTGACAAAATAAAACAAATTTGAATCAGTGCCAAAGATACTTGTAGAATATTGGATGACAAAAACAAGCAATATAATGTTCTACAGTTCAATAGGTTCAGAGTTTGTTTTGCTTGACCTAATTTCACCCTTTACTTTCATCATGTTGGGACATGATTCAAGGAGAGCTGATTGTCCTGAAGTCCAAGCCTCTGTACCAGGCAATTGTTTAGGCACATTAAGGAGCAGTGTGTGATTCATCCATGGTAGGCATTGTTGTACGTTGAGCTGGACTGAGCCTGCACTCACCGTGTCACAGATTTGCTATCAACATCTTCTTTAAGTGTAGGGATCTAGGTTTAATAAAGTGAAGCAAAACCACTTACTGGTCTAACTCAATAAAGGTCTTCTTTTGAACAAGTCACTGTTTATTGCATATTACTAATTAGTTACAGTTTATATTTATAAGATAGACATTGTTCCAGAAGCTATGAGGATGACCTGGATATTAGATGACATTATCATGGTGGTTGGTGTAAATTGTATCCTTGCCATTTTAGACTCTTTCAGATCCATCTCCAACCATATTTCTCTGTTATTTGTGTTATATATTTGTATATGTAATCACATTTGCTGCTATCCCATCTCTTGCCATCTCCTAGAATGTGTTCTCTTCAAACTCGGGACGCTGGTATTTTTATGGGTGGAGGACCATTGGGTTCTCATTTGACTTTGATTCTCTTCTTGACAATCTGAGATCTATAAGTCCCTTCAAATTTGGAGAACCTTTATTCTTTTGGATATCCTTCAAGGTAGTGTCTTGCCTTTGGAAATAGCCAATTTCTTCCTTGCAGTAGTTTGAATTGTTGGACATTGTTAAGGCCTTCTCAGTAATGATTTTCATGGAATAAAAATCAAAACAACAGCGGATGCTGTAAATCAGAAACAAAAACAGAAGTTGCTGGAAAAGCTCAGCAGGTCTGGCAGCATCCGTGAAGGAAAAAATCAGAGTTAACATTTTGGGTCAGTTGACCGTTCCTCAGAACGGTTCCAAAGAAGTGTCAACGGACCCGATACGTTAACTCTGATGTTCTCTTCACAGAGGCTGCCAGACCTGCTGAGCTTTTCCAGCAACTTCTGTTTTAGTTCATGGTTTTCATGGAGTTGTATACACCATGTCTTGGATCTGTTTCTTGGATTTTTATCCTAAGTCTGCCTGTTGTTAACCGCCCAGTGAACAAAAACAGTTACAAAACAATAAATTAATCATTTAAAAACAAAAACAGTATGAAGAAGCAGAGCTAACCAATGAAACTCTTATTGCACATTTTTGATTAAAAGGCAGAGCTAGAGACAGAAAATGACCAAGCCCCACGTCCTGAGCACTAGCAATGTGCTGGAGATGGGAGTCGAGCTAAGGAGTTGAGTCTCACTAAAACTGTGCTTTGTTTGTCCCAACCTACCCCTCTCCCATTTCCGAAGAAGGGTCCCAACCCAAAAGGTCAGCTTTCCTGCTCCTCTGATGCTGCCTGGCCTGCTGTGTTCCTCCAGCTCCACACTGTGTTATCTCAGACTCCAGCATCAGCAGTTCTTCCTATCTCTCTCAGTGTTGGAGCCTCAACTTTTTACAATTTGTAGAAATGGCTCTAATAAAAGGACTGAAGATATAGTAGCTAAATTTGATGATGACACAAACGTAAGTAGGAAAGTATGTTGTGAAGGCGGTGAAAGGAGGCTACAAAGGAATTAGATAGGTCAATGGAGTAGACAATGATCTGACAGATCACGGTGCAATGTGAAAAAATGTGAAATTGTCCATTTTGGCAGGATAAATGAGAAAAACATATTATCAAAATGATGACAGATTTTGCAGAGCTCTGAGATGCAAAGCGATCTGTGTGTCCTAGTACATGAATTGCAAAAGCTTTTATGATAGTATAGCATATAATTAGGGAAGCTATCATTTATTGTGAGTGGAATACGAATTGTGGAGGCCACGCTTCACCTATAAAGGACATTCATGAGACCACCCTGGGAGTACTCTGTACAGTTCTCTTCTCCTTGTGTAAGAAAGAATGTTAATGCATTGGAAGCAGTCCCGAGAAGGCTTACTGGACTAATACCTGAAATGGACAGATTGCCTTATGAGGAAAGGTTGGGCAGGCTTGTATCTGCCTGAGTTTAGGTAAGTGAGAGATGATTTGATTGAACACATAAGATTCTGAGAGAATTTGACAGGGTGTTTCCTCTACAAGAGAAATTAGATCTAGGGGCCACTTGAAAAATAACGAGTTGCCTATTTAAAACAGAATTTGCTTTCTCACAGAGGCTCGTTAGTCTTTGGAACTCTCTATAAGACAGCAGAAGCAGAGTCTTTAATGATTTTTAAGGCAGAGAGAGATAGATTCTTGATAGGTAAGAGGGTAAAGCATTCTTGGAGGTAGGCAGGAATGTGCAGCCATCAAATCTTGTTGAATTGTGGAGCAGGCTTGAGGGGCAGAGTGGCCTACTCCTGCTTCTATTTTGTAGGTTTGTATATACTCACTGTTCTTCAGCCAGAGCAAAAGCTGACACCAACTGGACAGACAAAGTCAGTTCCCCAAAGAGTGAAACTAATCCCTTCTTCTAGGAAAAACTTTTTCATTCTTCCACATTTTCTCCAGACCTCAGCTTAAACCCGTCAACATTGGACAATTCCTAACTGTCGCCTAATGTCCTCACCTCCTACTCGTAGATCTTGCATGAAAACTACACTAGTAGCTTTCAGATTTGCCAAAGCAGCAGTAGATATTGGGCAAAAGAAACTCGCACCTACCCAGCTACTGGTCATTCTCTCCCCATTCGGTAAATCCTCCTTCAGATCCTGGTCCTCACCTCCAGATCTAGGCTCACCTTCTACTGGAGGCCAGGAATGATACTGCAGTTATTTTCTGCAGATTGAAGTCCAGTATCTTCACTTGTGAATAACATGGGTGCTGTTGCCTCTTGCTTTGTGACTTTCCCTCAAGATTGGTCACTTGACTAACTCTGCTGTAATTACTCGTTTCTGATCTTTCCCATAGGTCCATGGGATGTTATGTTGCTCTATGATTCCATTTATCTTTCACAGCTGTGTGGAGACTGTGACACTGTCCCCATCTCTAATTATTCCTTTAGAGCAGTTCTTGAGTATCTTGCCTCTCTCGTCCTTCTCTACTTCAAATTAGGCCATGTCCCATTCACCCTGGTTTCATTCCTTATATCTTCAAATCAGTTTTATTCTCCAGGTAAATTTCTATAATGCCTCCCTCTTAAGTTTAATTTTAATATCTGTATTGAAAAAAATATAGTTGCAAAGTGCTTAAAGAAGTTAGCCCTTTATACTAACTGAGCTACGCGGCATTTTAGCTCAACGTAAGTCTCCACTCATCCCTCTTCATCCAATCCCTTCATCACATCATTCCATTCCTTTCTTCCTCATTCACTTATCTTCTACTCACTTCAACTTTGTATGTTTTCCATGTTCTTACTGCTTTTTAGGGAAAGAAATTTCTCCTGAGTTCCTTTTGGATTTATTGGTGACCATCTTAGACTTGTGAGACTTATTTTTATTTTCATCAGAAATGGAAAGATGGTCTCTACATCAATCTTATAAAATCCTTTCATAATTTTAGAGACCGCAATAGGTCTGCCCTACACTTCACTTATCTATAGATAAGAGCCCTGCCCCATTCAGCCTGTCTTAAATAGTGTATCCTCTCAATTTTGTACATATCACACAATGAAATTGAATCAAATCTCTTATCTTATTGGACTTTGCCTTTGATAGTCCACCACCTTTATCTTTGTACATTATCCTTTGTGGCTTTCATAGTAAAGCTAACCATGTAGTGATCACTTTTTTCTCAGATGTCATTCTATTTTATGTGTCTGTTATCTATCTCACCACATTTTGCAGAAAATTAAACAATAAATTAAACAATGAGTTTGAATGAATGGTTCTGGTTTGTAAATTGCTCAACTCCATGGAGCTCTTGCTAATGGAGTCCTTGGAACAACTGTTAGTCTCACAGTTAATAGAAGATTGGAGGCATAAAAATCTAGACAGGAGATGATGCAATTTCCTAACATACCTGATGCTGTGCATTTCTCTGAGTGTGTTGACTGACAGAGCTGGTTAGTGATCTGGTGCCATCGAATATTGGATTTCTGTCCCAGTGAATCATTGCAGTAGGCAAAGTCCAGCCTTATCGTAACCAGTCAACAGTAAACTGGAAAAGTCAAACTTGAATGCTTCAATGGTTAGAACACATTGAACCTAAGTGAGCAGAGTCTGTTAGTTCTGGTAAGCAAGCTGAAGCAGCTTTTATATTGGTTTAGTGATGTCAGTGGACCTCTCACATGTCAGGGACAACATAATAAACATGTTTAGTTTGATGATGCTGACTCCTTCCTTTCTGGTGGCTTTCCTTGACTGACATCAAGAGAAGCCAGATCATGTCTAGATATAACACCCTTGCCATTTTAGAGCATACCACCCTCTGCTCCCTGTCTATCCACTCCACTGGAGCTAGCAGGCAGGACTTAAGCTTACCTTAGGTGCAAGGAGCTGTGGGTATTCTTTTAAATGCCTCTGATACGGGGGAGACACAACAGTTCAACTTCTTCAAGCCTTTCCTTTTTGCAGAAACACTGAATTGTCCCAGGACAGAAGGAGGCCATTCAGCCTTTAGTGTTTATGCCAACTCTATAAATAAATATTGCACTCAGTGCCACTGTCTCTGTAGAGCTGACATTTTTCCTTTCCAGATAAGAATACAATTTTGGCTTGAATGTTCCGTTGAATTTTCCTGCACCATAATTGCTGGTCACGCATTCAAAATCTTAACCACCCACTGAGTGAAAGAAGTTCTCCTCATATCTCCTTTGTTTTAGAATTTAGAAGAATCCCTACAGTGCAGAAACAGGCCCTTCGGGCCAACAAGTCCACACTGACCCTTGGAGCATCCCACCCAGACCCATCCCCCTATAACCCACACATCCCTGAACACTATGGGCAATTTAGCATGGCCAATCCACCTAACCTGCACATCTTTGGACTGTGGGAAGAAACCGGAGCACCTGGAGGAAACCCATGCAGACACGGGGAGAATGTGCAAACTCCACACAGACAGTCACCTGGCGCTGTGAGGCTGCAGTGCTAACCACTGAGCCACCGTGCCGCCCTTGTCTCCCCATCTCTTAAATCACTGTCGTCTCTTTATGAGACCTTTTGCCAGTCAGAACAGTTTATCATGACTTTGAACACTTGAAGCAAAATTCAACTTCTCCAATTTATCTGCATCTTCGTGAATAATTTGAATGTTCTCTGTAATGCTTTTGCATCTTTCCTAAAGTGTTATGTGCAGAATTAGATGGGATGCTTCAGCTGAGGTCAAACCAGTGTTCTCTAAAGTTTAACATACCTTGCCTTCTCATGTATTCTATGCCCCTGTTAATAAAGACTAGAATACATTGTGTAGAATCTTGTAGTGGTCTGTGCGAGGTGGGCTATAGCAAGACAAGTGACAGAATTGAACCAGGTTATGAAGAACCCTATCTCAATGTCAGGAGCAATTGGTACCATCTTTCATGCTGTGGACAAGCTGCGAGACAAAATTGTCACAAGGCAGTCTCAAGTTGCTAATTTACGGCTTTTATTGGCTGTTTAATGCTTTGTTAAAACCCAAGTTGCCTCATCACTATTCAGGCTCCCATATCACCAAAGCAAGCTCAATGTCAGAAAAAACGAGATAACAAGCATGGGGCTGGATGAACACAGCAGGTCAAGCAGCATCATAGGAGCAGGAAAACTTGACATTTTGGGCCTAAACCCTTCATCAGAAAATCAATGTCAGAAAAACCTGGCAAGGAAACCAGAGTGAGCGAGCACCTGGTGGATTCAGCTCGCTGCTTGCTCTAGAGGAACTCCATGTTGGAAATCAGGCAACAGAATCTCAGGGCATGCCCAAGTGCACCGGTCACATGCGCCGCTTGTCCACAGATGTTGGCATCTGATCATGTTCTAGTCTCTAAAAAGCCTCATAGCTCATCTCTGATCTACTTACAATTTGCACTTCAACACTGCACCATGGGCTGCACAAGCTGCTATCATTGCAATGCTACAGCAAGGATATTGTTTACTCATGGGCATACACCCAGTTGAGGGAGTGGACCTGCCTGTATCTCTGGGCTCTTCATTTGCTCTCATAGCACTCACTCACTCTGAGCCTACCTGAATGATCACCACATCACCACCTTGCATTGCTTTGCCTTCCCCTTTTGCATGTCAGCCCTTCAGCCAGATATATCTCAGGCTCATATAACATCTTGTCAAACCATGCTGTCTAGTACAGACACAAAGCCAGGAAGCTTGTCATAGTTTTCAGCAGGCTTCAATAAAGACAAGGGGGATACCATTTCTTCAGGACAGCAAGTCAAGGACAGCACTCCAAGTCCAGCGCAGGGTATCACTTTCCTCGTTCAGTGTGAGAACCAAAGGATGGGTAGCGCAACATCTGCCTTGACTCTTTCTGCTCTGTTGTGGGCTGTTTTCCTCCTGGAATGAGAAAGAAGCAGATATTAAGGAGGATGAAAATTGGTGGCACAGCTGTTACTGGTGGTGTAGTGAGGAAGTGCCCTGAGTAATTGAATAGGTAGCAGGGTATGCAGGGTTAGCGCTGTCAGAGTTGGAGTGAGTGAGGGTATATGTAGCAGGTGATGAGAGTGATAGAGTATGTGCCTTGGCAGGAAGTGGGTACAGTAGCAGAAATAGAGTGAGTGTGAGGTATCAGAGAGAAGATGGTGGTCCTTCCATTGGAGTGGAAGACGATATTGACCTTCTTCCTACATTGTACAGCATTTCCCCAGGCAGCCTGGGAGTGCTCTAATCTGGTGACAACCTCAGATCAGGCTGGTATGCTATGGCGTTGTGGCCTCCACTGCTGGTCCTTGGGGAGAATGAAGTCATGTGTCAGCAATACCTCCTTCCAGCAGAACCTAGGACTCTGCCTGCACGATAGGAAGCTGATATCCTTCTGTCTGTCATGTCCAGGGTAAATGTCAGGAACCATGCAGGGCAGCACCAGACTGACAGTGCATTTCCAAGTGCATAAGTGGCTTTTAAAGATGGTGTGAGTGCAAGAGATTCCAGCAAATTCCGGGATATCTGCTGAGTGGTGAGCAGTTCCGAGAATGGGACATGGTAAGACGGGATGGAAGTCAGACATGAGAGGCACCATAGAGCTGTGGTAGGTCATTAACAGGACAGGTTTGGTAAGATATAGCAATAGAACATGCTTGTGCTCACAAGAGTTCCCCTTAATTTTCTTTCCAGCTTCTCAGGCCCCCGAGGTCCATGCATGGCAGAGTTTTCCTGAACCAGAAACCAATTCCAAAGGACATTTCCATCAAGTGGGAGTGCTGAAGCTGATCAAGGTGCATGGTACCTTGGAACGGCTGTTTGCATGCATATCTGTACAGCTTGGAGGGAACATTGGTCCTCACAAAAACAACCCTTTTAAAAAAACTCAACACTGCTCGGTCTTAGCCAAAAGAAAATTTAAAATTCAACCCTTTATGTTTTATTGACTGCTTTCTCAACCTGTCCTTCCACCTTCAATGACTTATCCCCATATATATCAAGGTCTGTCTGTTACTACACTTACTCTACAATTCTACTCTTTATTTCATATTGATGTTCAATGTTCTTCTGCATTGAATTTCATCTGCTTCCAGTCAACACATTCCATCAACTTGTCTATATCCTATTGAAGTTTTACTCTACCCTCCTTACAGTTTCCAAAAACATCCACATTTCCTATCATTTGTGCGGCAAAGTCTAGATGGTTAATAAATGTCAGTAAAAATGAAGGTCCCAACGCTTACTCCCAGGAACTCCATTACAAACCTTACTCCAGCGCAAAGAATATCTAGCAACCATTACTCTCTCTTTCCTGCCATTCAGTTAATTTCCGATTAATTTCCATTTTATTCTGTGAGCTACAGCTTTGTCCACAAGTCTGTTGTGTGGCACCAGTTTTCTGGCTATGCAGTCATTGGACAATCTCGGTGCTCCACACGGAACTCAATGCCTACAACATGTATCAAACACAAAGGGGGAAGAGTTCTGGAATGGCCAATTACATGTCCATCTTCCATGCAACCATTTTCTTCTTTCTCCACTAAGGTAAGGCAACTGACAGAAAAACAAGAAAACCTCACCACCCTATCAGCACTTTTTTTTCATTCAAAGTACCTGGAGATCAGTGACAAAGTTTAGTTTAGTTTAAGTACTTAATTTGAATCTTTAGTTGCCATTGAGAAGGTGGTAGTGGGCCTTCTTTTTCTTAGAGGTGCTCTGATAGTGAAGTTAGTCCGTACAATCATTATCTGAACAATCCCATTCTCCCTGTTATGTTCTCATGGCTCTGCAAATTCATTTTCCTCAAGTGTCTATTCAGAATCTCTGATTTGAACATTGTTGTAAAAATTTTGGTGCAGCAATAATAAACAAACAGCAATATCTTTCCAAGTCAGGAGGCTGTGTGATTTGGAGGGAAATGTGCATCTCGTGGTGATCCCTTGCATCTGTGACCTCACCCGTCTGGGTGTTAGATGTTGCAAGTTTGTAAAGTGCTGTCAAAGAAGTCTTATCAGCAAGGCCTTTTTCTTACCTTCCTCGGGTAGCCAAGGGGAAACGTCACCCAAAGAAGCTTGTTAAAATATTGACTTCTATCCTCTCTGAGTGTAACATGTTATTTAGTAAAAGCCAAGAAAGAGACAAGGTGACCAGGTGCCTTGGTTTTTCTGGGACAGTCCCTGTTTTTATTAAAAGCAATGTACATAAAGGGAACATTTTGCTTTCCAAAAGACATAGGTGACTCTCCACAGAATGTGGCTATTGCTGGCTAAGCCCACATTCGTTGCCCATCCTTAATTGTCCTTGTTGTGGTGAGCTGCCTTCCTTTAAAATGTGGTATTGGAGCCCTCACAGTATTGTTAGGGAGGAAGCCCAGAATTTTGACCCATGGAATGGCAATATAGTTCCAAGTCAGACTTGGAGACATACCAGCAGGTAATGGTATTCCCATGCATCCATTGCCCTTGTTATTCAATATGGTTGTGGCTGCAGTTTTGGAAGGTTCTGTTAAAACAACATTGGTGAGTTGAGATAATAAGGTGTAGAGCTGGATGAACACAGCAGGCCAAGCAGCATCAGAGGAGCAGGACAGCTGACGTTTTGGGTCTAGACCCTTCTTCAGTTGACTGCGTTGATGCAGTTCAAGTGAGTTGATGCAGTGCATCTTGGAGATGATGCACTCTGCTGTTACTGTGCTTCAGTTGTGGAAGGAGTGAATGTTGAGTTGTTAAAGGGAATGCCTATCAAATGAGATAACAAGGTGTAGAGCTGGATGAACACAGCAGGCCAAGCAGCATCAGAGGAGCAGGAAGGCTGACGTTTCGGGTCTAGGCCCGAAACGTCAGCCTTCCTGCTGTGTTCATCCAGCTC
>JAHRHZ010000053.1:1701878-1721637 GCA_024137785.1 Ginglymostoma cirratum | reverse complement strand
CAGCAGGCCAAGCAGCATCAGAGAAGCAGGAACGCTGACGTTTCGGGTCTAGGCCCGAAACGTCAGCCTTCCTGCTCCTCTGATGCTGCTTGGCCTGCTGTGTTCATCCAGCTCTACACCTTGTTATCACAGATTCTCCAGCATCTGCAGTTCCTACTATCTCTGTCTTTCAAATGGGCTGCTTTGTCCTGAAAGGTGTTGAGTATTGTTGGAGCTACATTCATGAAGATAGGTGGAGTTCATCCCATCATACCCTTAGATGGTGTGCACACTTTTAGGAGTCAGGAGGTGGGTTACTCACCACAGAAGTCCTAATCTCTAACTTTCTCTTGTAGCCACAGTATTTATGTGCCCAGTCCAACTTCATTTCTGGTCAATAGCAGTGCTGATAATGGGGAATTCAGAGATGCTATTAAATGTCAAAGGACGATGATTAGGACTGAAATGATTGACCTCCAGCAGCCACAAGCATCGTCCTTTGTGCCAGGTATGACTCCAACAAGTGGAGAATTTTCCGTCTAATATCCACTGACTCAATATTTTGCTAGGGTTCCTTGAAGCTGCGCTCAGTTAAATATTGCTTTGATGTCAAGGACAGTGATTCTCACATCAAATATCATGAAATAAGAGTTTATGATATAGGAGGGTAACACATTAGCACGGATAGAGATAGTAGGAACTGCAGATGCTAGAGAATCTGAGATAACAAGGTATGAGCTGGATGAGCACAGCAGGCCAAGCAGCATCAGAGGAGCAGGAAGGCTGATGTTTCGGGCCTGATAGACACAGATAGAGTATTGGTTAGTTCACAGGAAGAAGGCAATAGGGTTAAATGGTCATTTTCTGGTTCACAAGATAGCCAGTGGGGTGCCACAGATATCAGTGTTCTGGCCTCGACTATTTTGCTATCTCGCTTGGTGACTTTGATGAATGGTCCAATCAGTTACTTTCTTAAGAGAAAAATGGTCATTGCTCCATCATTGGCAAATAAGCTTTCAGATGTCTGGGACTTAACCTCTGGAATTCCCTTCCTAAAATGCTCTTCCTTTAAAATCCTGCTTAAAGCCTACCTTTTCGACAAAGCTGTTGAATACCTGTCCCAACATCTATTTACTTAAGCTGGTATCTAATTTTGTGAGATAGGGCTGTTTATAAAGTATTTTGGAATAATTTATTACATTGAAGTCATTCTAAACACAAGGGATTACATTTTTAGAAGTGGTAGCAATGTTTTCTTTCAAATCAGGCACCCCAATCAGCTGATGTTCACATGATAAATCATTCATCTTTCTCTCTCTGTTCTTTTCTAATAACATCAAAAGTAAATGATTAACAGGCAGGAAAGGTTGAGAGAGCAGTTAACAAAGTTTGCAGTGTGACTGTATTAATGGAGCACAGAGTACCACAACAAGATTATTGATGTTTTACAAGACACTTCTTTGGCTTCAGTTGGAATGTTGCATCCAGGTCTGAGCAATGTGCTGTAAGAAGGATGTGCAATCTTTGGAAAGAATGCAGAAAGGATTCACAAGAATGGTTCCCCGAATGAGGAACTGCAGTCATGAAGCTAGATTGGAGAAGTTAGTATAATTTTCCTTGGAGAAGAGAAGATCGGCAGGGGATCTAATACAGGTATTCAAAACGGTGATAGTTTTAAATAAAGCAGGCAGGGAGAATCTATTCCCAATTGTAAAGGATTGAGGATGAGAGGCTACAGATTTAAAGTAATGTGAAAAGGAGTAAATGGGATTTTCACACAGCACATAATTAGGGACTGGAATGGACTGGCTGAGTGTGGCAGAGACAGATTCAATTTTGGTATCAAAAATGGCATCAAGCTGTTATTTGAAAAGGAAGCATCTGCAGAGTTTCAGGGAGAAGGCAGGAGAATATGTGAAGAAAATTATTCATTTGGATAGCTATTGAACCCCTGGTGGGTTGAGTGGCCTCTTTCTGTTTTGTAATGATTCTGTGATTAATTCTACCACCAAGCAGGTAGAAAGCTTCAATCAGATAAAATAATCTGATTTGTGAAACTAAATACAAGGTCTTAGCTGGTTAAACTTTAAACCATCTGATTGTTTTGATCGCTGTTTCTTAACGATTGTGCTATTGGATGCCAAAGATTTCCCATGATAGTGATAAAGTGGTTCTATTGCTGAGGTGCCAGCTAAAAGCTGTTCCTGTTTTATTTGCTTTGCAGATCTTCTCTGGCTGCAGATACTATTACACAGGCACGGGACAACCATTGGCTTCCAAGTAAACATTCTTAACTTAAATTACCACGTGATTTAACTGAAGGGAAGAGATTTGGCAGCCCAATCTGCCTTTCTTCCCCTGAAATCCAAACTATTCTGGGATAGTGGAGGTAAGGGTGTGGGCGACTGGAAGTGTTCTTTTTATAAAGTTTGCTGAAGTTGAGTGGAAGGAAGCTCATGTGGAAGATAGACCGGTGCAATGAGTGGTCTATTTTTGACTTGTAGCTTCACTGATAAGGCCAAGTAACCTTATACTACCCACTAAAGGAATATTAAGACCTGAATCCACATCACAGCTGGATTAGAATCAAAGCCATAATGTTTTCTGACCTACACAGCTCAGTAACTTCCTGGATAAACATCCTCAGTCTCAAAGAATGTCAAGGTTATTTTTAAATTGCTGTAGGAACTACAGTAAACTTTGAAGTGACACAGTTCAGTAGCAACTGATCTTGGGCAGTGCAGCATTGTGGAACCTGACATCAGGTTGAACTCTTGACTGGAGGGACCTAGGTTTATTCTTTCTGTTGGTGCTATGTGGTATGAGTTTGCTTACAATCCAAGTTCTACTATTTTAAAATGAATACATTAAACAACATTAATATAAACATCCCCAAGGCCACTGAAACGAAAATCAAAATACCAATGGAAAGTTATATTTAAGTCTGCACTACCTATCTTTTGTAGAAAGCATACAGTTAATCCAGGATGCAATTTGCACAAAATTCTGTTTGTCATTGAGCTGACAGTCTTATTCAGAAAGGCTAGAGGGCAACTCACATTGTGAAATGGAGCTGGCACATTGCTATTGCAATGGCCACTTTTATTTTGGAAATGAACTCATTGTTAGGCCTGAGTGGAAAGAAAAAGCACTCTATCATGCATACAGAAAGGAACATTGACCTCCAAGTCAGCCATGATAACCATGCCATACAAAATCTAGGGGTGCCTGATCAGGTTACACAGAGATGACTTACACTGCAAGTTACCTAATGCAATAGTTAGTGCTTGGTGATGTTCTGTAGAAGAGGTTTCACGCTGCAAGGTCAAAAAAATGTATACAAAGAAGAGCGCGGAAGGTGCAAACATATTCTGTACGCCCCAGATTTATGATAATAATATGTACAAGGTCAGGACACAGAGTTCCATTTGTAAGAATGCATGAAGAAATAATTAGAAGTTAATTGCCCTGAAAACCAACTCGTCTAATTGTGCAGAGTGGAAATGGGGAGCAGCTTGGTAATCAGATGCGTGCCAGGTCTGACTTCCACTTTGAAGTGATTTAACAGACTGAAACCAAAAGAATACAACACTTGGCCTCTGTTCCCCATAACAGTCTTCCATATGACCTCTTGAGCCATGTCTAATCATTAAGAAATCAAAACATTTCACTTTCTAATTTCTTTTCTTTTCCCAGACAATTTTCTTCCCTCCTTCTCCTAAAGTTGTTGCCTTGTTACTCAGCCACAGCTCCATGATTCAGGTTGTGATACATTACCTCCTCTACTCTTCCACTGTGAGCTGAGGCACACTGCATTGGCAGGCAATATAACAATACCATGCAGGTATCAATACCTACCAAGTCACAATGTGAAGATTCAAGTCCTACTTAACAGCTTGAGCATAAATATCTGTGCCGACACTTCAGTGCAGTCGTAAGGATTAGCTGTCTTTAAGAGGAGATGTTAAACCAAGGCCCCATCTGCCTTTTTAAAAAATTCATTCATGGCATGTGGCTGTCACTAGCAGGGCTAGCATTTATTGCTCATCCCTATTTGCCCTTCAGAAGGTGGTGGTGAGCTGCCTTCTTAAATCTCTGCAGTTCATTTGGTGCAGGTACACCTACAATGCCGTAAAGGAGTGATTTCGAAGATTTTAATCCATCAATACTGAGGCAACACAGCTCAAGTGGATGCAAAAGATCTTATGGCACTGTTTCAATAAAGAAGATTATCCCGTGTGTCCTGACGAAATAAACTCATTTGTCAGTAAAGACAACAAAAAAATACAACTATTTGGCATTAACGTATTGCTGTTTGTGGGTGTCTGCTGAAATAGGTTGCTCCCAATCCCATATTATAACAGTATTTATATTTCAACAATGCCTTACAGGTTGTAAAGTGGTTTGACATGCCCACTGGCCATGAAATGCACCATGTAAAATGCAAGTCTATGTTTTTAACAGCTTGGATATAATGCAACACCTTTTCTGTATGAAAATAAAGTCATAAACTTCACAAAGTCCTAACCCACTGCCTTCTCTTTCAATCTTTTCACTAGCTCTAAATTGTTAGAATGTTGCCCAGTGTTACATGAGCAGAACTTTCCTCAGTGCAAATACTGGGAAGCCCAAAGTTATTGGCTTCATTCCCTGCCACAAACTCTGTTTTCTGGTCACCAACCGTTCCTCTTCTTGGCAAGTAATTGAGACTAAACCAGACTGAACCAGACTGTACATCATCCTTATATTAAAGGGATATGGTGCCATAGCCATAATGTGACTAGACAAGTCATCTAGTAGACGTTTTCCCAGCCACCATCAGTTCTGAGGAAGGGTCACCGGACCCAAAACATTAACACTGTTTTTTCCTTCATAGATACTGCCAGAACTGCTGAGCTTTTCCAGCAACTTTGTTTTTGTTCCTGATTTACAGCATCCGCAGTCCTTTTGGGTTTTTTTTAAAGTTATCTATTGGGTTCAGAGTAATCCTCCGGGGGTTTAAATTCTACCAGTGCAGTTGATGGATTTGAATTAAATCAATAAAATCTGGAATTGAAAGCTCATCCAATAATGGTGAATGTGAAACTATAATTGATTGTCCTAAAACCCACTTAGTTCACCAATATCCTTCAGGGAAAAATATACTCCCATGTCCAAACCTGAAATGGCTGAGCAGGCCACTCATACCACTGCAAAGTTTAAAGACAGTAATGAAGGCAGATGGACAGCCGAGCATAGACCCAGGCACTGGAACTGACAATGGGAAATCTAGCCCTGCCCTCATGTACCAAAATTGGAAAAGGTATCCCACAGTCTGGTCAAGCAACAGCCTGACATAATCAACTCACATAATCATACAGCCTTGATACCTCCATCTCAGGCTGACCCACCAAATGCTGTGCCATAGTGGTATATTGTTAGGAGGGGGTTGCCCTCAAAGATCTAAACATTGACTCTAGATCCCAGGAAATTTCATGGTGTCGGTTCAAAAATGGGCAAGGAAATCTTATGTTAATTACCATCTATCCAGCAACCTACCTCCTATTTGTCATTTCAGCTGATATATCCTCAATATTGAACACCCAACAGAGAATATACTCCATTAGAAGGCCACAAGACCATAAGAAATAGGAACAGGAGTAGACCAGTCAGCCCCTCAAGCCTAGTCTGCCATTTAATAGGGGCATAGCTGATCCGACATTCCTGGCGTCCACTTTCCTGCCCATTCCCCGTAACTGTTGATTCCCCGGCTGACCAAGAATCTACCTGTCTCAGGTACCCTCAGGTCTCTAAAAATACCCAAGGACTCTGGCCCCACAGCGCTCTGTGGCAAAGAGTTCCAAGAACTCTTTGAGAGAAGAAATTCCTCTCATTGCCATCTTAAATCGGCACCCCTTTATTCTGAGTCTTTGCCCTCAGGTCTTAGAATCTCCCGTGAAGGGAAACATCTTCAGCATTTACACTGGTCAAGCCCCTTAAGATCACTTGATGTTTCAACAAGTTTCTTCTAAATTCTAGTGAATAGAGTTCCAACCTGTTTAGCCTTTAGACGTAAGACAATCCCTCCATACCAGGGATCATCGTTGTGATCATTTTTTTGAATTTCCTCCAATGAAATAATATCTTTTCTTAAATAAGGGAACCAAAATTACTCACAGTGTTCCAGATGTGGTCTCAGCTGCACCTTGTACAGCTGCAGTAAGACTTCCCTACTCCTATACTCTAACCCCTTTGAAATAAAGGCCAGCATTCTATTTGGCTTCCTGGTTACCTGCTGCACCTGTGCACTAGCTTTCTGTGTTTTGTGCACAAGTCTCCCCAAATCCCATTATGTCGCAGCTTTCTGTAGTTTTTCTCTGATTAAATCATGCATTTTTTGTTCTCCGTTTCAAAATGAACAATTTCACTTTTTCCCACATTATACTCAATTTGCCAACTTTTTTGTCCGCTTACTTAACCTATCAGGATCTCTCTATAAGCGTTTATATTCCTTTCGCAACTCTGGCTGCTATTCTGGTTGTTGGTGAGGCAAAAAGAGGAAAATTCACTTCACATCATCCTCAGCAAGCTACCTGCCCGAGATGCATCTGTCCATAACACAATTAGAAGGAATGACCATTGCACCATCATTGTGAAGACAAAGTCCCATCTTCATGTTGAGGAGATCCTTCATCATGTGGCACGAGTACCATATGAAATGCAATAGATTGTTGAAGTTTCCAGGCTGGGTATCCATTAGACACTGTTGGATATCAACAGTAGCAAAATTGTAGTCAAGCACAATCTGATATATGCCCTGATATATCCCCCACTACCATTACCATCAACGCCCTGTTCAATGAAGAGTGCAGCAGGTAATGGAAAGTGCAGAAGCAGACATACCTAGCAAAAAGAGTTGTTAACCTGGTGAAGCCACAACACGAGACTACCTACAATCCAAGATGTGGAAGCAGCATACGATACAAAGAACTAGCAATTTCACAGATCAGAACCAGACTCTGCAGGCCGGACACATCAGCCCCAAATGCTGTTGAATAATTACAAAACTAACTGAAGGACAAGGCTCCATGCAATCTCCATCTTCAATAATGGGAGGGGGAAAGACCAGTGCATAGAAATGTAGAAACATAGTAACATAGAAGATTGGAGCAGGAGGAGGCCATTTGGCCCTTCGAGCCTGCTCTACCATTCTTCACGATCATGATTGATTGTCCAACTTAATAGCCTAATCCTGTTTTCTCCCCATAACCTTTGATTCCATTTGTCCCAAATACTATATCTGGAAACCTCATGAATACATTCAATGTCTTGGCATCAACTGCTTCCTGTGGGAATGAATTCCACAGGCTCACCACTCTTTGGGTAAAGAAATGGCTCCTCATCTCTGTCCTAAATTGTCTACCCCGAATCCTCATACTGTGACCTCTGGTTCTGGACACACCCACCAGCAAAAGGTAAGGCTGATGAATTTACAACAACCTTCAGCTAGAAGCACCAAATGGATGATCCACCTGGGCATCTTCGTGAAGTTCCCAGCATCACAGACGCCAGTATTCAGCCAATTTGCTTGATTCCACATGATATCAAGAAACAGCTGATGGCACTAGATACTATAAACCCTGTGGGCACTGATAGCATTCTGACAAAGCCACTGAAGACTTCTGCTCTAGAATTAGTTGCATCTGCAGCCAGGCTGTTCTAATTCAGTCACGACATCGATATTCAACTGGCAATGTGTGGAAAATTGCCCAGGTATGGTCTGTCCACTAAATGCAGAGTAAATCTAGCAAGACCAATTATCATCACATCATCCCACTCTTGACTGTAAGCAAAGTGATGGAAGAGATGAGTGACAATGCTGACAAGTGGCATTTGCACAGCAATAACTAACTGACAGGCACTCAAGTTTGGATTCCACCAGGGCTATTCAGTTCCTAACCTCATTGCAGCCTCAGTCAAAGCCTGGGCAAAAAAGCTAAACTCTAGAGGGGATGTGGGTGTGACTGCCTTTGACATCAAAGCCACACGATTAAGTATAGTGTGGGAACCCATGAGCTGTGAATTGAACAAAGATGAATTTTTTTTATATGACTTCTGTTATTAATAGGCATTGCAGAATGGCGTCTTAAACACTTTTCACAGTATTTTTCATAAAAATACAAGTGACAAAGGATTACTATTCAATTTTAAATCAGGAGGAAACCTCTCAATTGTTTGCAGTCACACCTGACACAAAGGTTGTGATGGTTGGAAATAATTCATCTCAGTCCCAGGGCATTAATGGAGGAGTTCCCCAGGTAGCACCTTAAGCCCAACCATCTTCAGCTGCTTTATCTGTTACCTTCCTGACAGTATAAGATCAGAAAAGTGGCTGCTCACAATGCTTCAGCAACATTCGCCACTCTGCAGTTAGCCAAGTATTCCCTGCCTGTATGCAGCCAGATTTACACAATTTCCAGGTTTGAGCTGATTGATGGCAAGTAGCTTATGTGCCACACAACTATCAGGTAATTAATGACAGTCCCTGATAAAAGAATCTAACTATCTCCTCTTGGTATTCACATTACTGGCTTGCTTACTTTCATGATTCTGGATATTACTGTTGACCTGACACTGAACCGAACTGAAGTGTTATGTTAGAAAAAGGCCAACATGGAACAATGCATTGGGCTCCATCCAATTGTGTCAAATGGTCCAGCGTGGAGAACTGAAGAATCCAGTTCAAGCTTTCAATGGCTTCTGTCATGTCATCCCTGGCTTCTGAAAGTCTCACTATTTATCTTCAAGGGACCAAATTAACCTTAACCCATCGATTTTGGGTGATACACGACATCTTGTGATTAAAACAAGTCCCTCTTCTTGTTAAGACTCACTAGCAGTTCATTCTCTAACACTTCAAACCAAACAGGACGCAGTTTTGAAGGGAGACTTGGTGTGGCACCGCTCTACTCCAACACTCAGCAGGTTCCACAGCCATATGACATGGTGATCAGGAGTGGGATCATGGCTTGAATACCTTAAATGTAGCAATGGTGAAAAAAATCAGTTCTGAGGAAGGCTCACCAGACCCGAAACGTTCGCTCTGTTTTTTCCTTTCACAGATGCTGCCGGACTTGCTGAGCTTTTTCAGCAATTTCTGTTTTTGTTCCTGATTTACAGCATCCACGGTTCTTTTGGTTTTTCTTGTTGCTGTTGTGAAAAAAATCCAGTTGACCCAGGAGAAAGAATTTTCTGAAGATAAGTGAGTTTTGTGCTGTAAGAAAATCACCACTTTAAGAATACTTGTGACAGTCAGTCAGCAGCAGCAAATACTTGAACAGACAAACAGTCACTGAACCCATGGAAAGACAAGCAGGGGAAAAGCAGTATTCCAAGCTAAGACCTTCTCTTCAGAGTTGTCAAGAGGTGCAGGAAAGTGTGGACTAGTGAGCGAAGAAATACAAACTTGTCAAACTAGTTACACAGTTCTTAGAGAAGAACAATCTTTAGTTGCAGTCCCAATTAGATGTTTGGCTATAAAGGAACCATCTCTGAGCTTTCTGCATTAAGTTAAATAGCTTTAAATTAATGACTTAAGGAAAGGACAGAGGTGAAGAAAACAGTACTGACCGTTTACAGTGAGCATCATCCCTGTAGTAAGTGCACACTATGAGGCATGCCTACATTTGCAAAGATGTGGAGGTGCTGGCGTTGGACTGAGGTGGATGAGGTCAGAAATCACACAATACCAGGTTATAGTCCAGCAGGTTTATTTGAAGACACAAGCTTTAGGAGCCTCAGTCACGGGCCATTAAATTAATGAACACTGAGGCATAGAATCACAAATGTCACGGAACAGATTTCAGAAACAAAAGAGCAATTTCAAAGTTTTAGAAGGTAGAGTCTAACAGAAGAAAATAGAATAATTATAAAACTGTGACAATATTGGGAGATTTGAAATTTAAGCTTCAGCTTTGGCAGGAATATGTATAAAGAACACAACCATTGAGGTTTATTTAGAAAATTTGCAGACAGCGATATGCATTGCGTGTTAGGCTGTGATAGACTGGAAAATATCTATTTTTCTCTTTGGGAAGCAGGAAACTCTATCGAACCTTCTACTTGTAGGAGGTGGCAAACCAACTTTTAGATCACAAAATGGCAGAAAACCCAAGCAAACAGTACAGAGATGCAGACTGCTATTTAACAGAAATCTAAAAGTACGGAATTAGTAGTTTTATTAGGAAAAAAAAATTGCAATAATTCAACAGTTAAAAGCTTGAGTAGATTTTAATACAAGGGAATTAAAATGCATTAAAATACTACAAAATTAAAAGCTTAAAGGCCAACAGATTACCACCAGCTTTGAGATGCTACAAATTTAAAACAGCTTTAAACTACTAAGCACAAGCAATCATATTAAGAAGGAAATGGCATCAGAAATAATGCGACTAAAAAGATTTAATGTCAGATTTGGGCTTGAGATTTCAATGGAGTCTAACATGTCATTCCCATTTCCTGATAGTCTTCATAATTATGTCTAACTATTTGATGTAACTTGGACTTATTGCTATCAATGACTACACCTTGTTGATATAAGTACCTCTTCTTGTTAAGACAAGGTAATGGTTTATCCTGTACAACTGCTAACCAAACAAGGCTTTAGATTCACTATAGAAAGGAGGATGAGTGACAACACTCTACTCCAACCATAAGCAGCTGTGGTTGGTTCAGCAGATGTATATTAGCAGCCATATAAACCATTAATGATGCATTATCAATGGGCATTAGGCTAATCATCTGGAAAATCATCTGTGACTATAAGGGCGGGTCAGAAGCTAAGAATACAGGTGACTTACCTCCTGACTCCCCTAAGCCTGTCCACCATCTACAAAGCATCAATCAGGATGTGATGGAATACCTGCCTGAATGAGTGCAGCTCCAACAATACTTAAGAAGCTTGATACCATCCAAGACAAAGCAGCTCGGTCAATTAACACTCTATGAACTACCTTCAACATTCACTGTCTCTACCATCACTGCACAGTGACAGTCGTGATGTACTGCAACAACTCACTGTGGTTCCTTCAACAGCAACGTTTAAAACCTTGACCTCTACCATCCTAGAAGGATAAGTACAGCAGATACATAGGGCTAACAGCACTTGTGATATCTCTATACCACAAAGACTGCAGCAGTTCAAGCAGACAGCCTCCCTTCACCTTCTTCAGGGCAGGAACAATGGGAAATACCCATTTGTTTGCTAGGAAGTCCTCAGAGCTAAGCAGGGCTTTCTTTCACTCTGGTTGCATGGTAGCTAAACAACCTGATGTTAGATCTGCACACTGCTACAAGTGGAGCATGTGTTTGGTGAGGTGGCTGAGATGCTCAGGTTTCTGAAACTCTTTCTATTCTTCCCACTTGGCTTCCACCTGGCCTCCCAGAAGGTGCTCCAGCTGGGTCACACCTTTGGAATGCTGATTGGACTGCCCTGGGTGAGAGACTCCCCTGAGTTGGTGTGGATATCGCAAATTTTCAGAGAAGCTTTGAAGATATCCTGGAATATTTCCTATGCCCTCAGATTTAGGAACTTCGAGTAGGGAGTGTGTTTTGAGAATTTTTTACCAGGCACGTGGAAGATGTGGTCGATACAGTATGGAGCTGGAGGAACACAGCCAGTCAGGCGGCATCAGAGGAGTAGGCGAGTCGACATTTTGGGCCTAGACTCTTCATCAGGACTGGGGAGGGGGAACGGAGTTGGGAGATAAATAGAGAGAAGAGGGGTGGGACTGGTAGGTGAGGTGGCGATAGGTGGATGTGGTTAGGGGCAGGGGATTGGTCAGTAGGAAGGGTGGAGCAGATAGATGAGGAAGGAGATGGACAGGTAGTGTCAGGTCAAGGAAGCACGGATGAGAAAGAGTTGGACATGGGATGAGACCAGGGTCGGGGGGTGGGGAAATTTTGGAACTGGTGAATTCTATGTTTAGGCCATCAGGCTGTAGGCTCCTGAGGCGGAATATGAGGTGCTGCTCCTTCAGTTTCTGGGTGGCGTTGTTGTGGCACTGGAGGAGGCTCAGGATGGATATGTCAATCAGGGAGTGGGAAGAGGAGTTAAAATGGTTAGTAAACAGAAGGGTCTGAGGAAAGGTCACCAGACTCAAAGCATTAATTCTGATTTTTTTCTTCACTGATGCTGTCAGACCTGCTGAGCTTCGAGCAACTTCTGTTTTTGTTCCTGATTTACAGCATTTTGAGCTCTTTTGATCCTTTTTCTAGGGTAGGGGAGTCCAAAACTAGAGGGCATAGGTTTAAGGTGAGAGGGGCAAGAATTAAAAGGGACATGAGGGGCGTGGTGTTTATATGGAACATCCTGCAGAGGAAGTGGTAAAGGTGGATACAATTATAATATTTAAAAGGCATTTGGACAGGTACATGGAGAGGAAAGGTTTAGCGGGATATGAGCCAAATGCAGGCAAATGGGACTAGTTCAGTTTAGGAAACCTGGTCAGCATGAAAATTTGGGCCAAAACACCTGTTTCTGTGCTATGTGACTCTATAATGTGCATGTAGAACATTTTACATAGCATCTTGATTACTAAAAGCACAATAACCCGTCTGACAGAGGAGACAGATATCTCTAATGAACAAAATACCATATGTTACAATGTTAATGTGAAATTCTGAGCGCAGGTATGGTTCTGAAATGCCACATCGTCAAAGACAAAACTGTACAGTCTTCTGTCAACCATGTATTGAAATGTTTCTCTACCTGGTTGTAGACTTTCTTGGCCTACCTATCAAAACAGATTAATCAAGTCAAGGATTTGGGGAAGGGTAGGAGAGGTAAGAAAATCTGAACTGCAAGTGTTGTAAAAAGAAGTAATTTAGAACATGGATTTGAGGATGTGTATAACTCATAATCAGTGTTTATGATGAGGGGAATAAAGGTTAGGGAGACACATTGTGCAAGGGCTTCAGCATCCTGGAGCAAATTTGCTGTGTTGTTTTACAGCTGCACATCACTGAATGTAAATAGCCCAATGTCAGTGCTGTTAAAGTTCCTGACACCGGACCAGACTAAACTAGAAAAATTGTGAAAACATATAGACATAAGCATATGGTGAAGGTAGATTTGACTTTAACTAATGTGAGTAAAAGTCAGAACCAGAGGCAAGTATACGATTACCAAAAAAGCAGTATTTAATATTAATGTATAATAAATAGTATGCTTTGAAGTCTAAGCCTGAAAACAGTCCCTTGCTTTGCCTTCTCCTCAACCAGTCTGCCTTGAACACAAACACATATTGATATTAAGCATATAGTAAAAGAGATGACTGTTGCTTCTCCTCTGTTGCAAGATGCTCTTTGTCTTTGTGCTCAACTGAGGAGTTCAAGGACCAGAAAAAGACTCCAAGGACCTTTTCCATCTTGCAACTTCCGATAAGATAGTGCTGGAATAGGGCTTCTGAGCCCAGGGTTTGTCCACTCAGTCAGCTTCTGTTTATGTTCCTTTCCTGTTTTGAATCTTCTTTCTTGATTTTTTTTTCACTTTTATTTTATGTACCCCTTGTTGAATAGCTCGGTGGCAGTGACAGCATCAGTGGTGGCAAGTGCGCCCAGCGTAGATTCGAGTCAGCCCAGTATGGACTTGTGGCAATGGCTACAGAGGTGAGTATGGGTTCCTGGCAGCATTTACACCCGATGCAGGTTCCTGGAGGTGAGTTTGGACCGTGTGAGACCCGGCCATGTCAGCAGAGGCTGCATCGGCAAGGTGGGCCTGAAGCAGACTCATAGTGGTGGAGTGGTGTCTGCATTGGTGACGTCCAGCGAGGATTCATAGTGGTGGGGGCATCAGTGGAGGCGAGATGATGCCAAAGAGTGGCAAGTTACATTCTGGCAGTAGCGACTTGGCAAAGAGGACACGTGCCCGGTCACCAGGCCCATGGCCCATGGCGGAGCACTTAGCAAGGAGAACTGTGAAATTGAGCTTTTTTTTATTTATTTCCTTATCTTTCTACTTTTATTTTCCGTATTTTGATTTATTTTTCTGTGTTTTAAGATGGCACTAGAGAGTGGCGACACTATACAACACTTTTCACGGTATTTTGTAACAAAATACATGTGGCAATAAATAAATGAGAACATGCCATTTTTTTGTTGATCTCCTGAGCAAGGCACAACATGGAGGTCTGTGTACGTTTTTTGCCATCCATTGAGTCTCTTGGTCTTGCTCTCCATGAGAGTCATCAATCACTTAGTGAAAGTGCCAAGTATGCATCCGTCAGAGACATGGCAACATGGATGGACTCTTCCATCAATGCATGAGAGATGAGTTGACTGTGATAGATTGAGCATGATGTGGGTAGGCAATAGTCAATATTTAAGGAATGCATGTATACATTACAGCAGTTATATTTCCTTTTGGGGGTGAAAAGAACCTAACAGTGGCCCAAACGTGGCTGACAAAAGACAATGTTAAGGACAGTAGTAGAAGACTCATTTAAAGTTGCTGGAAAAAGTAACAAACCTGAAGCCTGAGAGCAGTTTAGAATTCAGCAAAGGAGGACCAAGGGGTGGGTTGAGAGGGCAGATATAGAGTATGTGTAAACTTGTAAGGCACATAAATGTGAACTGTAAGCAATTTTATAATTATGTAAAATAAAAGGGTGGCGAAGACAAATGTAGGTCCCTTGCAATCTGAAACAGGAGAACTGGGAAATGGTACAGCAATCTACAACTACTTTAGTTCTGTTGCCACAAAAGACACAAATCACTTCCCAGAAATACTGGGAAAAACTGGACCCTTCTTCAGACCCGAAACGTCAGCTTTCCCGCTCCTCTGATGCTGCCTGGCCTGCTGTGTTCCTCCAGCTCCACACTGTGTTATCTCAGACTCCAGCATTGGCAGTTCCTACTATCTCTGAGTGAGTAGTTCCCAGAAATGTTGGGGAGGCAAGGTCTTGAGAAGGAAGAATCGAAGGAAGTTGTTAGAAATTATTGGGAATAAAAGCTAATAAATCCCCAGGACCTGATAATCTACACACCAGGGTAATAAAGGAGGTGGCCTTGGAAATAATGGATGCAATGCTTGTCAACTTCCAAAATCCTGCAGATTCTGGAGAAGTGCCGATAGGAATGAACAATAGCCAACTTGGGACGCCCACAACCCACAAATGAATTAAAAAAAAAAGATTGCAGGGTGACAAATGTAATCACTCTGTTTAAAAGATGGGAGAGGGAGAAAAATGGGAATTATAGATTGGTTAGCCTGACATTACTGTTCGAGTAATTTGGGGATCTAATTTAGAGGATGAAGACATTTACAAAATACCAATAGTAATACACAAAGTCACGATGAAGTTTTGGAAAGGATATCATCTTCCACAAACCTATTGGAGCTTTTTAAGGAAATAATTGGCACCATAAATGAAGAAGAAACAATGAATGTGGTATGTTTAGATTTTCAGAAAACTTTCATCAAAGACCCACATAAAAGGTAATGGAGCAAAAGGAAAGCATATGAGATTGGTGACAATATAGTGGCCTGGATTTGGAATTGGTTAGCACATAGGAAGTAAAGAATAGGGATAAATGAATTGTTTGCTGAATGGAAGGAGGTGAGAAGTGGGGTGCCGCAGGGATCAGTGCTTGGGGCCCAGTTATTCACAACATGACTCAACAATTTGGATGAGGGAATTAAGTGTGATATTTACAAGGTTGCTGACAACACATAAGTGGATGCAAGTGTGAGTGTTAAGGAGGATTTAGGATAACTTGAACAAGTTGGGTTTGTTGACAAATACATGGTAAATGATGTGTAACACAGATAAATGCAAAGTTGTCCATTTCAATATGAGAAACAAAATGGTAGAGTATTATTTAAATGTGATAGATTTAGAAATATTGACATGCAAAGGAACCTGTGCATTGTTGTACATCAGTTACCGAAAGAAAGCACGGAGGTGAGCAAGTAATTAAGAATTCAAATGGTATGTTGGCCTTCATTGCAAGGATGTTTGAATAAAGGAGCAAGGAGATCTTACTGCAGCGGAATCTTAATAGACTACAGCTGGAATATTGCATGTAGTTTTGGGTTTCCTTACCTAAAAAAAGTTACACTTGTAATAGAGGAAGTGCAGAGATGTTCCTGGAATGGCAGGTTTGTTGTGTAAGGAGAAATTGGGTTGACTAGTCTTATATTCACTGGAGTTTAGAAGAATGAGAGAGGGTCTTGTTGAAATGTATAAATCTCTTGATAGACTGGATGCAGGGACGACGTTTCCCAATAGCTGGGAGTTTCGAGAACTAAGTGTTATGATCTCAGGATGGACTCTGGGCCATTTTGAAGTGAGATGAGGAGAAATATTTTCACTCACAAGGTAGTAAACCTGTGAATTCCCTACCTTGCTATGGGGGTGACATCACTGAATAGGCTTTTAGAAGTGGAAGGTGTCAAGGAGACTGGAGAGACAGTAGTAATATGGTGTGGAGCTAAAGGATCAGCCATGACTATGTTGATTGAAGGCGCAGGCTCGATGTACTGAATGGCTTATTCCTGCTTCTATTTGATGTTTCTATATTATCCAATTCTGACTGCACATTTCTCAGGAATCCTCACATTGTGTTCTCCACCTCAGTGTAGCTGCAGCGGTGGCCATGTTGCTGACAACTTCAGAGTCACATCATTAGCCTGGAGCAAGCATTGTGCTGGTCTCCCACTGTCCCCTGACAATTAGTGCCCTTGGCTGTCACAGCCTCAGATTGTCCTTAATTCAAGCATGAATGGTCACCCGCTGACATGAGAGTACCTGAGCTGGTGGTAAGTATAGGAAATTACATGAAGGTGAGACCTCTGAGAACCTTGGACATGTCAGCTGACCCACTCCTGCAGCCCTCTGCTTTTTGGTGTGCCCTGTATGTAATTAAAGGGTTATACACATCACACTGTGTTATTCCAACTAGCCCTACTATGGAGTTTCGTGTGTTGAGTGGTGGATGCATGAGAACTAAGCCGGGCTATGCATCTGTGTTTGGCCATACACTCATATAGACTTGCAATCCTGTCTTGCCAGCAATGATGGAACGACTGCCATACTGAAGTGCAAGTTCCAAGGCCTTGTTCTTCCTGGAGGCCAGGATAGCAGGCAATTGAATTGATTAAGCCATTCCTCAGTATTATTGCATGTGTTATGCAACCAGAATGATGAATGAGAACAAACACAACACCTACACCTATGGGACCTGCAATCCATGATTGGACGCATCATTTTCTGTCTGTGGCCATTCTCAAGAGCCCTTGTTGGGGATCAACAATCATAGATGAATACCATCACTGACCTACAGTCGTGCCTCGGACAAGGTGTGTGGCTTCCTGACCACTATGCCATTGATTGAGTGAGAACACTCTCTCCAAAAAAATTCAACCCTTGGGGCTACCACATGCAAGCCTGAAAGGAATGGGAGGTATACAACACATATCTTGGCTGAATGTTTCAGCTTTCCCAGTCTGGAAGGAGACCCTGCAGAGAGGCAATGCTAAACCATGGAACAACCAGTCAGGGTCTTCCTGCTGCTATCCTCACTGCCACCTTCCTCCTTTCTTAAGGTTTCCTATTATTCAACAGCACCTTGACAATATGATCAGACACCAATTCTGTGGTTAATGCAACATTCTACTTCTTTGGTGGTTGGCTGATGCATTTCCCAACGGTTAATTCATTGACTATCAGATGATCGAGTATGGTTGGTCAGTCCCTGCCAAATCAACAGTAGCTTCCATTTCCATTCCCAGCAATGGGACCTGGACCCTCACTGCAAAATTCAGCCCCATGACTTAGCTTAGCTGCTAAGCTTAACGGGTCATCCTTTGGTTATTAATGGAGCTTGTTGTCAGGATAATTAATTGTTAATTAATGTTTTTGAATCTGGAGAAAGAACTCGGTGTCCTGCTTTTAAATTTTTCTTCGGATTCTGTATGTTTGCCATTTGTATAAAATTAAACTGAATGCTGACCACTTTGCACTAAGTTCATAAAATACTTTAAAACAAACTAAGATCTTGGCCTCTGAATGTCTGAATGCACTTTATAACCAATAAAGATCTTTTAAAGTCACTGTTGAAATGTGGGAAATACAGCGGCCATTTAATGTGCAGTGAAGTGCCACAAGCAGCACTGCGATGCTGATCAGATTGTCTGTTTTAGACGTCAGTTAAGGGTTTAGTCTTGTTCAGAACATGACGAGGCCTCGACACAACATCATCGACCTGATACGTTAATTGTGCTCTGCTTTCCATGAAATACTGCCAGAGCTGCTGAGTATTTTCCTTGTATTTTGTTTGGCTCTCTACCTTTTCCCACACTCTCTTTTGCCTGATGCTTTTGCCTTGTTGAGATACAAGTGCAATTATCCCATCCTGTGATCATATTGGCATTTTTAGAATGAGATAACAGGAGTTAGTGGTGAAAATCGTCACAGTGTTGTCTGAGAAGTCTGCCAAAGTCTACTTGATGTCAAAAGCACCACACTACATCTTTTGTGCAACTGCCGATGTGGATTTCTTGCTAGGCAACAGTGATTTACCAATTACAGGAGATTATAATTTGTTAAATGCCTTGTTAACATCATAACTTGCCTCATTAATATTCTGCTTCCAATCTTACCAAGCATGCCAAACAAGCCAGATGATGAAAATTCTTGATATGGATGTCAGAAAACTCATCGACTTTAGCTCACTGCTTGCCTCAAAGGATCTCAATGCACAGCTGCCACACACACACCTACCATTTATCCTCACTGAACCTGAAGAAGGAGCGAGACTCTGAAAGCTTGTGTCTTCAAATAAACCTGTTGGACTATAACCTGGTGCCTTGTGATTTTTGACCTTGTGAATGATTGGCATTCACTGTGTACCAGCCTCTGACAACCCTTATGGCACATATCTGATTCAGCTACAGGACCACTTCCGACACTAACTCACTCAGAGCCTACTGGCTGCTCACAGCATCCACACTTCGCCTTTTTGCACTTTTTGCTCCTCAGCCAGAGATACCAGTCGCACGGTATTGCTGTGCTGCTTAGCGCAGACACAAAGCCAGGAAGCTTGTTATGGTTGTCAGCAGTTCTCAGTCTAGTCAAGGGGGATAACCTTTGCTCAGTGTAAGTCAAGGACAATCTCTGATACCAGTCCAAGAACTTGGAAATGGTCAGTCAGCTGCTCGGGGCAGTCAGAGCCAGGACATTGGGTAGCACACCACCCATGTTGATTCTTTCGTCTTACTGTGGACTGTTTTCCTTCTGCAATGAGACAGGAGCAGGTATTAGGAGAGATGAAGGTGTGTGGCGCAGTTGATATTTTTGGTGAATGTTGGAAGTTTGTCCTAAGGAAGTGAGTAGGTAGTGTAGAGGGCATACAGGTTGTTGGGAGATGGAGTAGATGACAGTGAATGAGGGAACAATGTTGTGGGCAATGGTGAGAGTGGTAGACCTTATGTCTTTGGTGGGAGGTGGGTACAGCAACAGAGATAGAGTGAGTGTGGGGCACTGGAAAAGAAGATGGTGGCACTTTGGTGGAGTGGAGAAGATCATACATTTCCTTCCTATATTCCTGTCATTCCTCCAGACGGCTGAGCCTGCAGTGAGCTGGCTGAAGACTAGGCTGCTATAAGAGGAGATAGTAGGAACTGCAGATGCTGGAGAATCTGAGATAACGAGTTGTAGACCTGGATGAACACAGCAGGCCAAGCAACATCAGAGGAGCAGGAAGGCTGACGTTTCGGGCCTAGACCCTTTCTGAAGAAGGG
>JAHRHZ010000053.1:1682710-1701478 GCA_024137785.1 Ginglymostoma cirratum | reverse complement strand
CCACTCTATCCACCTGTGCAGCCACCTTCAGGGTACAATGGACCTGAACTCCCAGATCTCTCTGCTCATCAACTTTTCCCAAGGCTCTTCCGTTTACAGTATAGTTTGCTCTAGAATTAGACCTCCCAAAATGCATCACCTCACACTTGCCCGGATTGAACTCCATCTGCCACTTCTCCGCCCAACTCTCCAGTCTATCTATATTCTCCTGTATTCTTTGACAATCCCCTATGCTTTCTGCTACTCCCCCAATCTTCGAGTCATCTGCAAACTTACTGATCAGACCACTTATGCCCTCTTCCAGATCATTTATGTATTTCACAAACAACAGTGGCCCCAGCACTGATCCCTGTGGAACACCACTGGTCACCTTTCTCCATTTCGAGAAACTCCCTTCAACTACTACTCTCTGTCTCCTGTTGCTCAACCAGTTCTTTATCCACCTAGCTAGAACACCCTGCACACCATGTGACTTTACTTTCTCCATTAGTTTACGATGCGGAACCTTATCAAACTCCTTACTAAAGTCCATGTAGATGACATCTACAGCCCTTCCTTCATCTATCAACTTCGTCACTTCCTCAAAGAACTCTATTAAGTTAGTAAGGCATGATCTCCCCTGCACAAAACCATGTTGCCTATCACTGATAAGCCCATTCTTTTCCAAATATAAATAGATTCTATCCCTCAATATCTATATAAGCTCTTGAGCTCTATTGAGCTCTTCTATATCTCTGCTATAAGAGGACACTGGGCTGGTATGGTCTGCTGGTCATAGTTTTAATTGCTGGTCCTGAGAGAAGCTCACATCCGAGCTGTGCCCCGCTCTACTCAACAGGAACTATTGGTCGCCATCATCAAGGTAGGTGGAATTTCCCCTTTTATGCCATCCCTGTTATTTTTGGTGCAGGTTAGGAGATGTCCCAAGCAAGTGAATCAACAATATGTAGCAAATATCACGAACTGTGCATGGCAGCTGCAGACTGACAGCACTTGTCTGGGTGAACAATGGATTTTTAAAGATGCCTCCGGGGGTACCAGAGATGCCAGTCAATCCTGGGATGTCCCGGTAGTGGCAAATTTCTCTGGGTATGTCAAGTTGTAGAATGGAGCTAGAATCAAGGGAGAAGTGCATCACAGAGGTGGGGTAAATTAATGAGACAGGTTCGGTAAGTTATAGTGGCAGTCCTCACTAAGCCGCACGGAGAGAAACCCTCTATGAAACTCGACACAACTAGCACTTAGTCATTAAAGTGTAAGACTCAGCCCATTAACTCTGTTTCTCTCTCTGCAGATGCTGTCAGACTGGCTAAGTTTCCCGCACTTTATTTTGATTTCAGACTTCCAGCTTCTGCAGTACTGGGCCTTGCTTTTATTTTTATTCCAGATTTAACTGACCATTAATTCCCTAGCAGCCATGGAGAGGTCTGATCAGGATTAAGTGGGATTTAGTGTAGCCTTCTGGATATGTAATCAGGTAATAGTGCTACTCTGCTACTGCACTGTGTTAATGTTCATATATTCTTTAATGCATGGCCTCCTATTGTGTACTTTGAGCTCTTTTCAGCGTATGTGTAAGAGATTATTATGGCAACATACGAAAATTTTTAAATTGAGCCACTTCCGTGACATTCATTTAGGCGTTACAAAGATTGGTTAATAACTGTCTTTGAAGAAATCTTCTGTCTATAGATGCCCACATCCCTTTCCTCCCGTCATTGTCCTCTCTCTGCTCTGCTCCATCTTTTCCATCCCTTAAGCCTCTCACTCCCTGCCTGTCAATCTACTGTGTATCTGTCAATCTATATTAAACAAGCCAGAATATTTAAACATGGATCTGAACATGCAAATTTGGAACATATGTACGCCACTCTGCCCCGTTAATCCTGTTATTCCACATTCTTGCCTGCCCCAAATAACCTTTCAGCCCCGTGTTTATCAAGATATAGTCACTCTCAAATGTGTTTGGATGATGAAAGGTCTATGAATGAGCTAGAGTTTCAGCATCATATGCAGGGTGCACCAGTTTTCAGATTCTCAGAACTTGCAAGTCTGCAGAAAGTAATGGCCTTCCCCACGTTACCTCGATGTGAAACTGAGCTCTATCGGTCTATTCAAGTGGATCTCAAACTTTCCAGGCGCTGAAGTGCAGAACTGGCAAATTCTGCTCATGACTGAAAACTTCTAATACAAATGAAATGGAAATTCATCTAATTTTGCTGTTTGTGAGATCTTGACGTGCTCAAATTGGCCTGCAAATGTGCTCACATAATCGCAGTGACTGTGATTCAAAGACAATCAATTGATCGTAAATTGATGACATCCTGAGGAAGTTAAAGGCACTAAATAAATGCAAGTCTTTCTCTGTACACCTCCATCATGGATGGACAGCTTCCCCTCTTCCTGAAGATTATGGCGGGTGAAATGTAATTTTGATGGAGATAGATGTTGAAAGGCTGTAAATTGACTGCTTGCAAAACATCCCACCAATTTTTCGTTCCACTCAACTTTTACTTTGTTGAAGCTACTTTTCTTTTAATTGTCCTTTGTTCCATCAGGACATCTCCTACTGAATGCAATCCTGATTTGCTTGTTATCATTAAAGTTGTGGATAAAAGCTCTGAGTTCTGATGATAAGTCATTGACCTGAAACATGAACTCAGGTTCTCTCTGCATATGCTTCAAACTGGTTGAATTTTCCAGTTTTTGTTTTACCTTATTTTGTTCCTATCAACTTGGCCAAATCCCGGAAGACATGACTTTATACTCCAAACTCCTGGTACAATAACTTTTTTTAAAATTGTAGAATCTGTTTATCAATTGCTGCAATTGGAATTTGTATCTCACGTGGACCTTTCAGTGAGCTGTAGTAAACTAGTTTATGATCAGTGGTGTAAATTGCAGTCATTCTGTAAACCTTGGGTAAAAGTCTTTATCTTATCAGTTATAACTAAAAGTGTAAACAATTTGTACCAAGGTATAAACTTTAGGAATAATGTTCACAGCCCTTCTCCTATTGCGTTCTGCACCCAAATTCACGCCCTGCTTGAGAAAAGGGAAGAGTTACTGTCTGTTCAATAAACTGTGCAAGTCCTACATAAAGTCAACTCGAGGTAGCCCCCTTCCTATCAGTTGTTATTTTAAGGAAAATGATTGAACTGGCCACAGATTAATTAGTCTTTCAGCCATCTGTTGGTGGGATCTTGCTGTGCACAGATTGTCCATCCATTGTTTGTCTACAGAGTAACCATTGCTGTATTTGAAGTAATCTAATGCTTGTAGTACACTTTGGGATGTTTCTGAAGGAGTACTTGAGAAATTATGTTAAAGCTAATGATTTCTTGTTTCACACCAGTACAGCAGCCATCTCTTGTTAAGGTAAAGTCCAAATGAGATCCAATTCAACTTTCCATAGCAATCTGGAGTCTGTTCGCCCAACTGCCCTCTCACTCCCCACTACATGGAGTTGTACTCTGTTTGATTCCAGAGCATTTTTTTTCATTCAGTTCCGCTATGTTATTAACTATATAAATAGATCCAGTTTATAGGGAAAGAAATAGCAGGGAACAACAAAATATATACTAGAATTAACAGAACTGCTTTTGTACTCTTTCAAGCAAAATGGACAATTTCACAGCTCGAAATTTTTACCCACTTGCCATATTCTCGCACAATCATCAAACTGATCTCTATTCCTTTGCAGCCTCTTTATATCCTCTCCATGCCATACTTTCGCAACAAGATTGAGGATGGCTTGATGCAGGATCAGATTCAGGAAACAGTTTGGAGGAGCTGAAGTTTGTACAGGGCGGTCAATCAAAAGAGATTTGGCATAGTCAAGTCTGGAGATGAAAAAGATTAAAAAAAAAATTGATAGACAAGGAGTTTAATTAAATTCAGAGGTGAGGAAGATTATGGAAATAGAAAAAGTGGAGAGGAAATGGAGCCCAGAAAATGATGGTTTCGGTCTTTGCGATTCATCCAAAATTTCAGGTTTGACAAACAGTTTGAGTGACACAGAGATTCTCTGGCGGGTTCAAGGAAAATAGTGGAGATTTACAGCTGAATTTCATCAATGTAGATGTGAAAAGTGCTGCCCTGTCCTCCAAGAGCCAACCTGTTGTCAAGGAAGATCAGGGGATTTGATTTGATTTATTTATTGTCATATGCATTTGTGACAAATGCAGTAAAAATTGTTGTTTAGTGTCGCCACTCTACAGCGCCATCTTGAAACTCAGAAAATAAACTAAAACACAGAATATAGAGCCAGAAATTAGGTTCATTTTATAGCCTTGTCTCAATAAAGTTAGGTGGTCTTTGGAAACGCTCCTGCTTCTAGGTCAGCCATAAGCCCGGATCCAGGCTCCTCCGCCCTGATGCCTCGAGTCCCTGCTGATAAACTGACTACACTGCTGCAACCGCGCTTTGCTGTGCCGCTGCTACTGGAGAAAAGAGTTGCCACTCTCCGGCACCATCTTCCCTCCACTAACGCCACTGACATCATGAGTTCACACTGGGCCGACTTGCCAAAGCAGCAGCCGTCACTGGCACTGTAGTGTCCTGCGCTGGGATCAGACTCACCGCTGGTAGATGTCTCCACCATTAGGCGCCCGGGCCTAGCTGCGGGCCTGGATCCTCTGCTCAGCCTGTGAGCCTGGCCAGGGTATTAAGCCTGGGACCTGCTCCTCGCTCGCCTCGGGCTAGGGTGGAGCCACAGCCACCACGCGCTGGTGTTGTTGCTGCCACTGCCGGATGACTCCTCCTGCAACATTTACTAGGCCTTGCAGCTCGCCAGGCCTGCACCACCATCGTTGTTGGCCAATCTGTGCAGGGCCCATTCTCGCTGATGCCGCCGTTGATGCTGCTTCAACCGAAGCGACAAGGTAAAAGAAAAGGCTTTAAAGAAAAAGAAAACAGAAGTAAGAATAGAGAAAGAAAAGAAAATTAGATGGAATGCCACTAACTCCACCGCTGCCATCTTGGACAAAGGATCAAGGATAGCTGTGGATATTGTCAGTCACAAGCTGCACAGGAAAGTGGTGAGTTATGGAATCATCTGTCATCCAGATCTTGGGAATTGGGAGCCATAGGTTTGAAGGAGTGTCTGAGAATGTGGCAGAAACAGCTGTAGATCAGATAAGCTTGAGGATAGGCAGGTTTGCCTTCTGCTCATAAGGTGTATGTGATGGGTGCTCTTCAAAGTCTGTCAACAAATGGTTGCTCTTGGATTATACAAGGATGGATCAACACAGGATAATGGAGAAAAAGAAAGGTAGAGAAGATCCAGAAAATAGGGGAAACATGCAAAAGGCCATGACGGGGAGATGGGAGGATAAAGGGGAGAAGGGCCTGAGAGGGTTCAATAAAGAAAGGAGTTCCTATAAAATTCTTTGGTCTGAAATGGCAGTAAAAGTACTCATACAAGTGGTCACAGAGAAGATTGCTGAGATACAGCAGAGAGATAGAGAATTGTGTCCTAATAAAACCATCCCTTCCCCCACATCTCTGCTTTTTCAGGTGCTTTCTACCAGATACGTCAAAGATTGTTTTCCTTGGTACATCCTGTACCTTAATAGTCCAATAAATGTTACTATATATAATTAACCAAATGTTGGCTCCCAGCTGCCAAACTGCACTGCATCACTAACCACAACAAAGACCAAAGCATCATACAAAGCAATGAATGCAGATTGAACACTTTTTTTTTCCCTCTTCCTCTTTTATGGTCGCCATCACTGACGCAAACTTTCAATTACAGATTCCAGCTGCCGTGGTGGGATTTAAACATGCCGCAGACAATTACCTTGAGTGTTTGGATTAATAATCCAGGGGTATTATCACTACACCGTCATCTAATTATTTAATTTGTTCAGGAGATGGGCCAACATTTATTGCCCATCCCCGAGTGCCCTTCAGAAAGGAGTACTGAGTTGCCTTCTTGAACCACTGCAATCCATTTGGGGTAGTTACTTCTACAGTGTCACAAGGGAGAGAGTTCCAGGATTTGGACCCAGCAACAGCAGGGGAATGATATCCTTCCAAGTCAGAATGGTGAGTAACCACTCCTTTACCGTCTCCATCTCTGGGCTCCCATCAAATATCACCTTCTACTGAATAGAATTAAATTAGTTTTATTGTCACATATTCACAAATGAGTACAGTTAAAAGTTTACAAGTTCTTCAAGCTCTTAGGAAAAAAAATTAGAAAAGTAAAGAACTAACAAATCAATCATTACAGATCATAGGAGTAAATTAGAAAAATAGAAAAATAAAAAGTTTAGAATAACAATCCTCCCAATCCAGTCAATATCAGCACCTTGCCTCCCAGTACACACCAGGCCTTGAATCACCTCGAAGCCTCACCTGAGGCCCAAAAACCACCATGGGCAGCCACACCAGGCTGGCAGATCGCCAGGCCGTGCTGGGAGACTGCCACACCAGGCCAAGAGGATGCCACACCGGGCCGCAAATAGACCATCATGGGCTGCCGAAAGACCACCACGTGCCATCAGGGGATCACGATGCCGGGCTATGACACCACCGCGCTAAGCTGCTGGGTGATGCCATGTTCAGCCGCCGAGCAAGTGCCATGCCAGGCCGGGAGATCACTGTGCCACATCAAGCCAAGAGGATGCCTTACCAAAGATAAAAAGGTACTGCAGATGCTGGAGAATCCGAGATAACAAGCATGGGGCTGGATGAACACAGCAGGTCAAGCAGCATCATAGGAGCAGGAAAACTTGACGTTTCGGGCCTAAACCCTTCATCAGAAAATCAGATTTGTTATCATGCTTGTTATCTAGGATGCCTTACCAAGTCTGCACTGAGGCTGGGAGTTCAGGTCATCGTTAAAATGAAAGAAGAGAAAGAAATACAAAGGAGAAAAAAAAAAAGAAATTAAAGAAAACGAAACAGACGGAGCGGATAAACTCCGGCTGAAGCAACCTACTCCGCCGCCATCTTGGAATTCTGACTCCAATCATAGTGTGTCTCCCGCTCCCTGTGTTTGATTATTACCTGTAGTCACACATTTCAAAAAGTAATGAATTAGTTGTGAAAGCACTTGTGATATGCCAAGGAACTGAAAGATGCTTTTTATAAACAAGCTCTTTTTTTTCTATTGCCCTCCCCAACCTTTCTGTGAATTTGACATAATTGATTATCCCTTCCTGCTCCATCCAGTTTTGAGGTGCCGCTCTTGTCTGTGTCACAAGAACATAAGAATCAGAAGGCAGACTCGGCCACCCAGCCCATGCTTCACTGTTCAAAAAGTCATGGCTAATCTGTTCTCCGTCGTCTCAAATCCTCTTGCCTGTTTGGCCTGTATAACCATTGACTCTCTTGTCGATCAAAAATCTATGTCCCTGCCTCCGGTGCTCTCTTGAGAAAGCGAATTCCACAGACTAATAAACTTCTGAGAGAGGAAAAATTTTCTCACTTCCTAATCGTAAATCAGAAACCCCAATTTTCATAGTTATCGACTTCCCTGACAGAAGGAATTGTGCTCTCTGCATCCACGCTACCAATTCAGCTCAGAATCTTGCATGTCTCAATAAGATCACCTTTTATTCTTTCAAACTCTAATACTTCTCGGCCAGATTGTTCAGCTTTCGTTATAAAATAACCACTTCATTCCAGCAATAAGTCAAGTGAACCTTCTCTGAACTGTTTCTAATACCGTTATATCCTTTCTTAAATAAGGTGAGCAGCACAGTGGCCCAGTGGTTAGCACTGCTGCATCACAGCGCCAGGGACCCGGGTTTGATTCCACCCTCAGGCGACAGTCTGTGTGGAGTTTGCACATTCTCCCCTTGTCTGTGTGGGTTTGCTCTGGTTTCCTCCTACAGTCTAAAGATGTGCAGGTTAAGTGGATTGGCCATGCTAAATTGCCCATAGTGTTCAGGGATGTGTAGATTAGGAGGGTTATTGGGGGATGGGTCTGGGTGAGATGCTCTGAGGGTTGGTGTGGGCTTGTTGGGCTGCAGGGCCTGTTTCCACACTATAGGGATTCTATGATTCTGAACTATACACTGCCCTCCTGATGTGGTCTCACTAATACCCTGTACAACTGTAGCAAAACTTTCCTATTAGTATACTCTACTTCCCCTCTAATGAATTGCAAAATTCTATTTGCCTAATTAATCACTTTCATAGTGATAGCCACATTTCTCTGCACCACTGAGTTACTTGGAGAGGTGATGGCAAAGAGATATATTTATCTTAAGCAAACATAGGCCAATGAGAGGAAGATTTACCACATTTCTTACTTATGATCTCTTCCAACCATAATGGTAGAACCTTCCTGGTCAGTTCCTCACTGCATATTTCATTTAACAATAGAGCCTTTCAGAGAGCTCTAATTGAATTTTTTTTTTCAAATGCTGAGTTTACTGGAAGAAAATGCCAAATTTTACCCAGAGACGTCACTGCAGTTTTAGAAATTTAGGGATGAGGCATATATTTCTGCCTCTGTTGGTGTTTACATTGGATTGCCAAATGAATGACTAAATAGGTCACAGTTGAAAGTTTGACCAACTTACTGCTTTTTTTTAATCTTGGGGTTGAGAGAATTCCAGAACCAAACACAACCATTCTTTGCAAACTGATGTGTCTGTCAGAATTTAACTGAAAGTCTCTTTCCCTCCTCTTTCGGTTTTCAAGATTAGAGCTCAGTTTTCTCTCGAAGAATTATCGAAGGCTGCAATGACTCCCAGCCAGTCCAAAGTATTGCTTTTCCAGTGGGACAGAGGAAATGTGATACCAGGGAAAGTTTCTGCCTCACGCCAAATTAGTTTAAAGCCATTGAAATACTGCCTTGGGTGCACTCCAGAGGAAAGTAGGGTGGAAAAAAACTTACATGAATACACTATCGTTTATAACCAAAGTATGGCCCAAAACAGATCACAGTAAATTAAAGTTGAAGTATAATAACTGTTGGGGATGCACCATTAATTTGCATACAGCATGCCTCAAACAACAACGTGATAACGACCAGACATTTTGTTGTCCATTGAGGAATAAGATCAGGACTCCAGAGCCTTTCAAAAAGTAAATTAGGCAACACTTTCTCTCATAAAAGTCAGTAGCAGTTCAGATCTATCTTTGGCAAATGACAATTCAGTTGTTAACTCCTAACTGACATTGATAGATTTTTGGAACGAAAACAAAGTTGCTGGAAAAGCCCAGCCAGTCTGGCAGCATCTGCGAAGGAGAAAACAGAGTTAACATTTCGGGTCCGGTGACACTTCCTCAGAAATTGATAGATTTTTGTTAGCCAAAAGAGATATGGGGCAAAAGGAGGCATGAAGTTGGGTCATACATCAGCTATTATCTCAGTGAACGTCAGAACTGCAGACTTGAGGGACTAAATGGACCACTTGGATTCTCATGTGCCTTGCTTTGTTTTTCAAAAGCGTGTAATGGGGTTTTTACCGCTGGCAGAGCAATATTGCCCCAACATCACAACAAGGAGTCAAACTTTTATTTCATTCATGGGTTCAGGCTTCGCTGGCTGGGCCAACATTTTGCTCTTCCCACCTCACTGACCAATCCCCACTACTGCATACCTGCACTCACCTATCACCATCCCACCCACATTCCCCAGCCCCACCCCTCCTCTCTCTATTTATTTCAGAGCCCCCGTCCCCGTCCCCCATTTCTGAAGAATGAAGAAATATCAGCTTTCCTGCTCCTCTGACGCTGCCTGGCCTGCTGTGTTCATCCAGCTCCACACTGTGTTGTCTCGGACTCCAGCATTGGCAGTTCTCACTTTCTCTGATTTCATGGGCATTTCTAATTGATCTTTGTGCTATGACTCAAACCAACGGAAAGTTTCCCCTTGGTTCCATTGACTCTGGTTTTGCCAGACGATGCCACAACTGGTTGAATGTTGCCTTGGTATCAAGGGCAGTTATGGTCACCTCAGCCCTGGAATTCAGCTGTTATGATTCCGAGGTGAGAGTGTTTTCACCAAGCCAAGGCTTGAATTAACAAACGTACTAAAGGATGACAAAAAAAGGGACAAGAAATGCATCAACCAGTCAAGAGAGATATAGAATTCTTAAACGAAGAGGTTATCATGGTGCAGATGCTAAATTATAATGACGATACAAAAAAAGCAATTCATACTTAATTATAGACAATCAATAAAATAAAAATAAAATTTAAAATAATAAAAGGATTACAGAATTATGAACATTTCAATATGAAAAACAGTTAGTAAAGTAATTATGGTCTCAGAGGACTGTTCTCTCATTAAAGAGAGGTGACTGGTGGTGAGTTTTACCTGAGGGTCACCACATCTCAGGAAGGGGTGAGTTCACCTCTTTAACAAATTTGTTACAACAACAGTGCTGAACATAGGCATAAAATTGTAATGAAATTCACTCAGGTCATCATTAGCTCCTTTCACATACACATGCCAAAACTCACATGGTGACCTCAGCTGGTACAGGAATTGAACCCACACCATTGCTGTCATTCTGGATTGTAAACCAGCCAACAAAGCTAACCAACCCCATTGGTGAGGCCACTTGTAGAATACTGCATACAATTCTGGTCGCCCTGCTATAGCAAGAATGTTGCTAAGCTAGAATGGGTGCAGAAAAAATTCACAAGGATGTTGCCAGTACTAGAGGGTTTGAGTTATAAGGACAGGCTGGATGAGCCAGGTCCTTTCTCTGTGGAGTGTCAGAAGCTGAGGGGTGATCTTATTGGAGGTTTATAAAATCGTTAGGGGCATTGATAAGGTAAATAGCCAAAGTCTTTTTCCAAGGGTAGGGGGGTCCAAAACTAGAAGGCACAGGTGAGAGGGGAAAGATTTAATGGGGACCTAAGGGGCAACTTTTTCACAAAGTGGGTGGTGCTAGCATGGAATGAGCTGTCACAGAAAGTAGTGGAGGCTGGTATAATTACAACATTTAAATGACATTTGGGTAGGAATAGGAAAGGTTTAGAGGGATATGGACCAAACGCAGGCAAATGGGACTAGTTCAGTAAAGAATAGAATAGCATAGAATAGAATAGAATAGCAATTCATGTCATATGTATTTTTACAAAAAGAAGTGAAAAGCTTTAAAAGTCACCACACTAATGTGCCTAAATTAATGAAAGAAGTCATAAACAAGAAGGAAGAAATAAATAAAGTTCATCAAAGCTCAATTAACTCCTGGGTTTGGGGTAAGCTGGAAAACTGGGCTGAAACCACCAGACCAAGCTGAGACCTCAATGCTGGGACAAGACTTCCACGCTGGGCTGTTGGAAGGCTCAGGGGTCATCTCTGAAGCAAGGACAAGACCTCCATGCCAAGACGGGACCACCGCACCGTAACTAGACCCTCACACCGGGCTGCTGGAATATCCAGAATTCGCCGATGAAGACCTCCAGATGGGACGCGACCTCCAGGCCAGGTCAAGAACATCATTCGAGGCTGAGACCACCCATCCTTGACAAAAGTGCCAAACCGTGAGACTGCAAACACCAGGAGATTGTCCTGTCAGGCACCAGGCCTATACTAGCATTCTGGGCTGTTGGAAGCCACTTCTTCACTGGGCCTGAGCCACAAACATACTAAGGGATGGCAACAAAAAGGGTAAGAAATGCATCAACCAGTCAAGAGAGATATAGAATTCTTAATCGAAGAGGTTATCATGGTGCAGATGCAAAATTGTAATGACGATACAAAAAAAGCAATTCATACATAATTATAGACAATCAATAAAATAAAAATAAAATTTAAAATAATAAAAGAATGAAAAGATTGCAGCAGTTGCAAAATGCGGGTCTCCATTCGCCCAATAAAGCTGAAATGTCTACTGCACTCATTACTTTGTGTTTAAAGTGTATAGATTACTTATTATCAGGTTGATTTAATTATGTTTTCAGTCATTTAAATGTGTTTTATGAACTAGGGATTGGACTGACTTGTTGATTTGTTCCACATCATAATTGTGGAACAGTATTTTTTCTCGTTAATTCCATTGCACATTTACGTTCATGCAGTTGTGGCAAGACGTAGTAGCAGTGGGAGGTGGATTCAAGAGATTTTCAGTGAAGTCCACACACAGCTTTTTCTGCCTTTCAGCAAAGGAATACATATTCAGCTGTTTGATTGTGTTCGAGCAATTTTGGTTTGCATTACCTAAGATCAGTTACACTGCATTTTTCTGGATACTTTCAAGTTTATTAACATGCTCTATGGTAAGTCTAGCATTCCAAGTTGGTGCCACGTATTCGACAATGTGTCTTATTAAACAGAGTGAATAGCACTATGATTTTAGTCAATATTATTAGGCAAGTCAAATCTCAGTCTGAAATCTAGCTTAATCAATTGATTTGTTTTTATTTAATAGAATAGAATACAATACGTTACAGCACAGAAGCAAGCGCTTCAGCCCACCAAGCCTGCACCAATTCCTAATCCTTATTTAGGCCCACTACTTATTGCCTATAAACAGAACCTGTCCCTCAGTTCAACTCATATTCATTTGTCTATCAAGATATGCCTTAAATGTTGCTAATATGCCTGCTTCCACCACTTCCATTGGCAGTACATTTCAGGCGCCCAACACCGTCTGTGTGAAAAATTTTCCCCGCACTTCTCCCTTAAATTTTCCCCCTCTCACCTTGAACCCGTGCCTTCTTGTAGTTAACCTTTCCACCCTAGGAAAATGTCTCTGACTATCCACCCTATCAATGCTTCTCATGATTTATAGACCTCTATCAGGTCATCCTTCAGCCTCTGTCTTTCCAGTGAAAACAATCCTAGTTTACCCAACTTCTCCCCATAACTAACACCCTACAGGCCTAGCAACATCCTGGTAAACCTTCTCTGCACCCTCTCCAGCACATCCACATCCTTCTGGTAGTGTGGCTACCCTAACCTCAGCGTCTCTCGCATCTCTCTGTTTGATGAATACTGATGTGAAACACTCATTAAGGATCTCACCCCTTTCCTCTGGCTCCACACATAGCCTTAATCCTTGAGTGAGCCTACTGTTTCCTTAGCTACCCTCTAGCTCCTAATATATGTATAAAATGCGTCATGATTCTCCTTACTCTTATGAAGTGGTCTTTCACAGTAACACACAGAATATTGTTGATTTGGTTTTAACAATAAAATAGAAGTTTATTAAGCAAAAGAAAAGAAGATAAAATAGAACAAACCTCGCTATCTATATATAATACAATTCAAAAGACTTTGAAATACAATCAAAGTACGATCCCAGAGAGAGTTCACTTTTTCATCACAAATATAAGTTTGAACTCATCTGTTTCTTTCAATCTCCAGTCTTGAGAGTTTAGTAGCTTCTTCCTTACTTAGGCACACAACTGAGCTCAGACTTTTTCAGCTTCCTATAATTCAGCTGGGTACCAAACAATCACTTTTGGGCTGGAAATTTTACACTGAAACAATTATGCTGCGATAACCTATTTCCTAACTATTCTAATCTGTCTTTTTAATGAGGAGAAACTGTTTCTGACATGCTCTGCGAACTGAACACAAAAGCTTTTCTAGCTTTTCCTTAAGCAAAAAAAAAACCCTGATCCTTCTAAAGTGAAAACAAGCTAATGTTCTTCAATGTTTACTCTGTCTGCTCATAAAACTTTCTCAATGCAAATAAATTGTCAATATCATTTCAGGGGCTCCCTCTCTAAACTAGTCTGAAAAGAAATCACGGGTGCAGAAATGACAAGTTAATCATTAAACCCTTTTACACGCAGACTGGAACCCTTATGTCACTAGTTCAAAATCCAAATGGTTAACTAATTGATTTTATAATATATAAACCACACAGCTTACATGACATCTCCATCCTAAAGAAGATTGAAAATGTATACTAAAAATGCATTTTCATTACCCCCCAAAAAGTACTTTTGCATTAATTCTATGCCATATTAACAACAATATATATTGATATAAAACATACAATGAGTTACACAACAATTGTACTTGATATAAGTATCTGGGCACCACAGAAATCACTGCCCATTGAATGTGCTCTGAATAAAGCTTCCACTTTCACATTTTCTTTCCCAGGTATGAACGATTTATGAAATAAACGTAGAGAATTAAGCTCCACCGAAATAATCATAGTTCTTCTCCCTAAAGTTTTCCAAGGAAATTTCCAAAGAATTGTGGTCCTTTGATTGTGGTAAATAACAGTTATTTTTCATACAGTTGGTAATACCTATTTCAAAAAATATACAGCTAACACAAGACCCAAAGTCTCCTTCTCAATCAATGAATATTTTTGCTCACGTGAGGTCAGTTTCTTTGGAAAATAACTGATAAGCTCTTTCTTGTCATCTTACAGTAAAACAACCCCTCCCAATGTCACTGGCACCAATGTCCAGTTTGAGTGGCTTCTCCTAAACTTGGCACAGCTAAAATTATTGTGGTCGTCAGCATAGCTTTTAAGTTTTCAAAGACACAGTGGCATTTTAATACCCATTCAAATTTTCTGCCTCACTTCATCAAATTTGTTAAAGGTACAACAGTGCTGAAGCCTGAACAGACTTGTGATTACATCCAATTATGTCAACATTAAGCTCCTGTCGTAAACACATACCAAAACCCACATTTAACTCGTTCAAATTCCAAACTCTAAAATAAGTAATATCAAAATATATATATAAACACACTTGAGATGACAATATGTCAATGTGAGATAGGCTTGGATGCTTGGGAATACATAGGTTTCCATTTAGTCTTTTATGTATTTCACGCTCTTGGCAATTGGGGCAGCACAGTGGCTCTGCAGTTAGCACTGCTACCTCACAGCGCCAGGGACCCAGGTTTGATTCTGTCCTTGGGCAACTGTTTGTGTGGAGTTTGCACTATCCCCCCTTGTCTGCGCGGGTTTCCTCCGGGTTCTCTGGTTTCCTCTTACAGTCCAAAGATGTGCAGGCTAGGTGGTTTGGCCATGCTAAATTGCCCGTAGTGTTCAGGGATGTGTAGATTAGGTGGGTTATAGGGGGGTGAGATGCTCTCAGGGTCAGTGTGGTCTTGTTGGGCCAAAGGGCCTGTTTCCACACTGTAGGGATTCTATGATGATAATTATTTTGAAGATCACAATAAATCTAGATTCCAAATGTGTGTAATTTCAGCGTTGTGTAAGTTATTGAAGGGGTGTCAAGAGAGTAACACATGAAACACAATTCTATTGCGTTACATTTTTGAGGTTTCCATCTCAGGTGTCTGCTTGACAGAGTGATTGCCACTTGCAAGTGAGATGCATAGTCTTTGCTATGACATTCTAAGAAGATCAGAACTCCATATTTATAGTGATGAATTGGCATGATGGTCTCAGTACAGGCATTGTTCATAATTACTGAATGTATAACATGGTCTAATTTGATTGCTTGTGGGACGCTTGCATGTAATTCAAATGGAAAAGCTTGAGTGGTATTGAATACATTGTCACCGATTGTTGAGGAAGTCCAAGATCTAGTATACACTTGACCAGCTCATTCCTGATTGATGGAGTCTGTGGATTGCAACATTGGGGTCGTTGTGGTCAAATGCATTGCTGAGAACAGTTAGTGCCACAGTTGATGATGTTTGCTGTTTGTCAGTATTAGCATTGGGCTGATTGAAGAGATTCCCGAGACATTGTATTGTAGATAATCCTTTTCTGTTACCAAACTGCTGATGGTCTGAATTTTTTATCATATTACTCATCGTCCGCTCCACAATGGAGCTTTCAGCTAATTTGGCAAAATGACCAATGAGAGTGATGAGGTATACATTCCGATCAGTATCTGAGTTGACTGTGGCACGGGTTATTCCCAGTCGTGTATTAATATATTTTTATATTTGTTTTGTTATTACTTGTAGTAAATAAGCAGTGGATAACTTTATTTAAATTGAGATAGAAAGGAGCTAAGGCCATAAACCAGAAGAGCACCAAGGGTGAAAATAGTAAAGGAACATGCAAACTGAGAAATAGTAAATTATTTGGTATTGCCACACTTTAGGTTTTAGAATTCTGAAGATTGTAAAAGGAAAGGAAAATTGAAGAAGGTATAAAGAAATAAGAAAAACTTGCAATTATGTAGGGTCATTTACAACTTCAAGTATATTATGCATTAGATATCCTGTTTTAATGGTATATTTAAGAGATTAAAAACTGGCCAAAAGACTGGCAACACTTCTTGGCTCTTCGAATAGCTTGGTTTTAAGATACAGGTTAATAAAACACTCAGCTATAAAAGACACAGTATCACCAACAGTCTTGCCAGTGCTATCCAAATTCTGGAAGCAAATTTCAACTCCAGTCAGAAGATTGTGAGCGTATCTTTAAATACTCATCAGCTTAAAAACATTCAAAAACCTATCAGCTTTTTTTTGCCAAGAGCTAAATGTTAGAAACCCACAGGATTCACAACAGTGCTAAGTTTGCTTGGAAAATGTCCAATCAGTTGGAAATAGTGAAAGCTATTGAAAAAGTGGTGAAGACCAAACAGAGTCTAAACACATCTACAAGAGAAAAAAATCCAAATCATAATACCAGGATACAGCTGTCAATGTTGGACACCGAATGTGAACTATGTCTCTAAGCAAAAGGGTAAAAAAGACTTCTTATACAAAAGGAAAATTCTACATGTAGAAGTTAGAAGAATGCTTAAAATGCTGCCTTAAGCAAACAAACATTTCTATAGTTACAAATCAGGGAAAGCTGCAACAAGCATCTATGAAATGAAAGGCACTCATTAATAGGATTGAGAATACAGCAGCATAAACTGATGAATGAACATGAAAATATTTAAGGCAGAAGAGTTTGTTGAAAACAGAGCTTGGAAGGTAAAAATAGGTTTTTATTGCTCAACTGAAATTATTGCTTTAAAACCTCATATTAGCATAGTGTCACTTTTTCATGTAAAATCGTGCAACAAGTCCAGAGAAGAAACAAAAAGGACATGACTCTTCCGTGGTGCCAAGCATGACATGAAAATCATGGAGAAAGGAAAAAAGAAGTGCAAAAAGACAGGGTTTCTGCCAGGTCACTGGCCAGCCAAAGGAAAGCAACTCTCTACAATCTGGATTTGGTTTTGCAGAAACCCATGGCTGTGATTCATGTTTCATTATATTGACCAGAGTTAAATGCTTCTTTCTGGAGATTAACAGTGGAATTTGAGGCCATGGGTGTGGCCTATAGTTCGAAGCACTTGGAAAATTCTAACTTTGATGAAGACTTACTTGCTAAATTTTAATTGACTATAATGCCTTAAAATAATGTATTAATAGTTTTTATTGTACAAATTGTCATGACAATGCATCAAGACCTGAGGTACTTACTAGAATTTTTAATTACAGTGTGTTATTGTATAACAAGGGACAAACAACGAAGACATAGCTGCAAATATAAATTTAGGAGTCTGGAGGAAAGACCTTGGAATGTCACACCCGATGAGGTGAAAAGGGAGCTTCAAAGGGATAAAGTTAAAGGGGAGAAATGCTCTACAAACTGAGGTGCAATTTCCTGAGAGTTATCTCAGACTGTGAACAGAATGGAAGAAAGGTCAGCAGTCTGGGTAAGAGACAAGTTTTATGTCTTCCCCTTACAGAAATATAAAAGAACAGGGGTTAAAAAAAACATTTCAACCCACATCTGTGTGTCAGTGGAAGAAGGTGTGCTAGTGAACTGAGTTTCCATGTATGCTAGTGAGCTAAGGTACTGGTGTATACTAGCTTAGGTTAGAACACTCAGGTCTTATGAAGGTCACAGTTGAAGAACCACCCACTAGTGACCACTGTATTATAGGTAAAGGATTTATTTGCTCTGAATTCTAGAAGTCAGTCAAAAGGAAACAGGACAAAAGTATTACAACTAAGTTGATAAGAAAGGAATCCTGAAGTCAACTGCACAACTATCAACTTTCTCCAACCTACACTTCACAGATAACTTCAAAGCTGATATACTGAAAGTATATATTTTAGCTTATATACTTTTTATTTTATTCATTCATGGGATGTGGGCATTGCTGGCTGGGCCAGAATTTATTGTCCATCCCTAACTACCCTGACGGCAGTTAAGAGTCAACCTCATTTGGACTCATTTCTCATTTTTAACCTGTGCATGTATGTGCAGTGTGTTATTATTTCTTTTTAGTAACTAATAAACTCACTCTATTGTTAACTCAAGAGAACCTGGTAAAAATTGACACTTTTTAAGACATAAATTCATCTGAGTTGGGAGAAAGGCATCCACAAGAGAGGGATAAAAGGTACTGCAGATGCTGGAGAATCCGAGATAACAAGCATGGGGCTGGATGAACACAGCAGGTCAAGCAGCATCACAGGAGCAGGAAAACTTGACGTTTCGGGCATAAAAACCGTTCATCAGAAATGGGGGAGGGGAAGAGGGTTCTGAAATAAATAGGGAGAGAGGGGGAGGCGGATAGAGGATGGATAGAGGAGAGGATAGGTGGAGAGGAGGCAGACAAGTCGAAGAGGCGGGGATGGAGCCAGTAAAGGTGAGTGTAGATGGGGAGGTAGGGAGGAGATAGGTCAGTCCAGGGAGGACGGACAGGTCAAGGGGGCGGGATGAGGTTAGTAGATAGGAGATGGGGGTGGGGCTTGAGGTGGGAGGAGGGGATAGGTGAGAGGAAGGACAGGTTAGGGAGGTGGAGATGAGCTGGGCTGGTTTTGGGATGCGGTTGGGGGAGGGGAGATTTTGAAGCTTGTGAAATCCACATTGATACCATTGGGCTGCAGGGTTCCCAGGCTGAATATGATTTGCTGTTCCTACAGCCTTCGGGTGGCAT
>JAHRHZ010000053.1:1650238-1682310 GCA_024137785.1 Ginglymostoma cirratum | reverse complement strand
GTTCACCTGCACATCTGCCGATGTGGTATACTGCATCCGCTGTACCCGTTGTGGCTTCCTCTACATCGGGGAAACCAAGCGGAGGCTTGGGGACCGCTTTGCAGAACACCTGCGCTCAGTTCGCAACAAACAACTGCACCTCCCAGTCGCGAACCATTTCAACTCCCCCTCCCATTCCTCAGATGACATGTCCATCCTGGGCCTCCTGCAATGCCACAGTGATGCCACCCGAAGGCTGCAGGAACAGCAAATCATATTCAGCCTGGGAACCCTGCAGCCCAATGGCATCAATGTGGCATTCTCTCCCTATTTATTTCAGAACCCTCTTCCCCTCCCCCATTTCTGATGAAGGGTTTAGGCCCGAAACGTCAAGTTTTCCTGCTCCTGTGATGCTGCTTGACCTGCTGTGTTCATCCAGCCCCATGCTTGTTATCACAAGAGAGGGATCTCTTTTTCAAAAAGATTAACCTGGCAGTAATCGATTGACGGGACAAATAAACAAAGAAGGGGTGCCAATTCATCCGTCCTCGGCAGGGAGGTTAACAACTTCGGGCATCCCATCAAGAACTGCAATAACTTGGGGAACCTCCCCCGTAGTCTGATTGTAACAAGGTATTATCATTATTACTGCAAAAATATACTTTATTCTCAAAATAATCTTTATATAAATTCGCAGTTAATGAAGCATTTCTGTACATCTTTGCACATGAAGAACAAACAAACATTGGATTTGTCATTCCTTACAGTTCCAAAAAGCCCAAAGCATTTCTTACTCACATAGATCTATATTTAAACACATTGAAGCACTGAAATTATCTGATAACCAAATGGAACTCCATTGTACTTTGGCAGGAAGACCTTAGACCACGGTCTTTCACCACTGATTCTTTGCAAGAGCAGCCCCAAGCTTTAGCAGGTCCCTCAGTACAAAGTCCTGGACCTTGGAATGTACCAGTCTGCAATACTGCATGGAGGTCAACTCTTTGCTCTGGAAGACCAACAAGTTTCAGACAGAGCATCTTTTCATTGAGTTGATTGTCTTCCAAGCACAGCTCATAGACCGGTAACTGAAGAGCCCTATAAATCATAGGATCCCTACAGTGTGGAAACAGGTCATTCAGCCCAACAAGTCCTCATCACCCCTCTGAAGAGCATCCCACCTAGACACATTGTCCTAATTTCCCCATGCCTAACCCACCTAACCTAACCTAAACATCCCTGGGCACTATGGGCAATTTAGCATGGCCAATCCATCTACCCTGCCCATCTTTGGACTGTGAGAGGAAACCCATGCAGACACAGGGAGAAGGTGCAAACTGCACACACACCGTCACCCGAGGCTGGAATCAAACCTGGGACCCTGGCGCTTTGAGGCAGCAGTACTAACCACTGAGCCACGGTGCCAGTTGATGTTTGTCTTGATGCGTGTAGCAGGGAACAGCCCTTGGAGCACAGAGTCCTGCGTCACAGAGCTGCTCGGGACAAACTTTGACCAAAGCCACTGCATCTCTCTCCTCAGACCTTGAATATATTCTCGCAGGAGATGTGTGACAGTCTCTGCCCCACCCCACAGCTGCTTCGAGAGATGTGTCCAATGGTGGAGGAAGTCAGGACATGCATGAAGGATCTGATGGGCAGTGCCCTTCTCACCACCAGCCAATCTATGTCATGGTACTTGTTGGAAAATTCTGACAATGAGCGATTCTGCCGAATGACTCTGATAGTCAGCTCAGGGAACCACCTGATAGGATCCACCTCTCCTTTTCCCACAAGATGTTACAAGCTGACCACTTCCCAATGGATTTATGGTCAAACGAGTTTTTCTTTACAAATTTTTCCACAAAAACTAGGTAATGTATGGTCCAGCTACTTGGAGTGTTCCACGGTGCTGAGGCCAGGCCTATGCTTTGCACCACCAGGGAGAGGTAGAACCTCAGTGCATTGTGACACGTGGTGTTTGTATACCCATGGTCTACACACAGATTGATGCAGCCTCACGCAATGATGGTCATCAGGATGAGGATGGTGTTGGGTATTATTTTCCACCCCTCTTTTCCTGAGATTTGTGGACACAGTCTGTCTTTGACTCCAGATGAAGAGGAAGATGCATCATAAACATTAACGGCAAAAATATGTCACACCCGATGTTTGACTGGAAAACTGGGTAACCCAGTTGTGTCATCCATTGTCTCTTGCAAAGAGCTAGTGGCCAAAATAACTAGCTCAAAAACTTTCTGAGCTGCAGTTATTGCAGTCAAATTTCTTGAGAAAATTTGCAGACCATTTTGTAGGATAGTGAAAAGCTCTTCCAGAGCTTTCTCACTGTTGTGCAGACTTCTTGTGTATTTTGCACTTAAGTGTCATCTTTGGGGGCAATCGATGATTATGGTGCACCCAAAATTATGCTTGTTTTGAGAAGTTTTCATTGAAACAATGCACGGTGAGACGGCAATGGCCTAGTGGTATTATTGCAGGACCGTTAATCCAGAGGCCCAGATAACATTCTGGGGACCTGGGTTCAAATCCTGCCACAGCAGATGGTGGAATTTGAATTCAATAAATATCTGGAATTAAGAATCTAATGATGACCGTGAATCCATTGTTGATTGTTGGGAAAACCCATTTGGTTCACTAATATCCTTCAGGGAAGGAAACTGCTATCCTTACCTGGTCTGGCCTACATGTGACTCCAGATCCACAGACTCTTACCTGACTCCTGTGCAATTAGGGATGGGCAATAAATGCTGCCTAGCCAGTGTTGCCCGCATCCTGTGAATGAATAAAGGAAAAAAAATAAAGAAAACATGTTGGCAAAAGGAAAGTTTGCTGTGAACCAAAGCAATTGGGTAAGGTTTTAGCCAATACTTTGGGAACGTTTTGAACTTTAAAATGCTGGTTTAATATACTTAAAATGGTAACTTTGTGCAGTGCATTCACACAGGCGAAAATGGTTTATCATAAAATAAAAGCATTTTGCACTGAATGCCAATACACAGTCTGTGAATGACTTGTTTTTAAATAATGAGTTCTTAATCCTTTGTTATTATATTAGCGTCCAGTGGACAATTTCACAGGCGTCTCAAACATGCCCATCAGAACTTGTGGAGACTAGTTTAATTTCTCTGAGTTCCCTCGAAGGCCCTCCAGCAAATGTAATTAGTGGAAACTGACAATAGTAGTTAATTTGGCTTGGTTGGGACATGATTAGTTTTCTGGGTGTGCCAGCTTCTAGCAGGATACGTTTTTAAAATAGTACAGAGAATTACAGAAACTTAATTTGCACTGAATATATTTTTAAAAATTCTTTTTTTGGATATGTAATGCAGACATTGACAACATTTGCTGCCAATCTCTCATTGAGTGGTTTCCTGTTTCAGAGGGTAACTAAGAATGAACCACATTATTGTGGGCCTGGAATCACATATAAGTCACATTATTGTGGGCCTGGAGTCACAGGTAAGAACAACAGATTTCCTTCCCTAAAGAGCATTGACGAAGCAGATGAATTTAAATTACAATTGATGATCATTCGATGGTCACCATTACTGGTATTAATTTTCAATTCCAAATTTGCTGGTGTGATAAGACTTGAATCCATGACCTAGAGCATAGGTCTATAAACTACTAGCCCGATCACCATCACTCCACACTCGCACTTTCAAGCATATTGTGTTGAAAGATAAAGCTTGACATTGTGAAGACTCCAGGTCATTTTAGCTAAATCTGGGGAGATATTCACATAAAATCTTTTTTGTCTGTTATGATTTGGATCGAATCTGTCAAATTGAAATATTGTTCCAGATGAAACCATTACATATGTTACGATCTGGCTTTGCACCAATTTTTTTTGTTTGAAGCTGCCAAAATTTGAAATCCTAGGTAGTTACTCAAAGACTAAAGACATAATAGTACCAGTTTGAACAAAAGGAGGAAGCCTCTATGTTAGACTACTTAATAGGATTCCATGAGCTCTTCAACCATGCTGCTACCAACAACTGGTAACTTTGCAGTTACTCAAGCTTTTCTCCTGAGCTTCACAAGGCTGCAATCTGATCACGCACACAATTTTAGCTCTCTAGGTTCTCTGAGCAGAACGCTATCATTCACCAACTATCTCATGGCCCAACAGAATGGAAAACTAGGTAAGGGCAACACTTCAATAACATGAAGCAGTTTTCTCTGACTTCTTTCTCACACACAACTTGGCGGTGAAATACTATTCAATGATCCTTGAACTACTCTGAGTGACCTCTGGAAACACTCTGATAGGGTTCTGCTTCTGTTCTTAGGGAAAATAAGGTGTTGCAACCATTGGAAGATTTTGTGCCCTGACTGTTACCATATTCATAGCTGCCAGATTTCACAGTACAAGGGAATGCAGAAAAATTGACTTTATTACAGTAGCCTGATAGCTGGTTATCTGCGGGTGATTCGTAATCTCTTTTCAAAAAAAAAGCAAAAGAACTGCAGATGCTGTAAATCAGAAACAAAAACAAAAATTGCTGGAAAAGCTCAGCAGGCCTGGCAGCATCTGTGGAGAGAAACCAGAGTTACCATTTTGGATCGAGTGACCCTGCATCAGAACGGAATCTCTTGTAGGCTACTCATAAGCCTGTGCTCCTAGATTTCCAATTATTCGATTTCCTCCTCTCTCTCTTACACACACACATACACATATAGTCATAATGAAACACCAATGGGAAACCTGTATTGCACCCAGTAACATGATTAGGAAAATTATTCAATCAAAATTAAAACTTGAAGTCTTCAAAATAAGAAGCATACCAATAAAACCTACTAGTCTATACAAAATAGCTTCCAGTTTAAGTTGCCCCTGGTTTATTTTGAAGAATATACTTGGAGCTCTGCAAGCTTTATTTGAATCTGGAAGTCTCTGGAAGTAAAAGTAGCACAAAGTAATTCATGCTATGGATCAAAAATGCAGCAGGAAGATGAGAGGCTGCCATGTTTCGTAAAGCATAGGAAATATTGTTTGAAGTGAAATGATGGCAACAAATATGAATGGTAGGAGGGTGCGGAATACAGGGAATTAATTTAAGATACCTGCAGTACAGCAACTAGGGCATATAGGCAAAGCTGAATGAATAGATGATTTTTAGAATATGATTAATTGTCAAAGATTTAAAGTATCATTTCAGGCTCAGGCTCATCAGTTTAATATTGAGGAAAATGTGAACAGCTGAAAACACATCTCATTGCTCATGTTTGCAGCATGAACTCTAGTGCTTGCACTCACCAACTTACATATATTACCTCAGGAATGTACATGTTGGCTAGATAAGTGACTTACAGACAGTGACTCATTTCCCACGAGGAAACCAGAGAAGAAATAATAGAAGTGAAACAAAGTGTACATCAGCAAAGTCACTCAGAGGTAGCATGAACTGCAGATGCCAGAGTCAGAGTCAATACAGTGTGGAGCTGGAGGAACACAGCAAGTCAGGCAGCATCAGAAGAGCAGGAGATTCAACGTTTCAGGACTAGGCCCTTCATCAGGACTCAATTTTTGCAGGTCTGGGAGAGAGAGGCTCTGAACTGGGGTAGGTTTGACTGTAGTGGTAGAAGATGCCGGCGCATGGCTGCAAGCAGTGAGCTGAGGGTCCACAGGGAAAACTGCTTTTGGAGGCTATAAATGTACTCTTGATAACAGTTGTCGCAGTTTTGGCCAAATTGGGATGGTCTGAACGTTGCTTGGAGTCATTTGGGGATGAGCAGTTGTGTAGGCAGGTAATAGGAGACATGGCTGTAGTACCGGGTTTGTTTCAGTTTGTGGTCGAAGGGCTACAGGGTGGAGGAGATCACCAGAGGGTTGCAGTGGGAGAGAGATCCACTGAGGTCTTTCTGAAACCTTTTTCAAGGTGGGCGTCCTTGGAAGACGCTTCGCAGTGGGGTTATAACTCACTCAGAGTTAGCACGAACTGCAGATGCTAGAATCAGAGTCAGTACAGAGAGGAGCTGGAGGAACAGTAGGGCAGGCAGCATCAGAGGAAAAGGACTGTGATATCTAGAGTCCTGATGTCGAGTATAGGCCTGAAACATCGACTCTTCTCCTCCTCTGATGCTGCCTGACCTTCTGTGTTCCTCCAGCTCCACACTGTATTGACTTGTACTTGAGCAAAAACTTACGCGATGCTCAAATTATTGATATGTACATGTTGATCAGTAGTCAATCATAATGATAAATGGAAAACGATCTGCTTTTCCTATGAAGATACCCTGCAAAGTCTGTTCTTGTATTATAATTGATGGCAGGGATGGGAGAATCCGTCAAATGCCATCTGATGCAGCACTTGAAGAGAGGACTGCTCAAAGATGGAAAATATCGTAGAATGAGTGGTATCTCCAAAGTGTTCTATATTTTGTCATGTGATTTTAAGTCCACATCTAACACTTTGTGTTCACCACAGAATGGTTGAGAAGAATACAAGGCACACGAGCTTTGGTTTCTTTAGATCTCTGGGACATTTAAGCTACTCTTGGATAAGCACATGGATGATAGTAAAATGTAGGGTATGCAGGGTAGTTTGATCTTAGAGTAAGATAATAGGTCGGCACAACATCGTGGGCCGAAGGGCAGGTACTGTGCTGTACTGTTCTATGTTCTATGTTGGATGTTAATACTAACTACTAAACACAATAATCTGAGGTATACCAGGGTCTAATCCTGGTGTTACATTATTGAAAGTCTATTGACCACAACTTCACTCTTCCAGTGTTCTCTAACTAACTCTGCCCAAACTATGCTATTTATACCCCAGGGGAGCAACATCATGGCATCATTACAAAGATCCTGCATGGCCCTAAAGTCCTTATAACCACAATGATGCAAAATGTAAAAATCTTCTAGCATGTAACTCATGGATACTGTGAGCAATGGTCGTGTGGGTATATTTATCTGTAGGAAGATCTCTGCCACTGCTGTCTTATGAATTTGGTTTCCTTGGTTGCGTGTTGTACCTTTTCTTCCAGTAAGTGAATTATAAAAAGGGAATCCCCATGAGGAAAATCATTTTGCAACTTTTCCCATCACATTACGGAAAAGTGTCAAACAAGGAACAGCCCCGAGAGAGCCTTTAAAATGGAGCTTCCAAAACAAAGAGCCATATAAAAAACCTTAGCGAAACACCATTCCAAAGTAAGATTGTGCGGCCACACATATCAGCAGAATGAAGCAGAACAAATAATCTCTAATATTGTAATACCAGCTTTCCTTAACTTTAGACTATGTGGCCATTCTTAACAGCAGTAGAAATTAGATCCGCAAATGGTAAAATAAATAAAAATCATAGTTTTTTAAAATTCATTCTTTGCTTGTGGCCATGGCTGGCTGAGTCAATACTTACTGATCATCCTTGATGTGGCAGTGGCGATGATGAGCTGCCTTCTTGAATCACTACAATCCATTTGGCGTACCTTGTTTATTCACCTTATCCATGCCTCTCACTATTTTATGCACCTCTATAAAGTCACTCTTCAGCTCCAATGTTCCAGGGAAAATAGCCCCAGTTCATTCAGCCTCTCCCTATAGCTCAAACCCTAGCAACATCCTTGTAAATCTTTTCTGAACCTGTTTCACAACATACTTCCTAAAACAGGGAGACCAGGATTGCACACATATTCCAACAGTGGCCTAACCAATGCTCTGTACAGCCACAACATAACCACCTAACGCCTACACTCAATACACTGATCAATAAAGGCCAGCATACCAAGTGCCTTCTTCACTATCCTGTCTACCTGCAACTCCACTTTCAAGGAAATATGAACCTGAACTCCAAGGTCTCTTTGTTCAGCATCACTACTCAGAACATTACCATTAGGTGTATAAGTTCTGTAAAAGGATCAAGAAGTTTCAAGATCTTTCCAGAATCATTGGAATCAGGGAGGATCCCAGAGGACTGTAAAATAGCTAATGTAACACCCCTGTTTAAGAAGAGAGGGACGCAGAAGGCAGGAAACTATGGGCTGGTTAGCCTGACCTTGGTTGTTATTAAGATTTTAAAGTACAGCATTAAGGGTGAGATTGCAGAGTACTTGGATGTGCATTGTAACATAGGGCTGAGTCAGCACAGCTTCGTGAAGGGGAAGTGATGCCTGAAAAATCTGTTAGTATTCTTTGACAAGGTAATGAGCAAGTTGGACAAAGGAGACCCAATGGATGAGATCTGTTTTGATTTCCAAAAAGCTTATGACAGAATTCTGCTGAATAAGATAAGAGCCCGTGTTGTTAGTGGCAAGGTACCGTTATGGATAGAGGATGGTCTGACTGGAAGAAAGCAATCAGCAGGGATAAAAGGGTCTTTTATAAGACGGCAGCCCATGAATAATGGAGTTCCACAAGGATCTGCATTTGGGCCACAACTGTTCATGTTATATATTTAAGATTTGGATGAAGGAACTGAGAGCATTGCTGTTATGCTTGCAGATGACACAAAGTCAGATGGAGTGACAGGTAATGTTGATGAAACGGGGAGGCTGCAAAAGGACTTGGGCAGGCTGGGAGAGTAGGAAAAGTGTGACACATGGAATACAATGTGAGGAAGGGTGAGCTAATGCTCTTTGGTAGAGACAATAGAGGCATAGGCTATTTCCTAAATGGAGAAAATCTTTGGAAATCCAAAGCACAAAGGAACTTAGGGGTCCTAGTTCAGGATTGTCCTAAGGTTAACATGCAGGTTCAGTTAGCAGTTGGGAAGCCAAAGGCAATGTTAGCATTCGTTTTGAGAGCCCTAGAATACAGGAACAAGGATGTACTGCTGAGGCCGTATGAGGCTCTGGTCTGATGGCATAAAGAATATTGTGAGAAGTTTTGGGCTCTCTATCTCAGGAAAGATGTGCTGGCCTTGGAGGGTTCCAAAGGAGGTTCACAAGAATGATCTGGGATGAAGGCCTTGTCATATGAGGGGCAGTTGAGGACTCCGGGTCTGTACTCAATGGAGTTTAGAAGGGTGAAGGGGGATCTGATTGAAATTTACAGAATACTGAGATGCCTAGAGAGGACATGGAGAAGACAGAGTAGGAGATACTGTAACCCCAGGACACAGCGTCAGAGTGAAGGGATGACCCTTTAGAATGGAGATGAGGAGGAATTTCTTCAGGCAGAGGGTGGTGAATCTGTGGAATATATTGCCCAGAGGGCTGTGGAGGCCAAACTGCTGAGGCAGAGATAGAAAGCTTCCTGATTGGTAAAGAGATTAAAGGTTATGCTGAGAAGGCAGGAGAATGGGGTTGAGAAACATATTAGCCATGATTGAATGGCAGAGCAGACTCAATGAGCCAAATAACCTAATTCTGCTCTATATCTTACAGTCTTACAGTCTTAATAATGGGCAAGCACAGATTTAAAGTGATTTGCCAAAGATGTAAATACAAGGTGAGATTTTCACATGTGGTGAGATTTGGTCTGGAATGCACTGTCTGAAAGTATATAGACATGTTCATTTGAAGCATTCATGAGGACATTGGATGATTATTTAAGTAAAAGCAATGTTCAAGGGTATGGGGAGAAAGCTGGGGAATAGCATTAAGTGATCATTTTCATGGGAAAGCTGGTGCTGACAAAATGGGCTAAATGATCTCCCTTCACGTCATAAGACTTCGATAACTCTGTGAACAGAGAATAGAGAAGGAAAATCCTTTTTTATTATTGGCCCCCAAATGGGCTCAGGGATGCCACAGTGTATAAATGTTTGCAGAGAAATTTAAGATCCAGAATATCAAATTACTCTGTCGGAGATGGTTCCTTCAACTATACTGTCTAAAAATCAGCCAGATTACCTGGTAATTGAATGTAAGTGCAAACACTTTGCCCAAAGCTAAAGTGATCCAGTCAGAACTGAAAAGATAATTTTGAGCAATATGTTTGTGTGAACATGTTTGTTGTTTTATATGTTTAATTCTTTTTCACTCTACGTTATGCAAGATGGTGGCATGAAGGCAGATCAGAACACAAAGTACTATGTTTCAGAGATAGTAGGAACTGCAGATGCTGGAGAATCTGAGATAACAAGGTACAGAGCTGGATGAACACAGCAGGCCAAGCAGCATCAGAGGAGCAGGAAGGCTGACGTTTCAGATCTGGACCCTTCTTCAGAAATGGGGAAGGAGAAGGGGATTCTGAAATAAAGAGGGAGAGAGGGGGAAGCAGGTAGAAAATGGATAAAGCAGAAGATAGGTGGAGAGGAGACAGACAGGTCAAAGAGGTGGGGGTGGAGCCAGTACAGGTGAGTGTAGGTGGGGAGTTAGGGAGGGGATAGGTCAGTCCAAGGAGGTCGGACAGGTCAAGGGGGCAGGATGAGGTGAGTAGGTAGGAGATGGGGATGGGGCTTGAGGTGGGAGGAGGCGATAGGTGGGAGGAAGGACAGGTTAGGGAGGCGGGGACAAGCTGGGCTGGTTTTGGGATGCAGTCGGGGGAGGGGAGATTTTGAAGCTTGTGAAGTCCACATTGATACCATTGGACTGCAGGGTTCCCAAGCAAAATATGAGTTGCTGTTCCTGCAACCTTCTGGTGGCATTGTTGTGACACTGCAGGAGGCCCAGGATGGACATGTCGTCTAAGGAGTGGGAGGGGGAATTGAAATGGTTCGCGACTGGGAGGTGCAGTTGTTTAGTGCGAACCGAGCATAGGTGTTCCACAAAACGGTCCCCAAGCCTCCGCTTGGTTTCCCCGATATGGGGAGGCCACATCGGGAACAGCGGCTACAGTATACCACATTAGCAGATGTGCAGGTGAACATCCGTTTGATGTGGAAGGTCTTCTTGGGGCCTGGGATGGGCGTGAGGGGTGAGGCGTAGGGGCAGGCCTCAGCACTTCCTGCAGTTGCAGGGAAAAGTGCCAGGTGTGGTCCGGCTGGTGGGGAGTGTGGAGCGGACAAGGGAGTCACAGAGAGAGTGGTTCCTCCGGAAAGCAGATAAGGGTGTAAGTTCACCTGGACCATCTCTGACGCCTCTCTCTCCTTCCTGGACCTCTCTGTTTCCATCTCTGGTAACCACCTGGAAATTGATATCCATTTCAAGCCTACCGACTCCCACAGCTACCGCGAATACACCTCCTCCCACCCACCTTCCTGCAAAAATGCCATCCCCTATTCCCAATTCCTTCGCCTCCACCGCATCTGTTCCTGGGATGAGGCATTCCGCTCCCAGACATCCCAGATGTCCTCGTTTTTCAAGGACCGCAACTTCCTCTCCACAGTGGTCGAAAACATCCTCGACCGCGTCTCCTGCATTTCCCGCAACTCATCCCTCACACCCCCTCCCCGCAATAACAACGAAAACAGAATCCCCCTCATCCTCATGTACCACCCCACCAACCTCCGGATCCAACACATCATCCTCCGACACTTCCGCCATCTGCAATCTGACCCCAGTAACCAAAGACATTTTTCCCTCCACACCCTTATCCGCTTTCTGGAGGGACCACTCTCTCCGTAACTCCCTCGTCCGCTCCACACTCCCCACCAGCCCCACCACGCCCAGAACCTTTCCCTGCAACCGCAGAAAGTGTTACACCTGCCCCCACACCTCCCCCCTCACCCCAATCCCAGGCCCCAAGAAGACCTTCCACATGAAACAGATGTTCACCTGCACATCTGCCGATGTGGTATACTGCATCCGCTGTACCCATTGTGGCCTCCTCTACATCGGGGAAACCAAGTGGAGGCTTGGGGACCACTTTGCAGAACACCTATGCTGGCTTCCCACTAAACAGCCGCACCTCCCAGTCACGAACCATTTCAACTCCCCCTCCCACTCCTTGGACAACATGTCCATCCTGAGCCTCCTGCAGTGCCACAATGATGCCACCTGAAGGTTGCAGGAAAAGCATCTCATATTTCGCTTGGGAACGCTGCAGTCCAATGATATCAATGTGGACTTCACAAGCTTCAAAATCTCCCCTCCTCCGACCGCATCCCAAAACCAGCCCAGCTTGTCCCTGCTTCCCTAACCTGTCCTTCCGTCCACCTATCCCCGCTTCCCACCTCAAGCCCCACCCCATCTCCTACCTACTAGCCTCATCTGGCCCCCTTGCCCTGTCTGTCCTCCCTGGACTGACCTATCCCCTCCTTAACTCACCACCTGCACTCACCTGTACTGGCTCCACCCGCACCTCTTTGACCTGTCTGTCTCCTCTCTACCTATCTTCTCCTCTATCCATTTTCTATCCGCCTCCCCCTCTCTCCCTTTTTATTTCAGAATCCCCTTCCCCTTCCCCATTTCTGAAGAAGGGTCTAGACCCGAAACATCAGTTTTCCTTCTCCTCTGATGCCACTTGGCCTGCTGTGTTCATCCAGGTCTACACCTTGTTATCTCACCAAAGTACTATGGACTTTTTTGAATATTTAATTCTAAAATGTGTGAAAGGGCAAAATATTGACTGCAACCCTCGTCTGTGGGGGTACAGTTTGTCTGATATCATTGGGGCAACAGAGAGGGTTGCATTGGACTGGGAGTGATGTCAGGATGGGGTTGTCAGGGAATAGGAGTGGAAATGTAGTTGGTTTTGTCAGTTGTGAACCAGGAGTTCTGTTTAACAGTTACCCAGGAGTTTTAGTAGATTTTTAACTGACTACGGTATTTGACTACTATAATTGAGTACTATGGGTAACTGTTCCACTTAAGTGAATCGGAACTGTTCTAAATCTCTGACTTTACAGACCTTTGTCAGAAGGTTCGAGACACAGGGATTTGCCCATTAAACAATTCAATATCCATGGAGTCAGATACTGGGGAGCCTGCATTGTCTGAGTATGCAATTATGGTCTGCACAGCTTTATCTGCTAGCTGGCCTTTGGAATATCTGAGCCTGTAGGTGGATGATTCCCAGTCCGTGAATGAAATGGGCCACCACAGGAAAATTCTTCCAAACAGTGAAAATTCCTGACTTAAAAGTCAGAGCAGTCACCTGGCAATGCAGCTGTCCCTCCTCCAGACCTCCATCTTGGAATCCTAGCACTAAGATCTCGTGACATGGCCCATGGACAGCGACTGCATGCTCTCCACATCTGCTGACATTGGCATCTGGCTCATACCAGCTTCACTGCAACAACATTACGGCACATCTCTGATTCATTTACAGTTCAGTTCTTTTAGAGCATCTTTCATTGGAATGCTCACGCCAAGTCACTTTGCACTCAGGGACAGCTTATGGATTTGATTAGGTTGCATCATACTGTTCTTGCATTCCTAGCACTCACTGGATGTTCACAACGTCCCTATCTTGGTTTGCCTTTTGCATTGAACCCCTTCAGCTAGAGTTTAAAGACTCACAGTACTATTTGCAGTTGAGTACAGACACAAAGGCAGGAAGCTTGTCGTGTCAGGCAGCTCTCATCAGTAAAGGAGATTGATAGGTTGCTGTCTGGCACCATGCTACATCAATCCCACACCTACACCATGTGCCACCGGCAATGCCCAGCAAACGTAATGCATATGCTGCAAGCAAACAGCCACGTCTCAAAGTATTGGGGAAATAACCCACAGTCAAATCAAGGGAGACATCTTTCAACCATGGGGTCCTGGTACATCTTCAAATATCTGTTCAGGGAGCCTGGGTAACAGTCAGTCAGACACTCGGTGGGTCTCCATGCAGTGCGAAGAATGGGCCCTGTGGGTCCAGAGCAACCAGTCCATGAAGTCGTGGGAAGTCATTCAGGCAACTGCATACATTTCAGTCAGGTGTCTGCTCATTCTTCATTCAGGATTGTCCATCTGCGTTGCTCAAGATGGTGGGACAAGCTCAGTCCTGGGGTGAAGAATCCTGGACCCCAGGAATCCTGGGAGATCTCAGCAATGCCATGTAATTCTGCCTACAACGTGTGGGAGAATAGGGCAGATGGGACACCATAGGGGAAGTGGTACATGCTTAATGAGATGAGTTTGGGATGATTGTGTGAGAAAACTCATTTAGCCTCACAGAGAGAAACCCTCCATGAAACTTGCCAAACGTGACACTTCGGATTACTGGGAAGATTCAGCTCAGTGTCTTTCTTTTTATTAATAAATCATAGGAGATGCCCTTCAGACCACTGAGTCTGAACTGACAAAAAACTCTAAATCCACAATACCACTTTGGCCCATAACTTTGATTACATTCCAGTCAAGTGCCTTGAGTTGCTTTATTGTGTTCAAGGTGCTATATAAATGCAAGTTGTTGTTTGAATTACGGTAATAAACCCCTTTTAGATACCGTACATGGAATGGAGAAGCCAGATGAAAGCAGATAATGATGCAGACACCCAGCAAGTCAGGCCACATTTGTGGAGAAAAAGAAGTTATTATTTCAGATAAATGATGCCTCAGGGTCACAACGAAAAGCCAGAAATGTGACAGATTTTAATTAAAATTTAAAAAAAGCCAAACTTTGTGGTTAGGAAGGAAAGAAAGAAACAACAAGGATAGAGATCTGGTGTCTGCAATAACTTCTTTTTGACAAAAGATTGTGCTGGATATTTCAAGGAGTGGCAATCTCCCACAGAGACTTTCACTCTGTCCTTTCACTTTCACAAGAGGAGAGAGCTCTGCATTTCTGAGCAGAGATTTCAATCAGGGCTCCCCCAGAAATGTGGAGTCGTACTTCTCCCATCGGCGCGTAGTTGTCGGGGGGAAGGTAAACCACAGTCCCCTCTTTCAAAGCAGTCAGCTGCCGCATTGTGAAGTGTGAAGGTCCAGAGTCACGCAGCTACTGTCAAAAAGTACATTTAAGCAGAAAAAGGAGGAGAGTCAGAGATGAGAGGAGTGAATCTGGAATGGTGGAGGGGTATCAGCACCTCAGCATGGCGGGGCGAAGTGAGGGGGATAAAAGGTACTGCAGATGCTGGAGAATCCGAGATAACAAGGCGTGGGGCTGGATGAACACAGCAGGCCAAGCAGCATCATAGGAGCAGGAAAACTTGACCCTTCATCAGAAATGGCCCAAAACGTCAAGTTTTCCTGCTCCTATGATGCTGCTTGGCCTGCTGTGTTCATCCAGCCCCACACCTTGTTATCTCGAAGTGAAGGGGAGTTGGTTCTGGATTTGGTGAAGAGAGAAGCAGTACACTGATGGGGGTGAAAGGTTGTTGGGTCCGAAGCGATGCAGGCTGGTCGGGTCCCAGGGATCGAAGGGGGATTCTGGTGAAGGTGGGTCAGGTCTTGTGGTGAGTGAAGGAGGGGATCACAGGGGGTTTAAAGAGGGCTGGTTGTTAGATCCATAACAGCGGAAGGTGCAAGAGTCTGGTTCCAGAGGGTGAAGGAGAATTGGGTGAAGGGAGATTGGGTCCAGAGTGGGAGAAGCCGATTTGGGTTCAGAGTAGGGCAGGATAGTCGGCTCCCAAGGGTGTTTTAGCAGTGATTGGGAAGTTGGAGGAGGGGGAGGTGAGGTAAGTGTAGGTCTGTTGAATAGTTACTCAGAAGTTAGACTGAGCATTTAATAGTATAACATTTCCTGAGTATTGATTGACTGAGTGTTATTAGAATCCTCCAATTTAAATGGAGACTTTGGGATGTAGGGGGATTGCCAGTGGAATTGCCAGGCATAGGAGAATTGCCAGTGGAAAATGCAATTGAGCATTTCCTTCAGAATCTGCTACAAATGGGAATTCCACAAGGTTTTCATGCTCAACTCCTACTTGTGCTGGCCTTTAGAAATTCTGGCCCAAGTTAACATGGAGGGAAATTCAATTTAATTCCAGGCCACTGACTCTGTTTGTAGGTCTATCTCGGATAGTATTGGTGCTGTTAACCACCATACTGATCTGAAATTAGAGCACAAGCCTTTCCGGCATTCCAAATAGCAGCTCAGTCAATTATACGTCTGAGAAATAATCTTTCATGTTTGCAGCCAAGATTGGAAACCCAGGTAGTACTATCTCCCACACTTAAAGTGAACGGCATTGTGACTGGATACTTGACTGTTCAGTGACTTAATAAATGTAAAATTGGTGAGCTGGTTCAAACTTATGACATCAACTTAAATGACAAAAGAAATGATAGATTCAAGTAGACAGTACCGTGATTTGGATTGTAAGTGGTCATTTATCTAAAGCATATGTTTGTTAAATGTAAATAGAACCAATAAAGGAAAGTATGCAAATTTGTTATTTAGGATCAGTAACCATGGGACCAAATCTTGCATTGCTGTTGTAAGTTCCAAATTTTAAAATAAATCTGCTCCGTCATTCAGAATCAATCTGCTCCATGTTTTGCATTAGATCTGTTCCATTTTGCAAAAAAAATCACTTGCTCCATATTTTGTGACTGACAGCAGGCTCAGTTTAATCACAAGAGGGAAGCAGAGCAAGAAGTCATAGGCACCAGATGTTGCAAGCTGGAGTCAACAATCCAGTGTCAAACTCAGGATATTGTCAGCAACAAATCTGTCCTTTGAAGAACTGAAAAGGTTTGCTGATTAGGTTAAAACTCCAAATATAGTTTGAGCTGCAATGAGTGACTGAATAACAACTCTCTTTGCTTCTCTAAGTGGTAGTGCGTGACATCTCGGAAGGAGAAAAACCACAAGAGACTCAAAAATCATGACAAGAAAACATATTCATAACTCTTTGCTTTCCCAAATCAAGACAAAAGTTCACAGATATTTCACGTACAAAATGAACGTGGTTTTCTTCGGCCTCCTTTAAACATATGGCTTTTTGCTGAGATGCATTTTAAGTGACAGCTGAGGTGAGTTGAGATCCATCTCCCCCTTTGTGGTCAATACAAAAGTCCATTTCTGGAGGCAGGTCCTGGTTTCCTCAGAACCACACTATGCCCTTATGTACTGAACATTCTGGCAGATCATAGAGTGAACAATGAATCCTTTTTACTCTTCAGATAAGCACCGGAAATAGTGCTGGATTCCAGCACGCACTCCAGGGCCTAGGTCTCCTGCTCACTCGTAATGCTGATGGAAGTGGCTTTGAATGGACTTCTGTCCATTGAAATAATGCACCCCAGCACCTTTGCCAATTTTTTAGGCTTTCGGACATTGAAATTGGTTCTGTGAAATGGTCTGTGCCGGTCTGCCAGCCTAGTAATGGCCAGAATGGTTGCAGCTATCTATGGAGATTTGTAACAAAATGATGTAACCAGCTGCCTTTAGGCAAGCAGAAGAGGAGCAAGTTTATTTTCTTAGTTTTCAAATTGCAGAACTATGTAGTTCCATAATCACCTCTACTCTCACAATTATAATAATGGTGAAGCCAAGTTCAGAAGCATTCTTTGTGTATAGTATTACTAACAGGGTGGTAATGTAATCGCAGTACAGAAAGACTTGCATTGACAGACCAGCATTCATAACCTCATGACATTTCAAAACATTTTACAATCTATTAAGTTACCTTTGAACTGTTGTCACTGTTGCTATGCATGGTAGGCAATTTGTAGAGGTCTCACAAACGGTAATGCAATAAAGAGGCTGGTGTATTGGTAGTGTGGGGGCAATGAGGGTGTTTGTTAGCCAAGACTAATGCACTGCGGTCATAGCTTCAAATCCCATCATTGCCAGCTGTGGAATTTAAATTCATTCAACAAATATAGAATATAATGTTTGGCTCAGTGATGGTGCCATGAAATAATTGTTGATTGTTGAAAAAAATCCTATTTGGTTCGCCAATGACCTTTTATGAAGAAACATGCATTTCCCCTAGATAAGGAAATTGGTCAGCCTCACTTGAACCACTCTAGAGTGAAACAAATGATGTAATATTTAGAAATTAATGTTCTGGTCTTCTGTTTTGAAGTATACAAGACTCGTCAGACCAGTTTATCTTCTCGACCAGTTTTACTGTTTATTGTCTTCTGGGACAGAAGTGTCACCATCTCTTCACTGCCTTCGGAAATGGCCTGGCAGGTCACTCTGTTTAGCAGGGGCAAAAGCAGTACTTGCCAGCAACACCCACAACCCAAGAAAGAATAAAGAAATGATAAATTGTGCTTTTGTGTTCCAGGGTGAAGAATAGACACCAGTTATGACACCAGGGAGAACTCTCTTTCTTTCTTCAAAATTGAACAAAGGGATCATTAATGTTCAATCAAGAGGACAACTGGGCCTCAGTTTAAAATCTCAGTCAATACACAACACTAGTGTTAGAGCATTCCCTCATGTCCGCCCAGATTCTTTTTTCCTTCTTTATTCATTCACAGGATGACAGCATCACTGGCTAGGCAGCATTTATTGGCCATCCCTAATTGCACAGAGGGCAGTTAAGAGTCAACCACATTGCTCTGGGTCTGGAGTCACATGTAGGCCAGACCAGGCAAGCATGGCAGTGAATCAGATGGGTTTTTTCCCTTGACAATTGACAATGGATTCACGGTCATCGTTAGACTGTTAAAGCCAGGTACTTATTGAAATCAGATTCCACCATCTGCTGTGACAGGATTCGAAACGTGGTCCCCAGAACATTATCTGGATCTCTGGATTGAAGTCCAGCAATAATACCATTAGGCTGATACCGCCACGCTAATTTTGTACTCAAATATAGAGAGCATAAGTCTGAAATTTTATGACTTGGTGATAGTCTTAACATTGTCAATGTTGAACCTCTAGTAATTGCAGAACAGTAGCTGCCTGGGATATTTTACTATGCTAAAGATGTAATATGGAAGCATAATGTTGCTGTTATGGCTGAAATAGTAATCGTGAGAGGCATAGATAGGGTTAATGGTAGTTGTCTTTTCCCTCGGATGGGGTATTTCAAGACAAAGGGGAACACTTTTAAAATGATAGGAGAGAGAGTTAAAAAAAAAGCAAATTTTTTTACAGAGAGTGGTTCACGTGGAATGAACTTCCTGAGAAATTGGTGGATGTGAGTACAATTGTAACACCTAAAAAACATTTGGATAAGTACGTGAATAGGAAAGGTTTGGAGAGATATAGGCAAGGAGCAGGCAAGTGGGGCTAGTTTAGTTTGGGATTATGTTTGACATGGACTAGTTGGACCAAAGGGTCTGTTTCCATGCTGCATGACTCTATGACTAATAATCCAGAGGATGTTAGCTCAAGGCACTTCAAGGACTCCAATCCAGAATTTTAAAACATCTACCAGCAGTAAAACTGACTGTAAATCTCTCAGATTATCATTAGAATCCCAACACATTCATTAATGTCCCTTATGGGAGGAAACCTGTGTTTTTATCTTGTCTGGTTTATACGAGATTACAGTCTCACAGCAATGTAGTTGTCTCTTAATACATTGAAATGTAACTGTTTAAAGCTAATTGGGCATTGGGCTCATCTTTGGGCAAATTAGGTAATTTGGATTTAAAAAGAATGTTCCTATGAGACAGAGTCAGGACAGTTTCAAAGATTCATCTGGGTTTCAGAGACCTGACCCTTAATCCAAAACCTGGAACCTGAAGCCTGAAACCGAGATGTATTCTGGATCCTGTCCTGACACCGCTGTGAAAATCTGTCCCAATGGTAAATAAATTAACAGAAACAAGGCATTTCAAATCACTTACAATCATTTGTATGACTCTGAAAACTGCTTCTTACAGTGATGCACCAGCAGTATCAAGGCAGCTTCTCAAAAACCAGGGAACTATTCACCTCACAGACATAACCCAGTTTTGCAAAACCTGCTTGCAAATGTTCTCATTGTACAGAAGGATAAGTGTTTAATAGCCCAGTGATCAATATAATTATGTCCATTACCTGGCTGGAATCTTGCCTCCAAATACTTGTTAACCTGAACATAGACATTAGACTGCTGGTACAACACATAGACACCAAAGCAAGGAAGAAAGAAGGATACTTTGCTAACATCAATAACAGAGACAAAAAGGGCTGGAGAAACTCGGCATGTCTGGCAGCATCTGTGGAAAGAGAAACAGAGTTAGTGTTTCCGATCCATTATGACTCTTCTTCACTTTAATATCATACCTTTTATAACATCTGACGTCTCAAATGTGCACACTTGCTTGTCTCTGATTCCCCAGAAACCCAGTGATGATCAAACAAAAGTATAACCAAGGGACAAGAGTAGTCCATTTGCCTCTTAGATTCTGCTCTGTCATGGCTGATCATGGCTCATCTGATTTTAACCTCAAACCTGCATACCTCCAATAATCTTTCATCCCCTTGGTAATCAAGAATCTATCTATCTCTGCTTTGAAAACACTAAATCATAATCATTATAAATATAATAAATAATCATAAATCTTAAATGTATCCATTGACTTTTGAGGAAGGGAGTTCAAAAGACTCACAATCGCCTGAAAAAAAATGTTTCTTCATCTTGCATGGCTGACTCCCCTCCCTTATTTTTAAACTCTGAATCCTAGTTCTAGATTCTACTTTAAGAGGAAACATCCTTTCAACAGCCAGCTAGTCAAGTCCCCTTAAATGCTTCAATTAAGTCATCTCTGACTCTTCAAAACTGCAAAGGAAACAGGCCTAACCTGTGTAACCTTTCCTCAGTAGTCAACTTGCTCATTCCAGGTGTTGGTCGAGTAAACCTTCTCTAAATAGCTTCCAATGCATTAACATCCTTCCATAAATGTGGTGACCAGTGTTATACACGGTACTCCAGATGCAGTCTCATCAATTCCCTGTGTAACTGAAGCATAACCTCCTTACTCGTGCATTCAATTCCCCTCGCAATAATCTGTAGCATCCTATTAGTTTTTCTGATCATTTGCTGTACCTGAGTACTAACTTTCTGTGATTCATGTACTAGGACACCCAGATCTCTCTTCACTACACAACTTTGGAAGCTCATACCATTTGGGTAATACGTTTCTGATTTATTCTTTCTGCCAAAATGGACAATTTCAGACTTTCCCACATTATATTCCACTTGCCAGATTCATTCACTACGCCTATTTTCATTCCTTTGTCGGACTCCTTAAGTTCTCTTCACGACTCACTTGTCATCAACAAATTTTAGCTATCATACCTTTGATAATTTCATCCAAAAAATTGATATAAATTGTAAAGAGTTGAGGTCCCGGCGCTGAAGCAATCAATCAATCAACTTATGACATTCTGTCACCCTGGAAAAGACTCACTTGTTCCTGGTCTCTGCTTCCTGAAAGCTGGTCGATCTTCTCTCCATGCCAATACGTTACCCACTACACTATTAGCTTTCATTTTCCACAATAACTTTTGATCCTTTTGAGAAAAGCAGTGAGAAGAATTATTAAAACTTGAAAATCAGCATGCTCCTGACTATCTCTCGCTAACATTTGCATTGTTTCTATGTGTGTCTATCTGCATACTCTGAAGGATGGCCAGACAAACCCAACCGTACTCCTTAAAATAGAAATTGCTAGAGAAACTCAGCTGGTCTGGTAGCATCCGTGGAAGGAAAACAGAGTTAACATTTCAAGTCCAGTGGCCTAATGGAGCAGCACGATGGTGAGCTCTGCTGCCTCACACAGCCAGGGACCAGGGTATGATTCCAGCCTTGGGCAGCTGTTTGTGTGGAGTTTTCATGTTCTCATCACATCTGTGTGGGTTTCGTTTGGGTGCTCCGGTTTCCTCTCATTGTCCAAAGATGTGCTTGTTAGGTGGATTGGCCATGCTAAATTGCCTTTTGAAAAAGGCAATTCAATCTTTTTAGGGATGCACAGGCTAGGAGGATCAGCCACGGCAAAATTGGGTTTACAGAGATGGGGTGGTTCTGGGTGTAATGTTCTTTGGAGGGGCAGTGCAGACTCAATAGGCTGAATGGCCTCTTTCTGCATTGTAGAGATTCCGTGACCCTTCTTCATTTCTGTATGTTTCAGATTTCCAGCCTCTGTAATTCTGTTTTGTTTTGTTCAACTGTTTCTTGTTCTCATGAAACAAGTACACGAAAATTGTGAGTAAAATCTCATCCTGTAACTTGAATGTAAAATGAATCGTGAATGAATGAATGAAATACAATGAGTGTAAAATGAAATAATGTAAAACGGAATCAACTAAATTAGGTAATGTATGGGTTGGTATCAAGATATAGGGGAAATCTCATGACATGCATTCCCAACAAGGTTGTATTTTGGAAGTGCGTAAACTGGCTACAGGGATAATCCCAATCCAGAGTATGGACCAAAGCAGTATCCAGGGAGAATTGGTGTAGTTACGTTATTGGACTAGAAATCCAGAGATTTCGGATGAGAATGTTGAAAGATGGAGCAGGTTCAAAGGGCCTACTCCTGCTCCAATTTTCTATGTTTGTATCTCCTGATGAAACAGGTTCAAATTCCAGTATGGTTAGCTGTTGGATGTTTTAACTTTAATAATTTCAGTTAATTAAGGAAAAAACTAGAGCTGGAAACTAGTTTCAGTAATGGTGCAATGAAACTATCAATGGTTGATGTAAGAATCTATCTAGTTCACAAAAGTACTTTAGGGAAGGAAATCAGCTGTCCTAGCTTCTGGTCTCATGTGACATGTGAGTCAGAACTTGCGGCAATGTATTGAGTCTTAACTGCCTCTGAAATGATTGAACGAACTACTGAGTTCAAGGACAGTCAGGAATGGGCAACAAAGCTGAATTCTTCACAATGCCTACATCCCATGAGACAATAATAAAAAGGTAATGATTTATCAGTCACAATAATCATCAACAAATGTCATTTTTTTTCTAGTATCTTGTTTTGAGGAAACCAGGGCTAAGGAGTAGGCTATTTGGCCAATAGAGTCCACTCCACTTTTCAATAAGATCATGACTGATTTGTTACAGTCTCAACTTCACTTCTCGATCTGCCCATTACTCCCTTTCTATCAAAAATCTGTCTAATGGCGCCTTGAATAAATTCAATGATGCAACTCCCATTGCTTTCTGTGGAAGAGAATTCCATACACCAATACACCTCTGAGTGAAAAATATTCTTTTTGACCATTTCTTAAAACAGAGATTGCTCATTCTTAGGCAGTGTCTGTTATTTCTAACTCACCCACAAGAGAAAATAATCTCCCTGTTTCTACCCTATCAAGTCCCCTCAGAATCTGTTACATTTCCATAAGCTCAGCTCTCATTCTTCTAAATCCAATGCCTACAGATCAGTCTATTCAACCTTCCTTTATAAGGTCAGCCTTCGTCCTAGGAATGAGCAGAGAGAACTGCATCTAAAGCAATTATTTGTTTTTTCTCAAATCAAGTGAGCAAAACTGTAGAGTCATCCAGATGTTGTTTCACCATGACCTTGTACAGCTGCAATAAAACGTCTTTGTTTTTGTATTCCATTTCCCTTGCAATAAACTCTAGCATTCAAATTGCCTTCTTGGGACTGCATGTTTATGCAGGTTTTTATTGTTATCAAAAAGTACCTCACCAAATATGGGCATTTTCTTCCTCACTATATATTAGCATAAAAAATCAATATGATTCAGTATTTTACATACTAAACCTAAAACAACATAAGCTTCACTAGATATAGAGATAAAAGGTACTGCAGATGCTGGAGAATCCGAGATAACAAGCATGGGGCTGGATGAACACAGCAGGTCAAGCAGCATCATAGGAGCAGGAAAGCTTCACTAGATAGTCTCTTGTTCTTTTATTCTCCAACCATCAGTTATCTATAGCTATTGTGCTTTTTCACTCTTTCTTTGTTTCCTAAACTTTCTTATGCATAGTAATACCATTCCAAAGAATTGGTCTGGACAAGATGCGATTAGTCTAATAAGCCAAGTATAAACAGAAAATATTGGAAACAAACAGCTGTAAATCAGTAATAAAAACAAAAATTGCTGAGGAAACTCAGCAGGTTTGGCAGGATCAGTGGAGAGAAAGAACAGCTAACGTTTGGCGTCCAATGACCCCTCTTCAGAACGGTACACGAAACATTAACTCTGTTTTCTCTTCATAGATGCTGCCAGACCAGCTGGATTTCTCCAGCAAGTTCTGTTTTCATTCTATATTTCCAGCGTCTGCAGTTCTCTGTTCTATTTTAGCTCTAAATCAGTATCAATGGAATGAACAGACAAGCTAACATGTCAGCTGCAGACATTTTATCAGAAAGTAGAGATTAATTTAGAAAGAGCAGGATACGGCAAGAGGAAAGGGGAACACACGCACACACACACACGTTCATGAGAGACGGCAATGCTGATGGACGAGTGTGGGAGTGTTGCTTATGAAAGAGTAAATTGAAAGCATAAGGTATAGTTCCTTGAGCTTGTGTTGAGCTTCATTGATGCTATGTAGGAGGTCAAAAACATTGATGCCAGAAGGTCAGTGGACTTGAGAATTGAAGTAACAGAACTGAAGTGTTTCAGGCAGTGATCACCTAATTTAGGCTTAGGCGCCAACTGGAGTTGGGCCATAAGTACTGTGTACTAGATTGGAAAAGGTAAATACAATTGGCTATCTCACACTGAAGGTGTCTTGGTTAGTAGTGTGAAGGGGGTGATGGTTTTATTCACTTGTGGGACATCGCTGGCTGGCCAGCATTTATTGCTCACCCATGGTTGCCCTTGAGAAAGTGGTGGTAAGCTACCTTCGAGGACAGTTGCTGCCCATGTGCTGTAGGTAGATCTACAATGCCTTTAGGGAGGGAATTCCAGGATTTTGACCCAACGACTTTGAAGGAATAGCGATGTATTTCCAAGTCAGGATGGTGAGTGGCTTGAAGGGGAACTCGCATGTAGTGGTGTATCTGCTGCCCTTGTACTTCTAGTCCAGAATGATAGGGGTTAGGGTTAGGGTTTTGGGTTTGTAAAGTGCTGTCTTAGAATCTTTGGTGAATTCCTGCAACATATCTTATAGATAGTACACACCGCTGCTACTGAGTGTCGGTGGTGGAGGGAATGGATGCTTGTGGATATGGTGCCAATCAAGTGAGCTATTTTGTCCTGGATGGTGTCAAGCTTCTTGATTGTTGCTGGAGCTGCACCCATTGAGGCAAGTGGGGAGGATTCCATCACAGTCCTGACTTGTGCCTTATAGATGGTGAACATGCTTTGAGGAGTCAGGGGAATTACTCCCTGCATTATTCCTAGCCTCTGATCTGCTCTTGTAGCACCCATTGGTAACTCCCAGGATGTTGATAATGGGAGATTCAGTGATGGCAACACTATTGAATGTTAAGGGGCAGTTGTTAGATTGTCTCTTATTGAAGATGGTTGTTGTCTGGCATTTGTGTGGCATGAATATTAGCTGTCACTTGTCAGCCCAAGCTTAGATATTGTCAAGTCTTGCTGAATTTGAACACGGACTGCTTCAGTATCTGAGGAGTTGTGAATGGTGGCGAACATTGTGCAATCATTGTCAAACATCCCCATTTCTGACCCTATGATGGAGGAAAGGTCATTGATGAAGCGGCTGAAGATGGTTGGGCCTAGGACACTACCCTGAGGAAAATGCACAGAAATGTCCTGGAGCTGAAATGACAGACCTCCAACAACCATGCCCATCTTCTCATGTGCCAGCTATGACTCCAACCAGTGGAGAGTTTGCCTCTGATTGCCATTGATTCTGGTTTTGCTCAGGCTCCTTGATGCCACACTTGGTTGAATGCAGCCTTGATATGAAAGGCTATCACTCTCACCTCACCTCTAGAATTCAGCTGACTTGTCCATATTTGAATCAAGGCTGTAATGAGGTCAGGAGTTGAGATGACCCGGAAGAACCCAAACTGGACATTAATGAGCAAATTATTGCTGAGGAGGTGGAAGTTGTGCATGGCAACCCACAGAAAGTGTCCTCATTTCTCCTGTCATCAGTTACTGACACACATTTGCAGTAATCATGTCATGTCTCAAAGCATACTATGAAGCAAAGCTTTAGGTATCCTTCAGGTCACCTGGCTCCGGATATCTCCAGTGTTTGGGTGTGCAACTGTCTTCAATCCTATGGATATGCCTGAGGTAATGAAGCCAATTCTATTTGATAAGCACTAACAAACCTGGGAGATCTACCATTGAAATGTTTTTCATCTTCATCATTTATTCAGGCCAGTATACACCCATAACACGCTATGTAGAGCAAGGATGGAAATTGTTGACTTCTTTTCATGATAATTTTATGTTATGCATACTTCATGGCCATACAGCAAGTTCTGCAGTTCCAGTCTTATAAATCAGCAGCTTAGTTTTAATGAGATAACAAGGTTGTAGAGCTGGATGAACACAGCAGGCCAAGCAGCATCAGAGGAGCAGGAAGGCTGACGTTTCGGGCCTAGACCCTTCAGCTTAATCTTATTTCATAAATGTTTCAAGAATCAGCTAAAGTTGGTAGCAGCTTTCCTTGTCTACATGCCCTATATCAGTGATTTTCTGTCACTGTGCTCCAAGTTAGCAGAATTCGCTAACCACTTCCAGCAGGCTGTTATTTATTGAGGTTAGGGGCAAAGATGCCACACCTTCTCCCAAGACCATGAATCTTTATTCAAGACCTTTATTCAGATGGTCATTCGAATGTTGAGGTCACTGCCACAGTGACTGGTGGAGGCAAATAGCTCAGATACTTTCAAACAGACAGTAGATGAATGCATGAGTGAAAAGAAATAGAAAATTTTGATGGAAGGCTCAGACAAGATAGGAGAACATTCAGAGATTAGGTTGGGTGAATGGTCTATTTTTGTGTAGTTTGTTCTCTGTAATCTGCTGCATGCAAGTGGCAATGCAGAAACTAAGCAAGCCAGTTTCAGATTATCTCCTGAACAGATCAGCCAGCTCATTAGAATGATCATCACCTCCAATTTCACTTTCAAATCACATACCACCGTATCATGAACATATACTACTGTACTAGGTCAGATCCTCAGAATTCTCTCTTAATGTTGTTATGGGAACACCATCGAGCTAAATACCTTGAATCACAATGTCATTGAAGAGACTCTTTTTTGATTTTGATAAACAATAGAAATACTTGTGGATAGCCAAAAGCAAAAAGGAAGAACAAGCAGTCAGCAGTGCACAGTTGTAACAGGAAGCCAGGCCATGATCTGAGCTTGTTCCCTTCTCAGGATGTGGTCAGATCCTATTACCCTCCACCAGGCTCTGGGATAGCATTGGAAAGGGCAATGCGGAATAAAAAGCTTATTAAAAGAGCACAATAGGTTAGCAACCAACCAACCAACAGAAAGACTGCACTCAACATACAGCAGAGAAAGCTCTTAACTCTATATAAAGGTGAAATGTGCATTTCACAATTGCTTTTGCATCTGTTAGTTATGAATTTTTATTAGGCATTTCCAGACACCACTCTTAATGTGTCCTTGGAGTTTTAAATGGCTTGGAGCCAGATCTGAGAGACCTGCACTTCCAGGAAATGGCACCATTAATGCAATCCTCATTCAAAGTTAAAGCAGTTGTGGAAAGGCATCAAGCAATGTCGATGAACCTAACCCAATGGGGAGAAAACAGGAAAAATAAAATGGATAGAAAGGTCATCTCCTTCCTTCAATGGACTAACACTTATTTGTCAGCATGAATGGAAATAACAATGTTGATCCTGGCAAATTGTTTGTGTTATTAAGGTTTTTAAATGCAGAAGATCATAGGTAAAGTATTAGAAAATCAGAGTTAGAATAGAAATAAGATTAAACATTTCCATTCTAAGAATGATTGATTTGTGTTGACGAGGGACATCACTCAGATTGCCTAACATAAATGGCTTCAATGGACGTTTACATTAAACACTGATGGTGGAGATGAGAGTAAGTTCCATGATTCTGTGTTCCAATAAGATGTGGACTGAAGAATCAAGATCACTAGTTTGTAGGTTTTCGCTGGTCCACAATGCCATGGCTTCTTCAGCATGTTATTTGGACTGGAACCTCTAATTGGCTACACTGACTTATTCAGCACATTCCCAAAATTTACCAAACCTATGCAAAACCTTTGGGAAATTCAAGAGCGAATTATATTCAGTGCAAACGGACCCTCTGTAATATCTTGTACTATTTTAAAAGATCATCTAGAAAGAGGCCCTATCCACAAAGCAATGGTCATGCACCCAAATCAAATTTATTACTCACTTTTGAAGCACTTTGAGAGAATGTTAACATTAAGCTGTTTTATCCGCGAGGGTGATGATGAGCATGTTTTAAAGCTTGTAAATATTAATTATATATTGAATAATGTGCAGTAGTTAATCTTGAATAACTTGCATAATTGTAGAATTGTTTTGTATAACATTTTAGAGTCATTCTCAGTGACTTAAAGTTAAGTTACTCATATGTGGTTGACAATCTGATTAACTGCTTACTTTTAGCTACATTAGTAAAACTGTATCAGGTGTTACTGCCATGTATATGAAAGGGTATTTTATTTCAAAAGTGTAAGAAGTATTCGCTTCAGCAAAGCTGCCCAAGAGTCAAGGCTGATTTTACATTTGTAGTCATATAAATTAATTTGAGTGGACAGTTAAGCCACAATATTAATTCAGAAAACCAGCAGAACTTTAAGTCTGGACTGCTGCTATTGGTCAAAATGGCAATCTTTCAAACCTGTTAATTTGCTGTTTTTCTTTTGAGAAAGTAAAAATCATTAACCTAGTTAACAAATGAACCATCTCTAGGAGAGGTACAGTGACATTAAAAATTGAAGCTACAAAGTCAACTTATATAGTGAAAATAACATTCTGCCAATCAATAACGCACTCCAGCCACAGTGAGTGAGGTTTTGGGACATGGGGCGGATTAAAGTTCCATGAAAAATTGGATGAGTTCAGGTGGGTGTCCACCACTCGCTTCAGTCACTGCGATACCATAAGTGAAGTCGGGGCTGAGCACCACGTTTTTAAGGCTCAAGATGACATTGGCTGTGATCTGAACATCCACCAATGCATAATTCTTGTGGCATCATTCAGCCATTCTTCTGTCTGCCACATTAACAAGCATTAATAGAGTTGCAGATTCCCAAACAGTGGTTTGCAGATGCCAACCGTTATTTCTGTTCGTCGAGAGCTCCAGCAGGAATCAACCATGACCCAGATTACACCTAGAAGAGCTCAAAAGACAAGAAACTTCCCCACAAGAGATCACAGAGTCCCCGTCAAGTTTTTAACCTGAAGGAGTGGGTCATAATTGCATTTGGTGTACAATCTGGGAGGGTCATCCATATAAAGGTATTGCTGCAGGGTCTGAAGCTGGAAAGTCAGCATCTGGACACAAGGTCAGCTCCTCGCTGCCCTTTCTAAATGGGAGAATCTAAATCAGAGCAGCGATCCAGTGCAGCCTTTTGCCCCAGAAAACATCAATCAGCTTCTTCTGTATCTTAGTGACAAACGTCAGGGGAGGGATCAAAGTTACAAACCGCTATTACTGGTACTGCAGCAATCGGATGGTTAATAACCAGCATACAACTCTTGAAGGAAAGCATTGAGAGCAATCCTGCCCCTGGAGAGTAATGATGTTGATGGTCAGATCTTGCCAGTTTGTCGGCTTGGATCCCTCAGCAGACTCTCGATTCGAGGGAAAAGGATGGTGCTCCAGGCCTGAGCTGCCCTGGCAGGGAGTCCGTCTGCCAATGACTAACCTGGAGTGCAGAAGAGCTTCCCTGGTTGATCCTGATAGAGTATGCCATGGAGTAGTGCTGTAGATACTTGGTGCATGCCAGCCAGATCATAAAGATTGTGGAAATGATTCAACAAGTTTTGTCAGGAGGACCAAAGCAAAACAAAAGCTGCTAACTAGATGATACCTCCTTTTGTTCTTGTCAAGCCAGCTGCAACTGGAAAAAATATGGACTGAAATTGCCTTCCAAAACCAAAGGGAAGTTCCTGTCAGAGACTATAATAATGCATTTCATATGTTTAGAGTGTAATGACAGCTGTGGGGAAAAAACAGGTGATGGGGGCAGAGTTGTCAGTATATTTTGCTAATTCCACGTAAAAGTATTTTACATTTGATGATAAGCAGCAGTAGACAGGAAATGTGGATATTTTGAGAATTGTCAGGAGAATTCAATAGGCAACATTGTCTTTGTGGAAAAGAAGTTTCCAAATATCTTTTTCTGTTTGTTTTCACATACACAATATAAGAATCTAAATGATATCAAAACACCATCTTTTGTTACTTTGGCATGAAGCTTTTATAGCAAAAATAAACACGTTTTCCCCTCGTACAATCTGTTTTCTTTCCTCTTGCCCTAAAGTTACTATGTCATTGTAGTCTCTAAGTATACTTCATTGTGGGTGGTTGGATTTAAGTGAGATGTCAATGGTGGCTGTGGATTCACAGATGTCCCTGTCTTAGCTTACAGTCTTTCCCATAGTGAGCGCTTCAGCTGATTTCTGTTAATAGGTGGTGGATTGTTGACTTGAGCTGCTACCCACTCTCTTTGCTTCCGTTGCCATTCCCTTTCAGTGGCTGCAATTGTTCATTAGGTGTTGAGTCCGTTTTTGATAATGGGCACAGTTGGGCACTGCTTCCCATATGTCGGTATTAATAGACAAGAATTTCATCAAATTGTTGAGATTGCCTTTGGAAGCTTTTCTTTGCCCCCACAGTGTGAATAGTCTCTTTGTACCTCTGCGTGGAGCTTTGGTCAGTTTTGAGTCAGGAATTCAGAGAACATGTTCAGTCCATCTCACTTGATATCAGATTAACATGGTCTCTACTTGGTATGTCTGTGTCTTAGGCTTTATTTGTTCTGTTCTCATGCTTTATTTACAAGCTCCTTCCAAGAAAGCCTTCTGGCACCAACCACAAGTGACGTTATCCTCAAGAATGAATCAATGAGTACCATCAAGTCAATTGGCTAAGAGGCTTTCAATTTTATTTTCAATGTTTTTAATCACCATGAGAGCAGGAATAGCATGTCAGTGTCCCATGTATGAGGATACACTGAAATTTTCAACATGGACACAGGGGGTGGAATATGATAAGAACCCACTTGCCCTCAATTATTGACCTGTTCAGATCCTTGAGGAGCTTTGTTAGTGGATGGGGGAGTGGCGATGACAATCTTCAACTTGTAAATTACCAAACTCAGTCAAATACGTTAAAGTGCACAGATTCAGGTAGAAATTAAGGAATTATCTTATGACAGCAAATTTGGGAACAAGGAGATCAACTCTCAGATCAGACACAGCAAATTTGAGTTGGCAGCTTAGGTTTCATTTTTACATGCAGTGAGGCTGATGGACCCTTTAGGTGCTGCCTGCTTATTTTAGGCAAAGCAATGACTGCTGATTGCTTTTGCCTCAACAATAACAGGTGGTGAAAAGATAAGCAGGGATGGTTCAAGAGCCAAAAACTGATTTGCACATGAAGGCAAGGGACATAGTTGAGATGTTAAATAAATACATTATTTATCACGCAGTGTCAGATACAAACCTCTCATCAACAACCCACATGCACGTAGGACAGCAGAACACAATGGCTGCAGAATGGTGAAGTTAATGATTAACGATGCGCAGAACTGATATGACAGGGAAATTACGCACCCAAAACCCCTATTCCTAGGCGCAACCAACCTAAAGTGGACAACAGACTTAGAACGAGCCATTAACATCAGTCAACAAATAACAAGAACCAAGAAAAGTCAGATCCTACAAGAAAAATTAACCAAACTAACCCACCAAAACGACAACCAAAGATCAGACACTTGGATAAGAAACTCTTCAGACAGGACACTAACAGACATAGAGAAAGCTGTTATAACACATGGACTCAACTACAAAGAGAGATGCTAATAGGACAGAGTTTCTAGCCACACTAGAATCCATTCTGAAGACCAACGGCATCAATGAGGAAACACACAAGCCCTATGACAAATAGTTGTCCCAACACTGACCAGAAGGAATGAACTTAACACTCTTGACACATCAGAAAAGAAGGCCCTGGAATGACTGAAAAAAGACAAAAAAGCATAATACTACCAGCGGACAAAGGGCGCATGACAGTAATACAAAATAAATGGGACTACCTCACTAAAGCACAGATGCTACTAGCAGACATGAATACATACTGGCAAGCACAAATAGACCTAACACTGCAACTGGGTAATAAAATAATCAACACACTGAAGAGACTCCATCAAACTAGACAAATCAGCAAAGCAGACTACCTAAAAATGAAGAGAGATAACAAGCATGGGGCTGGATGAACACAGCAGGTCAAGCAGCATCATAGGAGCAGGAAAACTTGACGTTTCGGGCCTAAACCCTTCATCAGAAATGGTTTAGGCCCGAAAC
>JAHRHZ010000053.1:1605915-1649838 GCA_024137785.1 Ginglymostoma cirratum | reverse complement strand
AACCATTTCTGATGAAGGGTTTAGGCCCGAAACGTCAAGTTTTCCTGCTCCTATGATGCTGCTTGACCTGCTGTGTTCATCCAGCCCCATGCTTGTTATCTCGGATTCTCCAGCATCTGCAGTACCTTTTATCTCTTGTACCTAAAAACGAAACCTGAAGGGACAAACACCCCTGATTCTACAGCCTCCCAAACTGGAAGTGCCCCTCAGACCCACAGTCTCCCTCCCACGCACACCAACACACAGGTTAGCTAAGGAAGTACAATGAAGACTAAAGCACCTCGTCAGCAACTCAACCCACTCAATCCACTCAGCCCAGATGTTCCTCAAATCCCTCAAAGATATAAGAATAGATGAGGATGAGACATTGGTGTTTTTTGACGTTACCGCCCTATTCACATCGATTGACATACCACAGGCAAGAGAAACACTAGCAACACTACTAAAAGAATGAGACCCGAGTGACACCATCTCCACAGACAACATGCTAAAGTTCCTGGATCTACGCCTCACGATTCACTTTACCTTTAATGGCTAAATCTATGAACAAATCAATGGGCATCCATGAGGTCACCCAGCTCCAGACTAATAGCAGAAGAGGTGACGCAGAGACTTGAAAGCATAGCCCTTCCGCAGATCCAACCTAAACAATGGATCCGATACATACACGACACTTTTGTCATCATCAAATGGACTAAACCAGAGCAGACACACCAACTTATAAACAACACCCTCACTGGCATCATATTCACCAGGGAAGAGGAAAAGAACAAACAGCTCCCGTTCCTGGACGTCGTATTAGAAAGCAGGGCCAAAGGGGAATTTCTGACAAAGGTACACAGAAAGGCCACACACATGGACCAAGTACTGAATTTCAACAGTAACAGTCCCAACAAACAGAGTTGCGTAAAAACATTAATTAAACAAGCAACAACACACCACAACAACCTGGAACAATGCCAAAATGAATAAGAATACCTCTACCAAGTATTTAAGGATAACGCATACCTGAACAGCTGGGTCCGACGATGCCTATCGCACCAACAATAGGAAGATACAGTACGCCCTGACAAACTCATCACATTACCGTGCATCAAGAACATATCCAAACTGACCACAAGACTCCAATGACCATTGGGCATCAGAATGGCACACAAACCTACATCAACCCTACGCCAACTGCAAACTCGAACCAAAGACCCCTTACCCACTATGGACAGAACCAACGTGATACACAAAATCCCATGCAAGGACTGCGACAAACATTACCTTGGACAGACAGGAAGGAAACTGGCCTTAAGAATACATGAACACCAACTAGCAACAAAAAGACAAGACCAGTACTCACTCATCTCCATTCACACAGGTAAGGAGAACCACCTGTTCGATTGGGGCAACATCAGGATCCTAGGACAGGCCAAACAGAGACAAGCACGAGAATTTCTAGAGGCCTGGCTCTCCACCAAGAAGGCCATCAATAAACACATAGAATTGGACCCTATATGTACACCACAACAAAGATAAAACGGAAATGAGGTAATCAACTTCAACGGACCTCAGAGTTTAAATACCAGGCGGGAGAACACAACAGCGCTTCATCGGCAGCTGCGCTGATGATGTTACCCAGCAGGGTAATGAAACGTCTGTGAACTAACAAACCAGCTCGGTGAGTAAACCAACCACAACATAAATACATTATACTCGGATGGCAAGGCAATCCAGGCCATGGTGACACAGGAGAAATCTCTGCCATGGAAAGGGTTCAGAATTGACAGGCAGGAAGTGTTGGATAGGCCATTGATACATAAAGTTAACAAGGTACCAGGACCAGAGGAGATACAACCAAGGATATTGAAAGAAGTGGGACTGAAAATACAGATGCACTGGCAATAATCTTTAAGTGTTCCCTAGACACAGGGAAGGTGTCAGTAAACTGGAGAATTGTAGGTTATGTTCTTGTTCAACAAAGGTTACAGTGATAGGTTCAGCAATTACAGATCAGTCAGTTTAACCTCAGAGGTAGTGAAGCTAGTAGTAACAATTTTTCAGGATAGAGCTGGTAGTCACATGGAAAAACGTGAATTGATTCGGAAAAGCCAACTTGGAGTTCTAAAAAGAAATTGTTTGTCTAACTTGTTAAAGTTTTTAGAAGTAGTAACAGAAAGGATCAGAGAGCATATTGCTTTGATGTGATGTACTTGGGCTTTCAAAAGGCATTCAATACAATGCCAAACAGCAGGCCTTTCAGGAAATTTATGGAATGAAAGGGCAATTATAACAATGTGGATACAAAATTGACTGAGTGGTAGGAAACAGAAAGTTTTGGTCCATAGATATTTTTCAGGCTGGAGAAAGATAGAGAGGAATGTAAAAGGGGTGGGGGATTTGCATTACTGGTTGAGGAGAATGTCACAGCGACACTAAGAGAGGACATCTTGGAGGGTTCATTCAGCAACGCAATATGGATGGAACTCAGAAATAAGAAAGGCGCAATCACTGTGATGGGGTTATACAACCGGCCTCCTAACAGTCAGCACGCGATAGAGAAACAGATACATAGGCAGATAATGGAAAAATGTGAAAAGTTGTTGTAGTGGGTGCTTTTAACTTCCCCAACATTGACTGATAGTGCTGGGACTGATAGTGCTGGGACTGATAGTGCTGGGACTGATAGTGCTGGGACTGATAGTGCTGGGGTAAAAATTGTTAGTGTATTCGTAGTGTATTGTTAGTGTAAGTTTCTTGAAACAATATGTAGGTAGTCTAACTAGGAAAGGGGTCAATTGAGATGTTGTATTGGAGAGTGATCTTGGCCAGCTGATTGAAGGGAATGAATTTTGGGAATATTGATTATAATTGGGTACACTTGAAGATAGTTATAAATAAAACTGATCCTTAGGTGAAAAGGCTAAATTGGGGGAAAGCTAATTACAACAGAATGAGGCAGGAACTGGAGAATTAAGATGGGGTTGGCTGTTGGAGGGTAAATCCACATCTGACATGCAAAGAGAGGCGACTGGTAGTTGTTTAACCTGAGTGTCACCACACCTCAGATGAGGGGAGAGGTTGAGAAGGAAAGTCCTTCACACTAACCTAAGCCAGCATGGGAATTGAACCCACACTGTTGGCATCACCCTGTATCACAAATCAGCAGTCCAACCAACTGAGCTGACCAACTATAACATGGGGTTAAGTAACAGACAATGAACAGGGTGTTAATGCTATAAAATTATTAAACTTAATGTTGAGTCCTGAAGACTGTAAGGTACCTTGATGGAAGATGAGGTGTTGTTTCTCCAGCTTGCCTTGAGCCTCACTGGAGCACTGCAGCAGGCCTGAGACAGAAACATTTGCATGGGAACATGGAGGTGTGTTGAAGTGGCAGGCATCTCTGGGTCATTTCTCGTAGCTGCTTCTAGTTCTGAAGAAAAGTCAGAGGACTCAAAAAGTTAACTCTGCTTACTCTCCACAGATACTGCAAGGCCTGCTGAGTTTTTCCAGCAGTTTCTGTTTGAAGCAATTCACAGAAAGTTTATTGGATTTTTAGCTAGAATGGTGCTGGTAGGAGATTTTGTAATAAGGAAGGGTTGGGCAGGTTAGGTTCATATCTGCTCGAATTTAGAAGAGTAAGAAGTGAATTGATTGAAACATATAAGATTCTGAAGGGTGGGTGTAGAGAAGATCATTCCTCTTGTTAGAGATTCACGAAGTAGGGGGTCACTATTAAAAAATAAAGAGTCTTCCAATTAAGACAGAGATGAAGAGAAATTCTCTTTTAGAGGTTCATGAATCTTTAGAACTCTCTTCCTCAAAAGGCAGTGGAAGCAGAGTCCCTGAATATTTTTTAGAGCAGATTCTTGTTAAACAAGAGAGTGAGAGGTTATCATGCATAGGTGGAGGGTCAAGTTGAGGTTACATTCAGATCAGCCATGATCTTATTAAATGGCAGAGTAGGCCCAAGAAGCCAAATGGCCCACTCCTAAATCTTTTGTTTGTATGTTTGTGTGTCCTCAAAGAAAAGTTTATTTAATGCATTTAAAGTATAGAGTTACTTCGTTTGCCATTAATGGTAAGTTGCACAAATAACTGCCTGTTCATTTTCTTGGCCAGAGAATCAGGATGTTGCAGGATTACATGGCGACTGTGCTTATATGACTCAAACCTCAGTTTGCAAGAGGTATTTATCTATTACAGAAGTAGATAGGCTAAACGTCACCGATAGACTCCCCAGATACAAACATCTAGCTTAAGTTTTTACTTTCCAGAGGGAACAAAAATCGTCAGTCCAGATTTATGGGGAGGCAATGGCCTAATGGTATTATTGCTGGTCTGTTAATCCAGAGACCCAGGTAATGTTCTGGGCATGTGGGTACAAATCCTGTCATGGCACATTGTTGAATTTGAATTCAAAAGAAAGCTGGAATTAAGAGTCTAAATGATGATCATGGATCAATTGTCAGGAAAATGTATCTGGTTCACTAATGCCCTTGCCTGTAAGTGACTTCAGACCCGCAGCAATGTGGTTAACTCTTAACTGCTATTTGGGAAACTGAGGATTAGCTAATCTAATTAGGGATGGACGTTAAATGCTGGCCTAGCCCATGAACAAATTTAAAAAAACTGCTGTCCAGCCATGATGGCCAGATGGCTTTCTTCCCCACTGCAACACTTCTGTAATTCTATCTTCCTTCTGCTTTGTACTGCTCCACTTAACGTATATGTGAGTGTGTACAGTGATTAGTGCCCCTCAGTGATGTTGCAAAGAGAACTGGAATAGGTAGAAGTGTTATTAGATTGAAAGAGACCACAGAATTGTTGGACAGAGAGCTGTATTTGTGGCAAGTGTCATGTTGTACAGAAAGCTGACACCCTGGCACCCAAAGTGACTTCAATGTTATTGAGCTTTCTTTTCCCACCACAATGGGCTGAACCTTACCAGATTTTGGCTACGTGTCAACTTTGTTCAAGATTCATGGAGCATTTCTCTGCAACAGGCCCAGTGAGTTTTCTCACACTATCATTTCAAACTACCAGCCTTGCTCCATCTCATCCAACACTAGCGCTATTCCCCTACTCGCCATAGCCAGAAGAACCTATCATTGGCTGGATGTCCCAGAACAAAAACATCCCTGGCATCAGCGCCATCTTTAAACTCTATTGTGCACTGGAAGAATGCTGGCATCCTGAGAGCTGCCCTATATGGCCAGACACACATGTTGAGGTGGACATGATTGCAGACAATGAGAAGTTAGTGCCCAGCTTTGCAGACAGGGACTTTAAGCTCCTGGTGCACAGACTGATGAAGTGAAGGGGCATATTCTTCCCCCGAGACCACTAGATGAGACCAAACCACCAGAACATGCCACCCTTGTCTGCTACCCAAGACAGTGTGGTCACCACAGTTTGGAGGAATGCCCAGCAGTGTATGAAGAAGGTCAATGACCTCCTTGGTTCCATCAGGGTGAGTGCCACCATCTTTTCTTTGCCCTTTTACAATCAGTCAATGTCTGCTACAACACACCCTTCACTAAAGCTCATGGTCTAGCAAAGAACAAAGAACTGCGGAGACTGGAGATCTGAAATAAAATCGGAAATTGCTGGAGAAGCCAAGCTATGAGAAGAGACTGGACAGATTCGGGTTTTTTTCTTTAGAGCAGAGAAAACTGAGAGTGTACCTGATGGAGGTGTATAAGATTAGGAAGGCTACAGATAGAATGAATAGGAAGCAGACGTTCTTGTTAGTTGAAAGGTCAATTACAAAGAGACATAATTTTAAAGTGAAAGGCTTAGAGGTTTAGAGGAGATTTGCTGAAACGTGTTTTCATGCAGACGATGGTGGGAACCTGGAATGCACTGCCTGGGAGGGTAGTTGAGGCAGGAAACCTCACAACCCTTAAAAGGTACATGCATGAGCTCTTGAAATGCCGTAACAATCAAGGCTATTGGCCAAGTGCTGGAAAGTGGAAAGATTGGGGATAGGTTAGCAGAGTCTCAATGAGCTGAAGGTCCTTTTCTATACTGTTTGACTCTATAACTCCATGATTCAGCAGGTCTGGCAGCATCTGTGGAGAGAAAAATGGAGTTAATGTTTCAGGTCCAGTCACCCTTCATCAGAACAGACATTAACATGAGACCCAAGGTCAATGTAATTTTCACCTGCTTCAAATCTGAACCCTTGATCATGAAGTTTCTCTCTTTTGCGTTTTAAAGTTACCCGCATGGCCAACATTGCAGTCAGTAGGGCCGCTCTGCATGCCGTGCATTCCACCTTCTCTGAGGAAGAGAGCACAGATACCTCAGAGGAAGCATTGGTAGAGCTGTGTCTTTCACCCCATACCAGTTCAGATGCTATCAGCTTGGTGGGAATGTAGTTAGATCAGGAGAACCTGCAGGTGAGCACTTCACTATCACATCTCTGCATTTCATCAAGGGAGAAAGCCCCCAGATGCTAGAGTTTGAAGGATGTCTGGAGTCTAGGTACCCATTTAACCCAAAAAGGAGATAACCCCATGGTGTCATCAATCAGGGACATCACACCAACCAGATACCAGACCAGCAGGCAGGACTGTGGGCAAGCCAATCACCAACCTAGCATTATGGTTGCAGGAATGCAGCAATGCAATTGAGATTCTGCTGCCTCAGACATATCTAGCTGTCTCCATGGACATGTTGGCAACTGCTATGGAAATGCAGGTCCAGCAATGTCTGCTGGTAATATGGATGGATTTGTACTCCTAGTCATTGGAACCTTGCATTGACAGTGAGGTGATAGGGTGATGAGGGACCTAGACCTCACTCCAGTGCCCCTTCCTCACAAGGAGACAGGGCAGACCCAGTAAGCACTGCAGCCAGAGGAGGAACCACATCAAGGCCCACACACACACACACACACACAGAGGCTTCCTCTCAGGGTGTTCCAAAGGTGGCCAGGCCTTCCACTCCCACCCTGCCTGTCACCCTCAGCCCTGTGGGACTCCGACCCAAGTTGGTTACACGATACTAGACAGAACTTGAGCAGACTCCACAGCCCATCACTCCTGTCAGTGTTTGATCTCTGGCACCTCTTTTAGACATTCTCCTACTTGTCCTAGTATCTCGGTAGGATCATTTGGGGCTCTGTACAGAGGGTCATCATCAGTAATAGGCATATTCTCCAGCAATCCTCTGAATTTCAAAGAAATCAGCCTGGTCTTCCTTGTTTAGCTGCAAGCCCTTGTCCTCACCAGAAAGCAACCCCAAGCCTAGCCCAGATAAATGACCCTTCAAGGTGTATGGAGCAACACAATGGGGAGCCTGCTGCCTCAGGCATGGTTGGCTGCCCCCATGGACTCATTAAGGTGCATGTTTCTGCACTGTTGGAGGGTGGGAACGAAGATCTCAATGTCACATTCTCTGAGATACATGACTGTTCCCCTTCAGAGGTGTGGTTTGTGGGGCTAATAGAATTAATCCTGGGGGCTAGAGCTCTTCTTGTTTTTTTTTTTTGTCCTGGCTTTGTGGCTGGCACGCAGAAGTTGCATTAAAACAGAAAGATTTGTTAGTGTCATGAACCACTAGCTTTACCAAAGATTTCAAATAAAATTGGTGCTTGACTTGCAGCTTGGATTTGCAGGCTGAAGCATCTCATAGATGGCTGTAGATATCCAATCCCTCATTCAGCACCTGTGAGCACCAGTCTCCCTATCCCCCCACCCCCCGAGGGAAGCATTAAGAGACACTAGCATGGGTACCTGAGCACAATGCCTGCATTGGTAGATACAGATAGAGATGTCTATCTGCTAAGCTGTTACTGTCCATGTGCATTACTAGTAAAATGAATGTAGTAAGGGGCAAGTCAGTGGTTAAAGAAACAAACACAGAGAATGCTTGAGAAACTCAGCAGGCCTGGCAGCTTCTGAAAGCATCTGTGGAGAAAGAAACCAAATTAATGTTTTGAATCTGGTCTGACTCTTTGTTCAGAATCCCAGTCTACTTATTATTAGTCATTAAAGAATCCTGCATGAAGAACGGCTCAGTGTTATCAACTCGCTACAGCTGATGTAAATCGTAGAAGTATTATATAATCTGTATTCCTGAGGGGTGTTCATCTTGAAACCCTGTGTTGTGATTGTGTCTTTGTCGCATGCAAGCAGTTGGAGGACAGCTATCAGATGGGTATGTTCTTCTAGTTGTGAAGGAATAGCAGTGAACTTATGGCGCGTGAGCTGCTGGTGTTGTAACTCCTTTTATGATTTAAATATGAACCCTGCCAGCTGAATGAGAGGTGTTACTATTGCAGTGGAAGGTGTGATATATTGTAGCTGCATGAAGTGACAAACGTTCATTGCCGATGAGACATCTGATGGAGAAAAGCACATCCCTACTTTCTTGGGCATCCTCCAGGAAAATATCTAGGGAAGCATTGATAAAGCATAGATCAACTTATTACCTGGCCCTTGACTTCAGCAGGGTCGGTGGGGGCCTTAAACAGAGGTTAAGTGATGTGCTTGAATTTCGGAGAGTGAACTGACGTCCAGATGCCTCTTAAACATGGCACCTGGAATTTGGAGCCCAGAAAGTTGGGAGGAGCAGAGCTTCTTGCCTGGTTGTCTGTAAAAGTTAGTGTTTTATTCATGTATGCATGCATATGTAATGGGCTGAGAAGAATGTAATAGTGTGTGAAAATAGAAGTACCTCCTGCTTTTCGAACCCCCTCCAAACTTAGTCTCAAAAAAACATAAGATTCTTCCCCAGATGAGATTGAGCTGACTGATTACCGTGTCTCTCCCTTAACCAGGAGATATGTATCATTGTTGAATAAAGAAGGCACCTCAATTGTACTCAATAGATAACACGGTGTGGATCAAGTTGATGCTTCTGAAGAAGGGTCCCGACCCGGAATGTCAACTTTCCTGCTCCTCTGATGCTGCCTGGCCTGCTGTGTTCCTCCAGCTCCACACTGTGTTATCTCTGACTCTAGCATCAACAGTTCTTACTATCTCAATTGTACTCAATCTTGTTGGTCATCCAAGTCCTGCAAAACAAGTCTATTAGTCCAGGAAACTAATCAGTTCTTAACTAATCAGTTCTTAACTAGTGCCTGTCCATGGTCCAATGAACATCATTGAGTCATAGAACCATACAGCATGAAAACAGGCCCTTCGGTCCAGCTCGTCCACACTGACCAGATATCCTGGTCTGATCTAGTTCCATTTGCCAGTATTTGGCCATATCCCCTTAAGCCCTTCCTATTCATATATTCATCCGGGTGCCTTTTAAATGTTGTAATTGTGTACCTGCCTTTGCCACTACCTCTGCCAAATCATTCTATACACACACCACCTTCTGTGTGAAAAAAGTTACCCCTCGGGTCCTTTTTAAATCGTTCCCCTCTCACCTTAAACCTATGCATTCCAGTTTTGGAATCCTCCATCCTTAGGAAGAGCCCTTGGCTATTCACCCTATCCATGCCCCTCATGATTTTATAAGATCACCCTTCAGTCTCTGACACTCCGGGAAAAGAAGCCTCAGCCCATTCCTATAACTCAACCCTTCCAGTCCCGGCACCATCCTTGTAAATCTTTACTGCACCCTCTCAAGTTTAACAACATCCTTCCTATAGAAGGTGATCAGAATTGTATACAGTATTCTAATAGTGCGTCACCTTATAGCTGCAACATGACATCCCAACTTCTATATTCAATGCTCTGACCAATGGAGGCAAGCATACCAAATGCCTTCTTCACTCTCCTGTCTACCTGTGACTCCACTTTCAAGGAACTATGCACTTGCACCCCTAGGTCTCTTTGTTCAGCAACAGTCCCCAGGGCCCTACCATTAATTATATAAGTCCTGCCCTGGTTTGTCTTACCAAAATGCAACACTTCACAGCTATCTGAATTTAACTCCATCTGCCGATGTCTTCCATCACATGGGTTCAATCATCTATCTAAATATTGAACATATTTACTGACTGAAAAAGCCATTGAACAAGTTATCTTTTATCACAGTTAAATGAATAACAAACTCTGTCGTCTGAATAGTTCTTACTTGCATCATAAAGTGCTCACTGGGCCAGCAGCATGTATTGTAACTATTTCTGGCTGTAATTTCCCCTGTATTATGATGGACATTTCCTGACTGCTTTTCTTCTGGAAGATGACCTTTTGAGCCACTAGCTGGGAGGCCAGGATTTAGTAAATGGAAACTATGATTTCCTTAAACAAAAAGAACAGCACAAACTTATAAATGAAAGCTGTAAGATCTGATTGATTGGTTGATTGATTTTTTTTGTTGTCACATGTACCAAAATACAGTGAAAAGTGTTGTTTTGCATGCTCTACAGGCAGATTGTACCATTCAAAGTGCATCAGTGTAGCAGAACAGGGTGCAGAATAGAGTGTTTAAGTCACAGAGAAAGTGCAGAGAGATATCAGAATTAACATTGGAAAGATCTGTACAGAAGTCTGACAACAGCAGGGAAGAAGCTGTTCTTGAATCTATTCATAAGTTTATCCAAACTTTTATATATTTTGCCCAATGGAAGAGGGTGGAAGAGAGTACAACCGGATGGGGTGGTGTGGTCTTTGATTATGTTGGTTCATTTTCTGAGGTAGCAGGAAGTATAGATGGAGTCAATGGATGGAAGACTGATTTGCATGAAGGACTGGCATGTGTACATGACTCTGTGTAGTTCCTTGCAGACTTGGAAAGAGCCGTTGCCATGTTGCACACTGTGATGCATCTATTTAGGATGCTTTTTATGGTGCATTTATAAAAATTGGTAAGAGTCCTTGTGGAAATGCCAAATCCCATTAGCCTCCTGAGGAAGTAGCGACGTTGTTGTGCTTTCTTGACTGTCACATTGACATGGGTGGACCAGGACAGAATTTTAGCGATTGTCACTCCCAGGAACTTGACGTTGTTGACCATCTCCACTTTGGCGCAGTTGATTCAGGCAGGGGCTCCATTTTCTGAAGTTAATGACCATCTCCTTTGCTTTGCTGACATTGGTGGAGGCATTGTTGGAGAGATTCTGTTCAATTGTGTTGGCTTTTCACTGCAATTTGTCTGAAATTGCTGTAAGAGAAGCAAAACGTTCCGAAATTTGATCTCTGTTTGGCACAGTTCCAGTTCGGATGACTCCCTGTACTATTTTAAAAGCATCCTGCTGGAAGCAGATACCACCCACAAAGCTGAGAGCCCTCTTAGGATAAACAAATCACCAGCTAACGGGTGCTCATCTGCAGACCTTCAGGAAAACTTTAAAAATAAAACTGGTTCTTTTGGGCACATACACAGTGAAAGCCTTGTTAGATGTTTCAATTTACTATGAAACTGACTAATATATCCCAAAGACAAACAGGATCCCTAATGAATTTCTTTGCATTCAAGTTAATGACTGATTTCATCGTGTCATCCACCTTTCCCTTGTCATCTGCATTCCATGGCATTCTATCCCTGCAATAATTAGAAATAGTTTCAAAGATAGTAAGAACTGCAGATGCTGGAGAATCTGAGATAACAAGGTATAGGGTTGGATGAACACAGCAGGCCAAGTAGCATTAGAGGAGCAGGAAGGCTGACGTTTCGGGTCTAGACCCTTCTCCAAAATTGGGGGAGGGGAAGGGGATTCTGAAATAAATAGGGAGAGAGATGGAGGCGGGTAGAAGATGGATAAAGGAGAAGATAGGTGGAGAGGAGTCAGACAGGTCAAAGAGGCGGGGATGGAGCCAATAAAGGTGAGTGCAGGTGGGGAGTTAGCGGGGGATAGGTCAGTCCAGGGAGGACAGACAGGTCAAGGGAGCAAAATGAGGCTGGTAGGTAGGAATGGGGGTGGGGTTTGAGGTGGGAGGAGGAGATAGGTGGGAGGAAGGACAGGTTAGGGAGGCAGGGACAAGCTGGGCTGGTTTTAGGATGCGGTCGTGGGAGGGGAGATTTTGAAACTTGTGAAGTCCACATTGATACCATTGGGCTGCAGGGTTCCCAATCAGAATATGAGATGCTGTTCCTGCAACCTTTGGGTGGCATCGTTGTGGCACTGCAGGAGGCTCAGGATGGACATGTTGTCTAAGGAATGGGAGGGGGAGTTGAAATGGTTCACGACTGGGAGGTGCAGTTGTTTGTTGTGAACCGAGTGTAGGCGTTCTGCAAAGCGGGCCCCAAGCCTCCGCTTGGTTTCCCCGATGTAGAGGAGGTCACATCGGGACAGCAGATACAGTACACCACATTAGTAGATGTGCAGGTGAACATCTGTTTGATGTGGAAGGCGTTCTTGGGACCTGGGATGGGGGTGAGGAGGGAGGTGTAGGGGCAGGTGTAGCACTTCCTGCGGTTGTAGGGAAATGTTGCAGGGAAAAGTGCCAGGGGTGGTCGGGCTGGTGGGGAGTGTGTGCAGACAAGGGAGTCACGGAGAGAGTGGTCCCTCCTGAAAGCAGATAAGGTTGGGGAGGGAAAAATGTCTTTGGTAGTGCGGTCAGATTGCAGATGGCGGAACTGCTGGAGGATGATGCGTTGGATTCGGAGGTTGGTGGGGTGGTACGTGAGGACGAGGGGAATCCTGTTTTGGTTGTCATTGTGGGGAGGGGGTGTGAGGGATGAGTTGCGGGAAGTGCGAGAGACACAGTTGAGGGCGTTTTCGACCACTGAGGGGGGGATGTTGTGATCCTTGAAAAAACGAGGACGTCTGGGATGCCCGGGAGTGGAATGCCTCATCCCATTTTCATCTCTGGCTACCAGCTGGAAACCAATATCCACTTCAAGCCCACCGACTCCCACAGCTACCTACAATATACCTCCTCCCACCCACCTTCCTGCAAAAATGCCACCCCCTATTCCCAATTTCTTCACCTCCGCTGCATTTGCTCCTGGGATGGGGCATTCCACTCCCAGACATCCCAGATGTCCTCGTTTTTCAAGGACCACAACATCCCCCCAACACTGGTCGAAAACGCCCTCGACCGTGTCTCTCACATTTCCTGCAACTAATCCCTCACACCCCCTCCCCGCAATAACAACCAAAACAGAATACCCCTCGTCCTCACATACCACCCCACCGACCTCCGGATCCAATGCATCATCCTCCAACACTTCAGCCATCTGCAATCTGACCCCACTACCTAAGACATCTTTCCCTCCCCACCCTTGTCTGCTTTCCTGAGGGACCACTCTCTCTGGGATTCCCTCGTCCGCTCCACACTCCCCACCAGCCCTACCGCCCCTGGCACTTTTCCCTGCAACCGCAGGAAGTGCTACACCTGCCCCTACATCTCCCTCCTCACCCCCATCCCAGGCCCTAAGAAGACCTTCCACATCAAACAGATGTTCACCTGCACATCTACTAATGTGGTATCCGCTGTTCCTGTTGTGGCCTCCTCTACATCGGGGAAACCAAGTGGAGGCTTGGGGACCCCTTTGCAGAACACCTATGCTCAGTTCACAACAAACAACTGCACCTCCCAGTCACGAACCATTTCAACTCCCCCTCCCACTCCTTAGACGACATGTCCATCCTGGGCCTCCTGCAGTACCACAACGATGCCACCCAAAGGTTGCAGGAACAATATGTCATATTCCGATTGGGAACCCTGCAGCCCAATGGTATCAACGTGGACTTCACAAGCTTCAAAATCTCCCCACCTCCAACCGCATCCCAAAACCAGCCCAGCTTGTCCCTGCCTCCCTAGCCTGCCCTTCCTCCCACCTATCTCCTCCTCCCACCTCAAACCCCACCCACATCTTGTTTCTACCAGCCTCAACCCGCCCCCTTGACCTGTCTGTCCTCCCTGGACTGACCTATCCCCCCAGCCCCGACTCCCCACCTACACTCACCTTTACTGGCTCCACCCCTGCATCTTTGACCTGTCTGTCTCCCCTCCACCTATCTTCTCCTTTGTCCATTTTCTATTCGCCTCCCCCTCTCTCCCTATTTATTTCAGAATCCCCTTCCTCTCTCCCAATTCTAAAGAAGGGTCTAGACCCAAAACATCAGCTTTCCTGCTCCTCTGATACTGCTTGGCCTGCTGTGTTCATCCAGCTCTACACCTTGTTATCTCTTATTATCAATGATTAGAAATAGTTACTTTTTAGGATGGAGGCAGCTGACAGATGGTTCATTAAGCTGATTTCTGGGATGAAGGGGTTGTCCTATGAGGAAAGGTGCAAAAGGCTGGCCTGATACTCGATGGGCTATAGAAAAGTGAGTGGTGATCTTAATGAGTACAAACAATTTGACAGACCTTGACAGGGTAGATGCTGAGAGGTCATTTCCCCTCGTGGGAGAATTTGAATCTAGGGTTTGCACTTCCAAAATAAGGGGATACGTCAGACCATGAGGTTGCAGATTGTGCTGGAGCACAATTCTGCTGCTGATGATGGAACAGTTGAGTTAATCTTGAGTTTCTGAACCTGTTTGAGGTCTGCCCCATTCAGCACAATGATAGTGCCACAGACCACAGTGGAGGGCTTCTCAATGTGAAGGCAGGACTGTGTCTCCATAAGGACTGTGCCTCCACAAGGACTGTGCAGTGGTCACTCTTACTGATGCTGTCATGGATAGTTGCATCTGTAGCAGGCATATCGGTAAGGATGATTTCAAGTATGTTTTTCACTCTTGTTGGCTCCCTCACCACCTGCCAGAGACCCAGTCTAGCAGTTATGTCCTTCAAGACCTGACCCGCTCAATCAGGTAGTGTTGCTGCTCCCTCAGTGCTTCCTCCAAGTATTGTTCAACATGGAGAAGCACTGATTTGTCCGCTGACAGGGTGTAGAAGGTGGTAATCAGCAAGAAGTTTTTTTACTCATGTTTGACTTGTTGCCTTGAGACATCATGGAGTCCAGAGTCAATGTTGAGGACTCCCTCCTGACTGTATATCACTGTGCCACAATGTCTGCTGGATCTGTAATGCCAGTGGTGAAGGATACACCCAGGAATGCTGATGATTTTGTTTGGGGCATTGTTTGTAATGTAGGACTCTGTGACTATGTCAGGCTATTGCTTGACGAGATGCTGAGACAGCTCTCCTAATTTTGACACCAGCTCCCAGATTTTAGTAAGAAAGACTATTTTTGGTCAGCTTTTGACCATTTTCATTCCTGGTTCTTCCAGGTTCATCCATGTTTCATTCTATTTTCCCTCTCTTGTAGTTGGTACAGCTGATTGGCTTATTAAGCCATATCAGTGGGCCGTTAAGAGTAAACCACATTGCTGTGTGTCTGCTGCCGCATGTAGGCCAGGCCAGCTAAGGACAGCATTTTCCTTCCCAAAAAGACATCAGTAAACCAAAGTGGTTTTTACAGCAATTGAGATTAATTTCATGGTCATCATTAGACTTTTAGTTGTAGATTTTGAGTGAATTTGAATTATAACATCAAACCCAGATCCCCAAAATGTTACGTGAGACTCTAGATTATTGGTGCAGTGACAGTACCAAGCCATCATCTCCCCATAGTAAGACCCATACTGCCTACAATTGTGAAAGCATGAAGAATTTGTGAGGCATCAGCCTACAGACCAGTCAACAGCCCTATCTAGCACATAGTTTGTTCAGCAATTTCAGGAAGTGAGGATCAGTGGCAAGGCCCATCCACAGTTACTCTGAGAAGGTGGCCATGGATTTGCTTAATGTACCACAGATCCTTCTAGCAACTCAACAACTCTTAGAGTTTCACTGCATGACCAATCAAGAACAGGAATATAATTTAATATTTCCTTTCATTTCTCAGATAAGGAGACTATTTGGAGTTAAACCTCCTCAAAATCACCTTCGCTGATGTCAACTGATGTAGAAACAAAAACAGAAATTGCTGGAAAATCTCAGCAGGTCTGGCAGCATCTGTGAAGAGAAATGAGAGTTAATGTTTCGGGTCCAGTGATCCTTCCTCAGAACTTCTTCATTTAACTCTCATTTCTCTCCACAGATGCTGCTGGACCTGCTAAGATTTTCTAGCAATTTCTGTTTTTGTTTCTGATTTCCAGCATCTGCAGTTCTTTCAGTTTTTTATCAAATAACTTTGAGTTTGGGATCTGCCAATCACTACATAGAGCTGTAAAAGAATGAAGGAAAGAAACCTACTTGAAAGTGTAAGAATTAGACTGTTTGAATTGAAATGCAATCAGGTACGAATGTCTTTCCCTGGCCTCATGCAGGCATTGAACTTCTACCATGAGGCAAATATACCATAGGCAGACATCTTAAATTCACTTCAATAAAGATCTCATTTTAAACAGACTGCTGCATTGCATACTTGAAAACGTACACTGCAATGCCAGACTGAGTTTTACCTAGCTGTTATGAAGAGTAGAAAGCAAAGCAAAGACAAAAAGGGGATACATTTGGCCAGTGAACTGGAGGAGGCTTGAATCGTAACAGTCCATCTTATTACACTGCCAAACTTGCAATGGATTCCACATTTGGAACGGATTAGAGAGACCTTCTCCACCTTAATTACTTTGTCACTAAACCGTCAGACACTCAATACAAATCAAAGATTAGTGCCTTTAGCAACTAAATCTACAAAGTGAGACCTACTTTAAAAAAGACTATGCACTGTGCTTTGAGGAGCATTTTAACATTTGTTGAGGTTTTTGATTAATGAAGTTCTGCAACTGTGGGTTAATAACTGGTTCATTACATACTGAATCATTGTATTTCACAGCTAATTTTACTGATGTAACAATTTTCTGATCTGTATAATTCAAAGTATTGAGAGCAATGGGGAGATTCCCTGCTTATGACCTTTCACTGCTAATCTGTGTAATGTCTATGTGTCCTGTGCCCATGCACATGGGAACTTTGACTGTACGCTTGAATTAATCTAAATCTAATGCATCATTTCATTCTCTTAGCCACTGGGAACACCACCTACCTGCAAAATTGCCATGATACCCCATCCTTCACCCCAAACCAAACCACACTTCATCCTGGCTTAGAATTGTACGGCTGTTTCTTTGCTGTTGCTGGGTCAATATCCTGCAACTCTCTCCATAGACTGTTCAGTAAAGCAGGCAGCTCACTTTCTCAAATGTCGCTGAGAATGGGCCATAAAAGCTGACCCAGCCAGAGACAACAACTTACTGTGAATGAAAAAAGGAAACACCAAAATCACTAGCCTCCTTTTCTTCTCAACATCTCCTTCTCCATTTAATTTGTGCCTCCTCCCATCCACAAAAGATGATGGACATGCAGCAAACAAAACCATTGCAGATGTTGGCCAATCCTTGTGAGGCAGGATCTGTCACAAGCTGTGCATGAGGCAATCGAGTGTTGTTGTGGGTTGTTCTTGGTGTTGGTATCTGTTGCTAAAACATTTTAGCCAAAGGCCGCCATGATGCCAGATCATACCAGGTTTTGCTGCTTTCTTCTATCATCACTACCCATATCAATCGGGTCAATATATAAGGCCTTCATGTCATTCTTGCAAATGTCCACGAAACAGCTTTTTGGGTGTCTTACTGCAAATAATCATGAACATTCTACCGTACTTCCTTAGTTAATCTCATGTGGTTTCTTGTGTCAAACCACTGCCATTAAAATATAATCTAAGTGCTGCCCTCCATGTTAACTCATGTAAAATATACCTCAAAGTCTTGCTGAGACAGATGTGTAAGTTTTTTAATAACACTAACTAATAGCACTGTTTATAACATCTCAGATTTATACATAGTCTGGTTCTATGTTTACTGATGGCATGGCTATATCAAGTGACTGCAACATGACACATAGCTGACTGCAATTACTCCATTGCACTGGGAGACACAGTGCTGAAAGTGAGCTGAGAACCCTCACATTGGAAGTCACATGTTGTGCTATCATCAAACTGTTTTGGGATTTATTCCAAGGTAGAACAGACTCAATAACTAACAGCTTCATCTCTGTCCACATCCTTTTATGCCTCACAGGTCACAGCCTCCACCAGCAACACCGGCTTCTGTGTTTGTGCTTTTAAAGTAGTATATTTTCAAACTTTAACAGCCTTGCCTTTAGCCTTCATCCCCAACAATATTTCTGCAGCTGTCTGTTTGTTCAGTCCCTCCCTCATCCTTCATGTCTTTGCCTTGTGAAAACCTGAAACTTCCCAGTTATTTACTCAGTTATAACCTCCATCTTCATTTCCACAAGTCCAGAGAGCACAAACATCCCACATACATCTGCTGTACAAATGGTCATGAAATAAGTCTTAAATCATTGATTTGCTATGGTGCAGAATGAGGCTATTTGGCCCATCAGGCCTGCACTGGCTCTTCAGACAAGCATCATTACTTAGTGCCAATCTCTTGCTTTGCTCCCTTACCCTTGTGCACCATTTCTATCTGAATAATCTTACAACGTCATCACCAATGCCTCGGTCGACCCTGCCTCCAACTTTTATTTAGTACAATACTTTGGAAGCAAAAACAAACAGATACAATATTTGGAAAAAACTAAATAATTTTGTTACTGCTTTATAATATCTTGTCACTTCAAAATTTCAGAAATAAATTTTTCTACTGTGTTTTCTCTTTTACACACTTGTGAATGATATTAAACTACCAAGCCAGAAATCAGAAAATTCCAAAATCCTGAAGTGATGTACCTTTCTGGACTGGAATGATTAGAGTGTATTAGGACATAAGATTGAAAAATACACATTGACAGACCCAATTCTCCTTTATGCCCTCCTATTGATTCTCTTTTGTTAAGCTTTTTGTCTTGTCTTGGACATGATACAATTTCCTCCAGCTAAGTACTGCCAAAACTGAAGCTATTGTCTTCAGTTCTTGACACAAACATTTTGAGTTTGCCGACCCACAGAATAGCCACCTTCTCAAGCTGAAACTTACAATTCATAACCTTGGAAGCCTGGTCACACATAAACTAAGTTGCTAACATCATATGATGTTCAGCACAATCACCAACTACTTCAGGTAATCTGAAATCTGTTGCAATATGGTATCCTGCCTGAACTCCAGCTCATTTAAATACCTGTCCCTGAACTGCAATGGTTTCCTCAACAGCTCAAATCTAAATTAGCGTGTAAATGCGTAAATGCATCCATGACCTTCCCCCTCCCCATTATCAGTAACCTCTCACATACCCACCAAAAGCCTTTCTTTATAGGGATTTTGACTTGTTGTGCACACTCCTATCCTCACTACTAGGCCCTATTCTCAGAAATTCCTTTAGTAAAATCTTCCACTGCTCCAATCCCCTGCAATCAAGCTTATTGGCACAAACCAAATACTTCTTCCTTTTAAAAGCAATTTCCTTTCCATAAATACTGAGAATGCTGAATATCTGAAATGAAAACAGAGTGCTGGAGAAGCTCTGTGGAGACAGAAACAGAATTAACAGTGTCCAATACAGCTCTCTTTCTAAATTGTGGCAGAACTATCAGCCTGACTGGGAGAAATTCTCAAGGGAGGCAAGAAAGGGGGTAGTATATCTGAAATTCTGGCATGGAAAGTTGCAGCAGCTGAATATATGACAAGACACAGAAACTGGGAAAATTAAACAAAACCCTTAAAGGAAGTGTCTATGAGCATGTTTAGTCAAAGAAGGCATGGGAGCCTATTGGCTATGAGTGAATATTAATAGACAGCCTATTCCCAGAAATAGAAGTTGAGAAGTCAAGGAAAAGACAACAAACAGATATGGGCCAGCTGAAGGGGAGAGAAGGGTGGACATTTGAGACAAAGACAATGAAAGTTTTGAAATCTTGGCAAAAGCAGGAAGTGGCACCAACAGTCGTCAGTGTACTGGGAGAAGGTAATAAGAAATAGTCTTTTCTGAATCGATCTCATCAACTCATTTTGATATCATAAATACTTCAATCAAATCTCTCCTCAATCTCCTATTTTGAAGCCGTATTTATACTACACCCCACTCTCCTTTGAACAGTTCTGAGGAAACTTTACCACCAAACTGTGAGAATATAAGGTGACCTCAGATCAACATCCCATTCCACAGACCGTGTACTCCCCAACATCACTGAGCAACAACCACTTAACACTGTGTTGAAATATTAGCCTAGATTATGTGCACAGAGTGAAATTTCAACCTATAACCTCTGCTTCAGTAGCAAGAGTGCTACAACTGTGCCAAGGCTGAATGTACTTAACATACTTTTATTTTGCAAAATTATTTGAGGCACAAGTACATCATTTTGCATTAGGATGAAATTTTCAACTGTGTCTTGAGATCTTTTCTCAATCTTTTCGCAATAAAAATCATTTAAAAAGCTTGACCAGATTTTTTTTCAAGACGATAGCGTTCATATTCATTCAATGGAGATTTCTGACTTGTAACTATTTGTTACGCGAGAGCAGAAAGGTAGGTTTGAATTATTGTGGAACTGATTCAAAGTCCACATTACAAGCAATGTTATTTGAATAACGATATAAAAACAGATAATGAGTCTGTATCAAAGTTCCATCAGCTTTTCGTCATTTAATTAATTCACCTCAACCTAGACTGAAAGGATGAAAGCCTTCTCTCATTGAAGAAACACTTGATTGACTATATTATACTTTCACTACATTACAAAGCAATTAGCAGTCAATTAAATCATTATTAAGTGTTACTCTTGCGTGGATTATGAAATATGGCAGGCAATTTGCAGTCAAGATCTCTCAAACAATAATGAGATAATGACCAGACAATCTGATTTAATAATATCTGTTGCGTGGATGAATATTGACCAGGATATTGGGAAGATCTTCCTTGGTCTTCCTCAAAATAGTGATTTTGGATTTTTTTATTCATTCATGGTGTCTGAACATTACCAACATTTATTGGCCATCCTTAATTGCCCTTGAGAAAGTGGTACTGAGCTGCCTTCTTGAACTGCTGCAGTTATTGGAGATGTAGAGATACCCAAAGTGCTGTGAAGATGGGAGATCCAGAATTTTGACCCAGCAGCAGTGAATGAATGGTCATATACTTCCAGGTCAGGATGGTGTGTGGCCTGCGGGGAATCTTATGATGGTGGCGTTCTTCGTGGAGTTTTGATGAATTGCTGCAGTGGATCTTGTAAATGGTACACATATTGCTGTTATTGCCATCCGAAAGTTTCTGAGAGCTTAATGCCTAAAGTTTTCCCATTAGAAAACTGATTTTTTTGCCTTCTGTCAAATTGAGTTTCTCCTCCAAACCTTCTGAAAGTTCTGGAAAGCCTGAAAAGCTTTGCTTCTAGAATGGGTCTTTAACTCATATTTGACTCAGAGGTGTGTGTACTACTGCTGGGCCAGTTCTAATTTCCTTCACCCTTTCTATTGTCAAGTAGGTGAACTGGCATAAAAGTTCATTCAGTTATCAGTTTCCTAAAGTTTCCTTCGTGTTTTGAGATTAGGGAAGTATTTTCTAATGGAATACCTCCTGCTGAAGCACTGGCAGATGATGTTGGCACTTCTGATGTCATCGGTGCGCATCTACAGCCAGAAGCTTTGCCCACATCGACATGCACCGTCCCACTTACTGCCAAGGAGCTCTTGCCACCCTCATTGCACACCCATCTCCACCCGTAGCATTAGCACCTGCTCTCCCACTCAACCTGCCCCCGCTATCCACATTCTCTCCTCGTTTGCTCCTTCACTTGGCCCCATCCCTCCCCTCTTCCTTAGGAAGCTTGCTGCCCTATTGCACCAGGGAAAGTGAACAATGAAGTAACATGGCAGTGAGGTGATGGAGGCAATGGAAGGTTAGGAGCTGGTCAGACAAATACTTGAAGTGGGAAAGTGGGCAAATCATGATCCCGGATCTGAATTCATTTAAATCATTTGCAAAAAGGAAATTTATTTCTCTTATTCTTTGATGCAGGTCCCTCACTTCAGAGCCACTAGCAGTGACTGAGCCTCCTGTCATTGTGGTGACAATAAACACAGCCATTTTCTCAATGACTTTTTTCCTAAATAAGCCTATCCAGGGCATTTGTGAAATTACATGTTGAGTACTGTATACAGTTTTCAGTATCCTCGTTTAGAACATAGAACATAGAACAATACAGCGCAGAACAGGCCCTTCGGCCCTCGATGTTGCGCCGCCCTGTGAACTAATCTAAGCCCATCCCCCTACACTATCCCATCATCATCCATATGCTTATCCAAGGACTGTTTAAATGCCCCTAATGTGGCTGAGTTAACTACATTGGCAGGCAGGGCATTCCACGTCCTTACCACTCTCTGAGTAAAGAACCTGCCTCTGACATCTGTCTTAAATCTATCACCCCTCAATTTGCAGCTATGCCCCCTCGTACAAGCCGACGTCATCATCGTAGGAAAAAGACTCTCACTGTCCACCCTATCTAATCCTCTGATCATTTTGTATGTCTCTATTAAATCCCCTCTTAGCCTTCTTCTCTCCAATGAGAACAGACCCAAGTCCCTCAGCCTTTCCTCATAAGACCTTCGCTCCAGACCAGGCAACATCCTGGTAAATCTCCTCTGCACCTTTTCCAATGCTTCCACATCCTTCCTGTAATGGGGCGACCAGAACTGTACACAATATTCCAAGTGAGGCCGCACTAGCGTTTTGTACAGTTGCAGCATGACATCACAGCTCCGGAACTCAATCCCTCTACCAATGAAACCTAACACACCGTATGCCTTCTTAACAGCACTATCAACCTGGGTGGCAACTTTCAGGGATCTATGTACCTGGATACCAAGATCCCACTGCACATCCACACTACCAAGAATCTTTCCATTGACCCAGTATTCTGCCTTCCTATTATTCTTCCCAAAGTGCATCACCTCACATTTATCTGCATTGAACTCCATTTGCCACCTTTAAGGAAGGAGTTAATGCACTGGGGCAATTCGGAAGAGCTTTACTAGATTTTTTCCTGGAATAATTTAGACAATTGGGAAGGCAATAGCCTAATGGTATTAACCCTAGGCTATGAATCCAGAAAGTCAACTAATGTTCTGGGGACCCAGGTTCAAATTCTACCATGGCAGGTGGTTAGATTTTGAAATCAATAATGAATCTGGAATTAAGGACCTAATGATGACCATGAAACCATTGTCGATTGTCAGGAAAAATCCGTCTGGTTCACTAATATTCTTTAGGAAAAGAAACATAAAAAAGAAAGAAATCTGTCATCCTCAACTGGTCTAGCTTACATCTAACTCCAGATCCATAATGATGTGGTTGACTTTTAACGGCCTGTGGGCAATTAGTGATAGGCAATAAAAGCTGGCCTGGTCAGTGACACACACATCCCATGCGTGAATAAAAGACAAATGAATGGGTTGCTTTATAAGAATAGATTGGACAGGCAGGGCTTGTTTCTGCTGGATTTTAGAATAGTGATGATGGAAGTCTAAAGGGTGTATCCTCTTGTAGGCCAGCCCAGAGCAAGGGGACACAGTTTTGAAATTAGGGATAGTATTTTCAGGACAAAGATGAGCAATTTCTTTTTCTAAGACTTCGGTAACTCTGCAACAAGTGGTGGAGGCCTAGCCATTGAATATTTTTAAGACTGAGGTGGATAGATTTTTTGAACAAGGGAATTACGTGTTATTGGGGGTAAATGAGAATGTGGAATTCGAAAAACAAACAGGTCAGCCATGATCTTATTGAATGGTGGAGCAGTCTCAAGGGTCTGAATGGACTACTTCTGCTCATTTTCCATACATTTGTATATCTCCCATCTCTTGGGGGAACGAGCTGAAGGTTGATAATGAACATAGGATACTCCATGCTTAGATGGAAAATGCTGAATGGATTAATTTGTTTATCCAATTGTCTTTCTTTGTCATTTGTTTATAATCTGTATGTACTCTGATCACTCTGGTGAACAAGACATGCAGCCAAAAATACAGTGGCTGATGAAATGTGGCTCATAAACTCCAATTCAACTAATTTTCTTGAGTTAGTAAATAAATTGAAACAATGCTGTCATTTCTTAGTAGCTAATCTAGGTTTGTTTTGTTCTGCTGCTCTGTGGCTTGGTTTCAAACTACTTTGAATTTAAGATCTTGGCAACTGAACAAGTCACAGGATATATTGAATCATGAAATAAAATCTGCATGCTGCGATGCCTGAAGAAAACATTTCTAATAAACACAGAAGTGTTAGCTTTCAGACTTGAAGGATCTGATTCTGTTGTTCATTCCTCTTATGGTTGAAGGCAATGGGTCAAATTTCATAATGGGCATCATAACGCAGCCTTAGAAGCTCGATTCAAAATTCCTCAATCATACTTGGCTTCTGTAAGTGTGGCAGAGTGATAATTCCTATCCCTCTGTGCCAGCCGAGCTAATGGGATTCTCATCATCTATATAACACTTAGAAGTCAGCTGTGACCAATGGTGCAAATCTGGACTGGAAACCATTCTGATTATGTGATATCTGATCACATGTTTTCTATGAATTTTGTTGTATTTAGCTTTTAAGGATTGTATGTCCCATGTGTTGAGTAATTTTGCCTGTGGCTACACACCAGCAGCTGGTTTGTGACAAGCTGTAAGAACCAGAAACTCTCTGTATGTATAGAGTGTAAAATAAAGGAGGGGATGGATGGATTCAGAAAGTAAAGAATGATTAGTAGAGGGAAAACAAGAGTGGGAAAACCTTTAGATTCACTGAGAACTAGTTGTATGTCACTGGAATTGCACTGTGAACTAATAACAAAGTGAAAACACTTATTACCTTTCAACTAACAGTAATAGAAGAACTTGTTGTACATAAACATTGGTTACAATGCTAAAAATGGAAGTCTTTGAAATAAGGGCAGGTGTCTGAAATAGACGGTCATCTTGTTCATAAAGTTCACTCTCAACTTCTTTATCCTTTTCAAAAATGGTTCCAATTCTAAGACTATTTCCATTCAAAGTTGCTTGAATGTATCACTGGCATGCAGCCCACCTGCAGCCTTTTCCTCAAACTTCTATTTGAACCTCATAATGAATGGATTCCAGCATGTGACAGCATCGAGATCACTATCATGTCATCGGTGACTCCAACAGTTGTACATTATCCTCTCTGGCCTGTTCATAGTTGACACTTAATCTTGGTCCACCAACTATCAGTAATATAACAGAAAAATGCTGCCAATGATGAAGACCCGAACTAAAAGAGGTGACTCTGGTATAATGGTAATGTCACCAGACTAGTCATCCGGAGTTCAAGACTGAGGTTCTGTAAACATGGGTCAAATCCCACAGTGGTTGTTGATGAAATTTAAATTCAGTACATAAATTTAGAATATGAGGAGGTGAGTTGACCAATTATGTGTTTGTTTGTGTGACACTACCACAAAAAAAGGTGGAATGAAGGAGTGTCGATTGGTACCATCAACAGCTGAAAAGCAATGGCAACCCAGGATTCAGCATGATTGCGTGCAGTAATGACAGGCATGTAGCTCATTAAGAACTGATGGGGTCTGGATTCATTTGTTTTTTTTAAATGGTTGTTTTTATGGTTATCACTCTTTTTGTTATTAGGGCATGAAAGCATAGTCACCTAAAGTGAACGAGTGAATTAGATTAGGGGATAGGCCAATAGAGATGCAATGACAGACATTAAAGGGAACATTTCAGAATTCACAGGATAGATACATTCCAAAAAGAAAGAGAAATTTCAAGGAGATGACATGCCACCATAATTAATGAAGAAGTTTAAAAATGTACTAACATTTAAGGCAAAAAGCACATAAGGATGCAAAGATGGGTGGAAAGCAGAAGATTAGACAGAATACACTGAGTGTGGAAGATGTTAGCCAATCCTACTGGTAGAATAGGAAGTCAAATAGGAGGAAATAGGCCATAAGAAGTCTAAATTGCAAATTGTTAACTTTAGATCAGCCAAACTCATGCAAGCTTGTTCCAGAGTCATAGAGATCTACAGTACATTAAAAGGCCACTGCCACATTGGGTCTACACCAGCCAGAGACAAGCAAACTAATCCCATTTCCCTGCATTTGGCCCCTTAGCGTCATATGCCTTGGCATCACAAGTGCACATCTGAGTAATTCTTAAATGTATGAGACATTCTGCTTCTATCACCCTTTTTGACCAACCTTTTTGACATTTGACCAAGCCAACCAGTTAAAGCGGAGTTAGCCCATTCTTCAATGCAAAATCACAGGGAAGCCATAATTTGACATTGAGATCTCTCTGTGAAATTCTGGCTGTACCTGTAAAACAAAATGTGCTGCCAGTTAGAGACAAAGTGATGTTGTAACAGCAAGTGGGAAACCGTGCTGTGAAGGAAAAAGTGGACATTGTTTAGGTGGAGGAGATTCCATTTTTCCAAGTTGTCGACCATTGTGAAGCAGAAGGCAAAACCTTAGAACAGTTTAACAAGCAGGTTGTCTCTCCAGCAAGGAAGAGGTGATGACAGCTGCCTATCGTGTTGTTAAAGATATTCTCTAGTGTAGCTTAAGGCAGCTGAAGCAGAGCACGTTCCCAATCTTGCAGAAAAGAGGATTCGTCCTGGCAACAGGCTGGGCCACATGGCATATCCCTGCAACAATGGATATCAGGCCTGATTCAAGACAAGGCACAACATTGTCTCCTGTTTGGGAAATGGTGAGGATCCGGCAGTTATATCAGCTTTGGTAAATGATTGGCTGCAAAATGGTTTCATCCACATATACGCCAAGGTGTATTTGTAGTGTAGATGAAGCCAGACTGTTCTATTGCCTCGAACAGATTGCTCTTTAATATTTAAAGATGAGATGTGCAATTGCCGAAAGCTAAACAAGGAACGCATCACTGCTCTAGACCCCACCAATATGATGGTACTGAAAAGGTGCTGCATCTACTAATGGGGAGATAACAAGTTCCTTTAAATGTCAAGACACTAAGCATGCAGTATGAGGCTTACAAAACCTTCCAGTTCCAACAAGTCATATTGGACTCGAAACATTATCTGCATTTCTGTATCCACAGACACTGCCAGATGTACAGAGTTTCTCCAGCACTTTCTGTTCATATTTCAGCCCAATGATGAGGCTCTTTTTGCCCCTTCATAGGAGGCTGGCATGGCAATATCTAGCAGAGTCATTGTATATTGCACAATGGTACTGACCAATAAGGCAAATAATAGAGGGCAGTGTTCAAGGTGAAAGGGGGAAAGTTTAGGGAAGAAGTGGAGGAAAAACTTTTCACACTGAGAATGGTGGGTGCTTGGAACTTGCTGCCAGGTAGATGGGGGAAGCAGACATGTTAGCAATATTTAGGGCATACCTTGATAGACACATGAACATGAGGCAAACAGAGGGCTTAATACCACGCATGGATAATAAGTAGTGGTTCTGAATAAGGATTAGGAATCGGCGCAGTTTTATTGGACCGAAGGCCTGTTCCTATACTGTGCTATATTGTATTGTGTTGCATTATAATAGATACAGTCTGTTTTTCAACCGGGGAGGCTGAGGAGGCCAATGACCCTGAAGAATCTGATGAATGCCTGCCTACTCACCAGAATTAAAATAATTTGTCCATTTCATAAAATCATATCTGATCATGCTGCATTTTTTCAAATGCACTGCTAAGACTTCCATTATAAAGTTTAGTAGCATTTTTCCATCGGTTGACATTAGGAGAATTGCTGGCTCATGCTCTATGTCTTTTCTCTCCTTTCCTTGGGTAGTGATATTAGATTGCTAACTGCCAATCCTTTGTAACATTTCCAAAATCTAAGGAGTTTAGGAAAATCCTAAACAGTGTATTTACTATTTCTGCAGTTACCCTTTTTAGAAGCTTAGGGTGAAGGTTCTGGAGATTGCAACCTTTAGTCCTTTCCATTTCTGTAATATTGTTCTTCACTGGTATTAAATATTTTAGGCTCCTTATTTTTGTTGACCCTTTAGTTAATGCCTTATTTTATTCCATCATGGGACAGGAGCTTGCATAGCAAAGCCAGCACTTATTCCTCATTCAGATTGCTATTCAGAAGGTGATGGTAAACTGCTATTATAATTTCTTGCAGTACACCCATAGCGCTGTTAGGAAGGGAGTTCCAAATTTTTGATGCATTGACAATGAAAGAACAATGATGTACAATCAGTTCTGCTATAATGTGTGCTCCGACAATATGAATTGGCTATAATGCAACTGAAGAATAGAGGAACGCTATTTCTAAAGTGCGAACTTGTGTTGGTTGTAACTCAATTTGGATCTCAAGATTCTCCTCATCCTGGATAATGCACCAAGTCATCTTTCCACCATTGGTGAGCTTTCTTTTTTAAGCCAACACCCAAAAAACAGAAGACAATGAACCAAGCCATCCATTTCTGGATTAACTATTTTTTACTGTAACCCTGAAACCACAACTACACCTGAGGGTGATGATAATGATGATGATGATGATATTAACCCTTAACCCCTGCATTAACAACAGGGCAACCTCAAAACCTCCTCCCCCATCAAGTCAGCTTGACATTTTTCAAGGTAAGGTGTTAGATTTACTTCTATTTCATTATTAGATATGAATTAAACATTTATTCAAACTGTGCTATCTTTTTTGTTCGGCTTTTGAGTGATTTTTGAGCAATTTTGAGTGTTTCTTTCTGGTGGTCTGTCCTTAAACCCACTTTTCCCATTAGCCCCGTTATTTAATAGCGCAATATTCTATAACACAACCATTGCGTTGTAGCAGAACCAACTGTAGCTCAAAGTCAGGAAGGTATGTGGCTTTCAGGATAACTTAGAGATGGTGATGCTCCCATGTGTTTGCTCTCCTTGTCGTAGTAGACATCAGAAGTTTGGAAAGCTTCTAAAGGAGGCTTAGTAAGCCATTGCAGTGCATCTTGTAGATAGATGGAGCAACTGGTTAAAATGTTGGAAGTGGTGCCAATTAAGCAAGCTGCTTCATCCTGAGTAGTGTTGACTTCCTTGTGTGTTCCTTTATTCATCCACGTATTTGGAGAGAATTCCCTTACATTCCTGACTTGTGCCTTGTAGATGGTGAACTGGCCTTTGGAAGTCAGGAGGTGAGAATTCCAAGTATCTGAACTGACCCTGTGGTCACAGTATTTATAAGCCCATTCCAGTCAATTTCGGATCAATGGTAATCAATGGATTCAGCAATGAAAATGACTTTAGATTTCAAGGGGAGAGAAACACTACCTTGTTGAAGACAGTCATTTCTTGTTTAGACAGATTTGGATAGTGATTTCTAGTAGTGCTTGGCAGTTTTTAAATTAGCTTTATATCATATTTACTGAATGAAGCTAATGAGGCGAAGGAGTCATTTTATGTCTAACATGTCTCTTCCTGCAGCTATTTCACATTTTGTACTTACTGGCTTTGATTCAAATTTAGATACCAGTCAGAAATATGTGATTAAACAAGTAGTGAGCTTCAATTGACATAATTGAAGATGTAATAATTAGTGAGTAATTATTAAAAGATTGGATTTTACTTTAAATTAATCCTAAATACACACAGACATTGCTGAAAGATGCAGTTAGCAGGAAATATTCATACAACATAATTGTTCTAACTATTGATAAGCCACAGGACATCATGGTCTGCCAAAGTCCAACTCAAGAATAAAACTTATTGTCCGTAATTTGTTCAAGATCAGTTATTAAGGAATTCTTGTCTTCCATAAACCATGGATGTAAACTGAGATACTTTTATTGAAAGATGCAATTATACATCAATCAATAAACTATCAGCAGCTTGACCAACAGTAGCACAATGTCCACCATAAGAGATTAAATACAAAATCATAGGAAAGGCATATTGCTTGCTGTGGTAAGGTTTTGAATCAGCATTCTAGTCAAAGAGGAGTACCAAGAATTAGATTTTTTCAGACTGACAAACTGACAGAAATTGGAAAAGTCTGTTTGGAATTGATATAACTCTTTTCCTCTTGCATTGATTATAACTTTTTCTGGTTCCAAAGGTAATTAGTTATTTGTAGTATCTGCGCATTCGGTGTAGTCGGTAAGGTTTAAGCAAACAGCACACACCCCAACTCCCACAATTGCCTGAAATAATTCAGTAATGTGACTTTGTGCTCAATATTACAAGGAGACAGACCGCTCATGCCCCTAACTAAAAAGTTAGTCAGAGTCAACCAGAAAAGAAAAGCATGAAGGTGAACATTATTGCTGAGGTGATGGCATAATGATAGTGTCAGTGCACTGGTAATCCAAAACCCCAGGCTAATGCTTTGGAGACATGGATTCAACGATCATCGTGGCAGACAATGTAATGATACCACACACCACCACCCTCCACCCCCTAGCCACACTCATCCTCACTCTGAACAACTTCTATTTTAACTCCCCTCAATTTTTTCAGATCAAAGGGATGGGCATAGATACATGCATGGGCCCCAGTTATGCCTGTATCTTTATGAAGTACCTGGAACATTCCCTTTTCCAGTCCTACTCCAGACCTCACCCAGCCTCCAACTCTTTCTCCGGTATGTCGACAATATCATCAGTGCTGCTTTCTTCTCTTGTTGAAAACGGAGAAGTAATTACCAATTTTGCTTCCAATCTCCATTCTGCCCTCACCTTCACCTGGTCCATCTGTGGCTCTGATTAGAGAAAAGATTCAATATTCCCATTCTTCATCATTATTAAGCAACTATGACATCAAATGCATATGACAGGATAATCCTTGGCATTCTGAGGACCGAGGAAGTGTCACCGGACCCGATACATTAACTCTGTTTTCTCTTTCACAGATGCTGCCAGACCTGCTGAGCTTCTCCAGCAACTTTGTTTCTGTTCCTTGTTTTAGTTCTTGGCAGTGGCATTGTGGGACAGCGGTTAGCACTGCTGCCTCACAGCGCCAGAGACCCAGGTTCAATTTTACCCTTGGGCGACTGTCTGTGTGGAGTTTGCACATTCTCCCCGTGTCAGCATGGTGCTCTGATTTTACCCCACAGTGCAAAGATGTGCAGGCCAGGTGGATTAGTCATGGAAAGTGCAGGGTTACAGGGATTAGTGGGGTTTGGTGCGCTTTGGAGGACTGAATAGTCTAATTCCACATGTAGGGAAGCTTATTTCTTGCTACCCCCATTTTCTAGCTTCACATTTGGAATAAGCATCCCTGAAAGTGAACAGCAGTAAAAAGCAACCATTACATGTCTTTATATTAAGCTTTTAATGCAAATACCCAAAGCCAGTCAAAGAAGGATTATCAGACAATATAATTGCCAAAGGAGGATGAATTAGGGCACATGGCTAAAAGCTTGGAGGAGAAAGAAAGAAGGTGGAATTTGGGAATTCCAGAGCTCAGGAATTAGGGCCTAGAGAGTTTAAAGCACAGCCGTTAGTAGTGAGGCAAAGTGAGAACAGAATTTATAAACTTCAAGGCTGGAGGCAGTCACTGAGATTTAACGGATAACAGAGATTTCAATTTCAAATGTAAAGGTGTCAGGAGAAAATATTGTGAGAAAATTAGCAGCGAAAAGAATAGCAGAAGGAAAAAGGTGAACTGTGCCTAGATGGAATGAATTCAGGCATGTACTTGCCAGCACTGATAGTTCTGTTTATTGATGTGTGTGTTTGCTCATTGACCTGACCTTGAATTATATATAACATCATTAAAGTAAACTGCTTGAATCTGGTCCTGAAAACTCTTGTTCATTTTGTGAACCCTAGTTGAATGTTTTTTTTCCGTTTCAGACTTGTGCAGTTAGCAGTGGAAGTATCCTTTGATTATCAGTTCCCTGTGCCCTCTAACCCATGTGAAGGCATTTTAGTGCTACTGAGTTATGCTTCATCCAAGCCATGTGATCTCCTATTTATTGCTCAAGTGCCCATTCTTGATCTGAAATCCCAGATGGTGAGTACTGCAAGCTATTCAATTGTGAGGAGAACACTTCAGTGCTCATCTTCAAAGTCCACACAGAATTCAGGAGCAGCAGCCTGATACTCTTAACACTTACTGATGCCCCTATTTAGTCTAGCTTAGTTCCAAATAGATTCTCAGGGACATAAGTTCTAAATTTGGCCTCAATATACTTGGTTACAGTCAAGGCCTTTCTGGTTTTGCTTTGGTTTACCCAGGTCCCAAATTAATGAGTTGTATAGGTACCTCAGGGATAAGCAACATGCAAATGGAAAAATAACAGGAAGTGAATTTGTGTTGGCACAAATCCATTGAATGTTTCTCTCCTTTATTTTGATAGACATTTGCCATATAGTGAAGGATATCACACAAATTTGAAATCTTATAATTGTCCAATATCACCCAGCCTGGTACAGGGCCGTAAAAATAAAGGAAAAAAAAGTTTTTATTATTTAATTCCTTTAATGGGACTAAAAGGTTTATGAACGGAATTTATATTTTCAGGCCAAGGCAGCATGGGAAGACAATCGATGGGGTGAAGTAAATTAAGGTTGCTTAAAATAAAATTTTTAAAATTAAGATTGTTTGGTTATTTCATTGCGCACTTCATCTTAATTCTTTGATTGGACGTGTGCACCACTGGCAAAGCCAAAATTTGTTGCTGATCTTGAATTGAGTGACTTGCAAGGTCATTTGAGGGGGCAGTTAAGGTTAATGACGTTGCTATGGGTCTGGTTTTATTTATAGGCCAGACCAGATACAGATGACAGATTTCCTTCCCTAAAAAAACATCAGTGAGCTTGTTGATTTTTTACAAAAACCGTCACCTTCCTCGAACAGGGATGTTCCCTCCAGCCTGTAGCCGCTGGTCAATCAGAGGCTGGCAACCACCATGAACAGCAACACACTTTGAAAGCTGAGGCTATGATGGAGCTCAGTATGGACGATCAGAGCATTGGGTAAAGTAAGTGACCTTCTGGTGTAGTGAAATCATAGGGAGGGAGTCAGGGGGAGAGGTGGGGCAAGAATCAGAGGCAATGGGTTTGGCTTTCAAATGCCATGACCCTGACTCCCACCTATACCCATTTTTCTACTCAGGACGGTTGACACTTTTCTCACCGATTAGTAACAGTGGTCAGGGCAGTAGTAATTTGACCATTTAAGGTCCTTGAATTAGACTGAATTGAAAAGATCAGCCATCGGTTGTCTCATTCAAATCTTAATTTCTAAGGCAGAGGTTATCTCTCCAGTAACAATTTGCCCTTCCTACCACTTTCTCATACTATCCTACTGGAATTTGAATCTATATGCTCAGAGATTAAATCTGAATGAGGTTTTCAGTAATATTACAACTCCACCACCAACTCCCCAATGTAGGCGAACTTATTTGAGCTGAGTTTCCCATTGACTTTAGGATCCACTCACTGGCTGCATTCCTGATGGCACAATGCTCCTGGAAGCCATCTCCTCATTGGTTGTCTCTGTGCTTGCCCTCTTACAGACAGGGTCTCGATAATGCTAATCCAATCAGAGGGACCAGCAACTCTGGAGACTTGACACACACACACCCTCACTGAGAATCATGAGGGGATAATATTTAAATTATATCAAAATAATATTTAAAATTAAAATTAAATACAATTACAATTGAAATCTTAAACTTCTGAGGATGAAGCTGTTTGGTTCAAAGCCTTTGGTTTATTGTTTGGGCTGCAGATGAGGCCTTTACTGTCAATGGCTCCCCTTTCTGGACATAGTGCCTCCTGCTCTGGATAGAACCACATCCTGTCACAAGGAAGCAGTCTATATGATTACAACCAGATCCCGGGTGTGGTTCCTCAAGTTATTGCAGTTCTAGACAGTTACTCTGAATCACTAGGCTCCCGAGTGAGGAAGAATGAACTGGCTCCCGTTCTTCACTTACTCTCCCCCTTGACTGGTCGCAGCAAGTTTAATTTAGAAAGGATTCTTCCCTTGTAAATGCCTTTTCCCAAACCAACAGATTTATGTTTATAAGGAACTAATTTAGCCAGGCTTTCTTCAGATAACAAAAGAGTGAGTTTATTAGTTACTAAATGTGAAAAGAATTAATAAAACAAAAGACATGAACATTTTTTGCAATAAAAAGGTTCAAAAATGTTAAAAGATTAAAAAAAAGTTAAACAATTGATTTTGAGATTCTTAGCTTTGCAGCTTGGTTGAAATGTCTTTGGTCCTGTTTCCTTTGGTGGTGGTTGTCTGACAGCCCTCCCTCAGAGCGAGTGAATCCTTCTGTTGCACTATTTCCTTTGGTTTGGCTTGTTGGCTTCTAGCGCTCAGAGTGAGGGAGTCCTTTTATTGACAATGCAGGGGTGACTAGTGTGTGACCATCATAGCATACCAGCGTTTGGACCACAGGTGAGTGCACACACATGTCTCAGTTCATCAGCACACTTTCTTTCACTAATACACTTTCACCCACCAGCACACAAAGACCAGGATTGCAACCAGTTTTAATCCCTTTTTTTGGCATATTCCTGGAAGGGAAAAACACAAAAATTGTCTGCAAGAGGTGGCTACCTATTGAGGTGAGGAAGATGTTCAGCCTCTTCATCATCTCTTCCTGTTGTGCCTTTCTCTGAAGTTTCCCTGACCCTCTACAAATGCAACAGTCCACTGGTCCCATAGTGAACTTTGATGGACAGTACTGAATTCACAACCACAATCTCTGTTTTCATCTGTAGCAATCCTCATTGGAAGAACACATTTTATAATCAAAGGTTAACAATATCCCTCATACTTCAGAATTCTAATCCATTGCTTCCTACAAGGTGGGGGGTTCACTCTGTTATACTGAACACCCAGAAAAATCCGACCTAATTAGTTTCAATTGGCAGATAATCTGGGCACCTACTCCTGCAATGAGAACTTCCTTGTTGACAGGAATCCATTAGGAAGCCTTACCAAGCTCCTGTCTATTCTCCTGGTCCTCCTGCCATCTCCAAATGTGCAATCATGACCCAGGAAGATTCAGTTCTTCATGTCTGTGCCAGTTACTCAATGGGAGTTCAATTCTATGCTTTCACTGGTATTTATTACAGGGCTTCTGCATTTCACCCTGTTTGTGCCAACTGTTCTGCTCGTCCTCTGAAGACATTGTATCAGGTTGAACCGAAGCCCCACTGTTCTTGACAACCCTTGATAGCACAGGAAACTTATTTTCAAGTTAAAGAGATGATGAAAATTGGATTAAAGCAAACATACTGATTTTATGAAAATTAATGACAGAAACTCATGTGACAGCTTCCCCAATTACCTTAGTTCAATAGATCCATTCCTGTAAAATGGGACCAATACAAGATTCTCAGACTGATTAAAGCATTAAGATGTTTTTCTAGAACCATGGATAGAGTCTAATTCAGGATTTTACCCAGATTACATATAGAATAATGGATATCTGAAATGGAATTCAAAATGTTTGTTTGGTTGTGTAAAGCTGGAGATTAGATGACAGCTTCATAACTCATTAATGCTCATGTTTTCATTGCTAGATCCTGTTTGGACATTATAATCATTTAGTTTTGATTTATTGGAGGTAGGATAACCATCAAGTGGTGAGTTCCTGCTCCTAATTACTATCTGGTGACCCCTGCTGGAAGTATGCATGTGTTGATATTGGTTGTATCAGATCAATATTGATTGTGAAGCCTCCACAGTCAAATAGTCTTCCAACTACCACAACAGAGAATGGACCAAATGGGCAAAAAAAGGAAAAAGGTATGGGAGGCATTTTTGCTTCATTCATGGGTATGTGGATGTCTCTGGGAACGTCAGTGTTTGTTGCTTATCCCTCATTGTCATAGGGATGGTTGTCATCTGCTTCTTTTTTGAACTTCTATAGTTCATAGTGGTCAAATACATCCAGACTGCTGCTATAAAGGAGATTCCAGGAATTTGACCTGAAACTTGGTGGTACTAGGTGAATTCTACAGTTGGACCAATAGGAACAACAGATTGAGTGAACTCCTTCTGTGCTGTCACCATACTATGGTTCTGTAACAAGGTTTCAGATAGTAAATCTGTGAAATTACCCTAAGTAAGATGGGAAAGACTATAAGAAAGGAAAAGGAATAAAATGGGTGTAAAAAAACATTTGGAATGTATTAAAACAATAATCACAGCTCAGGAAGAGCTACTGTTGTGTAAAATATTTTTATTTGTCTTCACTGCACACCACAACACATTGTGAAGTTGGAGGAGTTCAAGTGAAAAGCTAAATTAAGGCAAGAACTGGGAGTCAGAGTCACACACAATGAATAAACTTGAAAATCTTCCAGTTGAGCTGGTTTTACTGTTGGTTGTGGTACTCTGCAAGCTGGATCTGAAACGTCACAGTGATATTAGAATGACTGTGTTTTTAAAATCTCTTTTTATTGAATGGGATCATAGCTAGCTAGGTCTACATTCATTTCTCATCCCTATTTAGCCTTGAGAAGGTAGTGCTGATGCATCCACTTGAATCACTGCAGCCCATCTGGTGGGCTTTGCTATGGGACTGCTATAGGACGGCATTCCAGGATTTTGACAATGAAGGCAGGGCAGTATAGGGCATTTCGTGGAATGCCTACATACACACACACACACACACACACACACACACACACACACACACACACACCTGCCTCCACCCCAATCGGGGAGAAAGAGGTTAACTCTAATTATGTGCGTGCACATAAAACACCAAAGCACTATACAAACACCAGGGAGCATCAGATAGAAGGATGATCATTGAAGAAGCAGTCAAAAACATTGGCCTAGGTTAGTGCCTTGAGGAATTCCTGCAACAACGTCCTGGGGCTGACAAGTTTAGGCTCCAATGATCACAACCATTTTCCTTTGTTCAAAGATGACTCCAACAAGTACAGTTTCTCCCTGATTTCTATTAACTCCAATTTTAAAGGGAATAAGAACCATAAAAGCTAGAAAAAGCAGGTCAGACAACATCTGTGGAAACAGAGTTAGCACTTCAGGCTGATAACCATCATATCATTAGGCCATCGACTTGAAATGTTGACTCTATGGCGAAAATCTTCCATTCTGTTGCTTGATGTTTCAGAGGAGACTGAAGGGGCTGGACTCACCTATCACCATCCCACCTATCTTCCCCAGCCCCATCCCTCTTCTCTCTATTTATTTCAGAGACCCCTTCCCCCTCCCCCATCTCTGAAGAAGGGCCCCGACCTGAAACATTAGCTTTCCTGCTCCTCTGATGCTGCCTTGCCTGCTATGTTCCTCCAGCTCCACACTGTGCTATCTCTGATTCACACATCAGCAGTTCTTTCTATCTCTGGGGCTGGACTTTCTGCTTTTTAGGGATGCCACATGTTGAACGACACCAAGGAGCCTCATTTAAATGGTATGATCAATAACTCTGGCCTATGCAGTCTTTGGTTTACACCCAAGCTCACTCCAACTGTAGAACCACCTGTAAAGGATTTCTGTAATGGATGTATTTGGAGAAGACTATTTAGATCCCATCTCATTTCATGATAAATTGCAGAATCTGAAAAACTAACAGGAGCAGGCCATTGAGCCCTCCCACCTGCTCCACTATTCAATTAAATCGTAGCTGATCTACACCTCAACTAAGTGAATTTTTCTTTTAGATGTTTGCCTTTGTCAACATGAGCAGTCACACATTAAATGATTCAGGTTTGAAATTTTTATGATTATCTTTACGGCAGGTTACGTGTGGATACAAACAAAACAAAGTTAAATTTATACTTTAATTGTTAATAGTTGCAGTTGCTAAAGAAAATTGATTAAGCAGATGTTTGATGTACTGAAACTCTGACAGTTTCCAAATCAAATTATGAAAATTCTTTTAATCAAAGCATGTGGTGTTTAATGTGGAGAACACATGCTCTCTCAATTGGACACACACCACTTACCCAAACTCAGATGGCGTGTGTGCATTTTTGAAAGGTCCAAAGTATTGAAAACAATGGAGTATGTTATGAATAAAGGTAGGGAAGTATTTCAAAAATATTTCATAAAGGTTAAAATAAAAATAAAACAGCAAAAATAACAATTGTAACATATAACTCAAAAAGCTTTGCAAGCAACTGAAGATTTTTTTTAAAAAAACTTAAAAAAACACAGAACATGCTATTGAAGATTGAATTTACAGGAGACCATAATACATAATAGTGCACCTTAAATTCCTTTGATGGCTAACAGGAAAGTTCCTGATTTCATGTGTTACTGAGCCAGCAAGATTAGCAAAAAACAAATTTGATTCTTGGATTTTGCTGTGTTTATCAACATTAGCTGGAGTCATGTGATTATATTAATGGTGCTTTGGCAAGAAAATAAAGTTATCAACTGGATATTGTATTTCTAATTGCTATAGATACAAGAATAGACCATTTAGCCCCTGGACAATACTGTGTTATTCAACTTATCACGACTGATATGTACCTGAACTCCATTTAGCTGTCTTTGCTCTGTATTTGCCTGGACTATTTCTCCAATTTTCTACTATCCCAGTAGTTGCATAATGATTGTGGAAAGTCGCTAACATTCAGTTTCCCTTGTTATTTACAACCTGACCCATAAAGATAAATTTCAATTTACTTTCACTTGCCTTCATATAATGATAGATCAGAACCCTGAAATATAATGGACATTTTTAACTTGTAACAATAAAATATGTTTTTAAAAAGGCTGATACAGACTAAAACGACTGCACTTGTAAATTGAGAGAGAGAGAGAGAGAGAGAGACCATTGGACTGTTACAGCTAAAGTGTTAAAGAAACTGCAAGCAGACTAGACTCCGATCACTTGCGACTTCAAAGATAATAAGGGGCTGATGATCTTCTGCTCAACTACAAGCCATCTGCCTGTGGATTACGTCCCAAACTGCAGACACACTTGTGTATTTTCTTTAGAAAATGCACATGGTCAGGGATTAAAAAGCCAGTTTCAACTCCAGTGGAGGAGCTGGTGGAGATAGTGTCTGATTCAGTTAGACTAGCTGGGGAGTAGATTGGATGGTGAGTGTTGGGAATACTGAGGATGATGGGTATGGGCACTTATTGACACTGGGGACCCAGAGAGGAGGCAGTGCCTCCTTATCCTTTCTCCTAGCTGGACACGTAGGGCCAGCCTCTCCTGCGCTGGGTAAAATCCCAGTTCTGGCGCCTTGATGCCATTGTACTACCACTTAAAAAGACTTAAGTAGACTATAACAAGGCCCACCCCAATACCCACCATCACTATTGGTAAAATTGCAGCAATGTGGATGGGGGCAAGTTGAAAGTGGAGATAGCATTGCTGTAATACCATCCAATTCTAAACTGCCTCCCCACCCCTACAGCTACACTATTGGTATTCATCCAATAATGTGAAAAGTTATACAGGTACTTTCAGTCATTAACAAAGTAATGGAAAGTTTATCCATGGTGCCAAGAAGTGGCACTTACACAGCAATAGCCTACTTCCGCAGAGCCACACGGTTTCTGACCTCATTACAGACTTGCTTCAATCATAGACACACAAATTGAATTTCTGATGTGAGTTGAGAGTCACTGCCCCAAACATTTAAGAAGCATTTGACCAAATGTGACACCAAGGAGCTGCAGGGAAAAATGCAGGTGATGGAGTCTAGTTGGAGTCATACCTATTACAAGGACTTTGTTGTGCGGGAGTTCCTCAGGGCAGTGTCCTATATGCATCTATCTACAGCTGCTTCATCAATGACCTTCTCTTCATCATAAGGTCAGAGGTGGGGGTGTTCACTGTTGCAATGCACAATGTTCAGTTCCATTTGAAATTTGTTGAGTAAGGAAGCAGTCCTTGCACATGCAGCAAGTCTTGGACAACATTCAGACTGGCCTAAGTGCGAGAATTAACGTTTATATCATACAACTACCAGCCATCCTGGGTGTCATTATTGACTAGGAGCTGGACCTACCACATTAGTATTTGGCTGTAAGTGCAGGTCAGAGGCTCAGTACTCTGTTGTGAATAACTCTCTTCCTGTCTCCACTAAACCTGGCAACCATGTAGCAAGATACAAGTGAGGAATGTGACAGAATATTTTCCACTTGTCTTGATGATTGCAGCTCCAGCAACAGCACAAAGAACACCACCATGCAAGAAAGGCTAGACCCTTGATTGACACTCCATCCACCTTCTTAAACATTTCTTCTCTTCACCACCAACATATAATCAGTAAGGTGAAAGGTTTATTTCAGAAGTACCTCCCAACTTATGGTCTCTGCTCCCTATAGAGATAAAAACACCAGGTGCATGGGAACACCACCACCTCCAATTTCCTTTCTGGGTCATACACCATGTTGACTCTTTCCAGCATGGACCTGCTGATCCAAATGGCCTCCTTATGCACCACAACAGTTCTAGAACTTGTAATAACATATTGTTGCTGGGTGAAAATTGCTAACTTTGTAAGTACATTTTCTTTTTACAAATTCACTCATGACATGTAGGCATCATTAGCAGGTTCAGCATTTACTGCCCTTGAGAAGGTGGTAATGAACTGCCTTCTTGAACTGGTGTGCTCCATGTGCTGCAGGTAGACCCAGAATACCTATACCATACGGACAACCACAATTCAAGACTATGTAACTATCACATCTTTCTCAAGGACAATGAGGATTAGAGCATCAATTGTTGGCCTTACCAGTGAAACACATGCCATAAATGAATGAAACAACAGTTGCTCAAACAGATAATAAAGAAAACAGAATAAGAGAAGAAAAATTAAGGAAGAGCAGGGTTTACATATCCATAAAAATAAACTTTTAAATGCTGTTTGTTTTTTCTCATGATGAATTCCATGCTTTCCATTATTTACTTATGTTGTAAAATCCTCACTGTTAATCTAAATTTATACAATTCCATTTTCACGAGTAATAAATCAAAGTATTGTAATGAAAGCTTTGTTCATTATCAACAGGTTTGGATCAAAGAGTTGGCCAAATCTTGAATATGAGCAAGCTAATAGTTATTTGACTTTTGACATTACAGGATACCAGTCGGCAGATTGAATAATTTCAATACATTACGCTTTCCATCGATATCAGATCTGACATGGAAGTAAAATATAAGTAAAAATTTGTTTTGACATTTACTAGTACCAAGAGTTATATTTGAACTTGAATATCTCATCGCTTTGTTGGCTATTGAACTCATCAGTTTATGGAGAGATTGGCAAATCATTGACGGAGATCTTTGTTCTTTGGTTTCTGATAATGCATTGTATAGAGTTGTAAAATATCAAAAGTTAGAACTTGAACAACTTTGAATGATGTTGATTGCTTGATGAAATAATGATAGCTTTTGAACATTATAAGGTAGTGTTCTGCATGTACTACAACTGCTGACTGAATCTGTGATCTGTGTTTAATGTTGACTACAACAGTTTGCCCGATAGAAATCAACATATAACCATACTAGTAATAGCTCTAGCCACTTATAAAACTCCCCTTTACACACACAAGTACAGAGAGGCCCTAAATAATATGGGTGTCATGGGCAGAGGGAAAGACAGGAAGGCAGTCCAATAATTCCTGCCCACAGATTTGGCTGAGATGAACCTTTTGGCTTGTCAAGACATGCTGCTCTTTGGTCTGACTCTTCCATGTACTTTCACTTGCTTGTAGGAGACAGAGAGAGTAGTTTACCTATTTTGACCAATTGGTTAAAAGCCATAGCTTACTGATGAGGGGAAATAAACTGGCTTTCCTCTGTGTTAGTCTGAGGGTGTGTGTCTCACAGAATCTGATCTCGACATCTGAAGCAAGTTGCTCCATCTTGTACAAAAACAGAAATTGTTGGAAAAGCTCAGCAGGTTTGGCAGCATCTGAGGAGAGAAGTCAGAGTTAACGTTTCCAATTGAGTGACCCTTCCTGAGTTCTGAGCAATTTTAGGCAGCATGGTGGCTCAGTGGTTAGCACTGCTGCCTCACAACATCAGAGACCCAAGTTCAATTTCAGCCTCATGGGTTTCCTCCAGGTGCTCTGGTTTCCTCCCACAGTCCAAAGATGTGCAGGTTAAATAGTTTGGCCATGCTAAATTGCACATTGTGTCCAGGAATGTACAGGCTGGGTAGGTTAACCATGAAAAATGCAGGATCACAGGGATAGGGTAGGGGACATGTCTGGGTGGGATGTTCTTTGGAGAGGCACTGGACTCGATGGGCTAAATGGATTGCTTCCACACTGTAGGGATTCTAATTTTAAAAAATCTGTTTTTGTTTTCGATTTACAGCATCCGCAGTTCTTTTGGTTTTTTTTGCTCCATCTTTTACGCCTTTGACAAGCAGTATAGCAAGTGTCTCATTAGACAATGGCAAGTTACCATTTAAGGGGGATTATTGCATGCTGAATGCCTCATTACCATTCAGCTTCCTATTTTACCGAATGCATCAAACAAGCTGGATTTTGGGAAATCTCAATACGGAAATCAATGCAGGTACCCAGCGACTGCAGCTCACCACTTGCTCCAAAAAAGCCTCTATGTTGTTTATGACCAAACAGCATCCTAGGCCGTGATGAACAGGTAACAGCCACATGCACTACTTGTCCATGGACATTTGCATCTGGGATTTGACTACACTTCTTGACCATCATGGCACCTCTCTGATGTCCTTGCAGGTTGGTAAGGAAGAACAGACTTGCCTTGCAGGACACACCAGCAAATGGCATTGAAAGGATTCAGCACTTTGTGTGCACAGACAGGGACTCAGGTCAGGATTGGACAAAGTCGTATCTTAGGGCTGCTCCCTTCATCTCTTAGCACTCTGTAACTTAGCACCTACTTGCATGCTCACACCATCCACGTCTTGCCTTGTCACATCTTTGTAGTGTAAATTAGCGCAGTCACACAACGAGGCAGCTTACCTTGCTTGCAGCAATCTTTCAGTCAAGGGGACAGACTTCTTGCTATACAACAGTATGTTGCGTCAATCTCACACCTGCACCAGTGTGCAAGTAGTTTACAAGTAAAGAGAGCGAGCAGCCCTGTCTCAGAGGGGTAACCCTCACCAAAGTCCATAGAAGCACCCATTAGTCAGAATGCCCTGAGACAGTAAGTCAAGGGCAGCCCCTTATAGGGGATAGAGTATGATCAAGTGTTTGGTCATTAATATTCTTCGTCAGGGGTCCATGTCCCTTGCAGTTTGGCTTTTGGGTCACGGTCAATCCTCGGTGACCAGTCCAGAGGTAGAGCTAACACAACCAGGGAGATGTTTAGGCATCAGTCACAAGTGTGGATGGACACTTCTGGTTAAGGACTCTGTAGTTTGGTTATTCGAGGGACTGGGCCCATGGTTAGTCCATCAGATCTGTCCAGAGAAAGTAAAGGGATAGGATTTTGGTCGCGGAGTTGTTAGTGGGAATGTGAGCAGGGAGAGAAAGGTGTCGATACCATAGGAAAGAGACTATGAAAAGTATTCTTTGGATTTGGTGGCTGCAGACTGGGGGCAAGGGTTAAAGACAACTATGTAATGGGGGTGGCAACTGTATCTGAAAGGAAGGGATACAGTAAGACTTGGATGGGAAGGGGTTGATGCACCAGAGGGAGGTTCATCCAAGGTCTGGAGTAGCTTGACTTCAAGGTAGGGGATATGGGTACCAATTATGCCAGAGGCTGATGGGGAAAGATGAGCAGGTGCAGGCACATATGGGTGGGGGTCTGGAGAATTACAAAACCTGTGGTGATCAGAGGAATGACTATCAGCAAGGGAATTAGAATGAATGGGGCCCACCAACATGTAGAGGCAGAGGTTGCAAGTCACTAGCCAAGGAGTACTCACTGTCACCATCCATCATGCTGGAAATTGCAAGTCCATAACGGGAAGGTAAATGGCTGCAAACAACAATTGGTGTGTTTGGTGGGGACGTGTGTCTCGACCTGTGAGGTAGGGAGCTGCAAGCTCCACAAATATGAGGGCATTTAACAGGAAATAACCGTTCACACAAACCCATTCACTGTACAGCACACAGATGTGCAGTGTTCCTAATCCTTGGCTATCTTAATGCATTGGTTATAAGATAACAAGGTGTAGAGCTGGATGAACACAGCAGGCCAAGCAGTATCAGAGGAGCAGGAAAGCTGACGTTTCGGACCTAGACCCTTCTTCAGAAAAAAAATGTTTTTTTTTCTGAAGAAGGGTCTAGACCCGAAACATCAGCTTTCC